>CM062819.1:704306945-704906945 GCA_031772625.1 Pinus tabuliformis
GTATTGACCAAGATGTAGGTCAATGCCCAAGAGATGAAGGAAGTACAAACACTTCCCATTGTTACTATAACATCTAATAATAAAGATAACCATGTGGTAAGCTCACATCCATTACCTTTCTCACTTTGTTTTTCAAGAACCATTTGGTGATTTTGAAAATCACTCCAAAGGCATTGGCTCCAACATCATGAAACAAATGGGCTATGGTGGTCAAACACAAGAAAACTAAGAGATTGTAAATTTTGGTGCAACTAAACATAGGTTGAAGCATGAAGGTATCAATTTTAATCGATAAGAGAGTTTGAATTAATAAAGGACCACCAAATAGCCTTTGTTTTGGAACAAGGGATCAAAGAGGAATCCATTTTTATTGAAGAAAAGGAAACAAAAAATGGAGCAAGAAACAAACCAATCACCTATTTGTAGAAGCTTGAAAGAGGGAAGCCAAGATATGTCTCCACCATATAAATTTGCACCACACACTTAAGGGATGAAGAAAAGAAGGTGAAAAACACAAGCATGGGCCAAAGAGGTATGTTAAGGCATATTTGGGTTGATTTTTTTGTGTAAGAAGACAAATCACAAGTTGGGATTTGTTAGAACTCTAGGAAAAGGGGGACACTAAACAACCCATGAAATAGTAATAAATTTTGCCAACATTGCAAGTTAAAGGGATGTTGGGTAGCCAAAAGTTAGAGGCTTCATCCAAAACTCTATCCCAAGTTTTTTAAACGAAAACATTGAACAATGAAAGGCAAGGGGAAGAAAGGAGTAGTAAGTGGAAAGGAACCTATTATAGAAAAGGATGACATTTCCACCAATGAAGTGAGTGACAATCTTATGCAAAATGTAATCCATATTCAATTTTTATCTTCCATGTTGTAGTGAAAGAAACCCTTTTTGAGATCTATCCTAGATGACTTAATAGGTATTTTAAAGACTCCATAAGCACCAAGAGACAACTCTAAACTATTTTAATAGAGGAGGAAGGCATGTAGTTGTAGAGAAAAAGAAGATAAAGAATTGAGCTAAATCGTTTAGTGACCAAAAGCCTTTGAATGCAGAGGTGCAATTCAAACACAGTTCAAATAGTCTTTCATCATTTAAAACTTTGTAATAAAATTTAATTTGGAGAGTTTGAAATAATTTCCAAAAGCCATTAAAAGATAGAAAGACTCAAGAGTTGACCTTATAAAACAAATTCGATATCACATTTAAATATTAAATATATAAAAAATTACACCCATTTAAAAAAATACTTGAACAGATATATCTATATATATATATATGTGTGTGTGTGTGTGTGTGTGTGTGTGTGTGTGTGTGTGTGTGTGTGTGTGTGTGTGTGTGTGTGTGTGTGTGTGTGTGTGTGTGTATGAAACGACTGTTTTGGCTAGAATCCTATAAAGATTTGAGTAAGATTATGATTTCTTATGAATGAAAAAATGGAAAGTGTCTCAAAAAGGGTTCTATTAATTAGATTGTGTGTGTAAATGAAAGAAAAATTAGCATTTTGAAAAATGAATAGTTTGCATAAATGACTATATATTAAAGAGTGCACAACGTCAATTCAATATAACTAATAATGGTTTATAAAACATGGCTTTTGAACATTATCAAAAACAAAATTGATTAATTTTGCCCTATATACATGCAAAGCCCAAATCTCCGCTATAGATATTACATTAATTTTCTCGGATAAGTCATGAGATATGTATTCACTCTCCACTTTTTGATTCCTAGGTGCATGAAGTTCCTTAATTTCTCATTGATTTGCAAGAGTCTCACCAATGTTCAAATCTCTAGAGGTGTCACACATACGTCCGTAGTGTAGCAGCAATATGAAAGGAAGTCTCAACACCAACTTTGGCCTTTGGATTTTTGGTGTTTGGAATTCATTTGCAAGAGTCCCGCCGGTGTTTAGGTTTTCAACGGATAATCTTACAATTTAAAAGAAACTTAATGTCAGTGGATATTAAGTTGACTATGTCACTAATAGTACTGAACTCAAATATACACAATTACAAAGAGACAAATTTTGAAGGTGAACCAGATCACCTGTTCCTTGAGAAATATTCTCAATCTTAGCCTCACTCAAGTCTAGAAACTCAAGATGTATCAAACATCAAAGTGATGTCAGCAATAACGTTAACGGTAGTCCATGAAGGTCTAGTGCCCTCAATGAGGTGAAGATGAGGAAAATATCTTCTAGAATTCATGTAAATTTCCCATTTCCTCCTAATCATAGAGAAACCAATTTTGGACATCTAAATTATTGATTGGGAAGAGTCGTAATATTGTTATTTTGAACTGACATTCACTTGCAATCAGCGAGGGCCTCCATGTTAGGGAAATCTCGAAGCCTCTAACCTATCCTAGATACATAATTTTCCTCTTTCTCTTCGATATAAATTCCCATATCGCAGATAACATCATGAACTATTGGGATTCCAAAATGTCATCCACTTTCACCTTCATTTCCATCATTTTACCCTCACTCTGTAGCTCTATAGCCCCATAACCTTACATTAGATAACCATTTTCATCATCACATAGGTTTATTATTATTATTTTCCAAGTCATTGATTTTAAGTATTTTAAGTGAATTTGTGATTAAATATTAGTAAATTAACATATTTTCATATATATCTAAATGTGTTATGCGTTTTGTGATATCGTAGGCCTACTTGGAGATTTTAGAATGGTCCTACTTGGCCATTCAAGCACAAATTCGAATTTCAAATTCTAACGCATGAGGATTTGTGCAATAATTGTAGAATATGTGGATCATTAACTATGCACATCCAAAGGAGAAGAATCATGGATGAGAGGATTTTGAGAGGATTTATATCTTACATTTTTAGGAGATTGGTTGTAACCACAAGAGATAAATGTGGATTTAGGAGAGATCTAAGGATCTATATTTATTGTATAGTTATCCTCAATTTTTGTATAAATAGGAGTGCACCCTTCATACAAAGGGTTGTTAGTTGTTAGATGCAAGTTAGAAGTTGTGAGTGTTAGTGTTAGTTGCTAGTTTCTAGTTGGAGGTTCCAAGTTCCATCCATGTGGTTTGTAAAGTGAGGAGAGAGAATTGTTGTAATATCTTGTAACTCATTTTATGAAATACATATTGCCACTTTGATCTCCAAGATGTGATAGTTTGTTTAGTATGCTTTCTGAGGAATGGAGGGTCCCCATCAACCACAATTTGCACACCTTTGTACATATTGGTAACATAGTGTAGTTATTTTATTTCATTTCTTTTCAGCAAGTGTGTTTTCATTTTATGCAAGTGTGATTTTCCTTTCAGCAAGTGTGATTTCATTTCAATAGGTGTGAGTGTGATTTCAATTTAGCAAGTGTGATTTCAATTCTGCAAGTGTGATTTCAATTTCTTTATGTTTGGTTTGGTTTGGATTAGATTGATTTAACTTGTTTGTTAATTAGTTTTAACAACATTAGATTAATCTATTCTAATAAATAACCACCTAGTACATATAGTACAGGTATACCTCGTCAGTTCTACGAACCCCGGGTTGACAATTAATGACAGGGATTTAACTCGCAATTAAATCACCCAACATTTTGGCATCATTGCCGGGGAGGTATACATAGGTGTTTATTTTGAAAGTTTAGACAACCCATTATAGTTGCAATCATTTTTAGATGTATGGTTAAAAGCATGTTAAAATCATTTTTCATTTTATATTTTAATAAATTTTCAAAACTTCGTACTAATCTGTGTGCATGACAGGAATTATCAACCAGTTGGAGTAATTCACAAACAATTAAGGAGTTTGAAGAATGTCTTTCCAAGAACTCTCTCAAATCCTAGCAACATCTGGGATATATGCTTCCTAGGAAGGGTATATTTTAACTACATTCAAAAGTTTATCTGTCTCTCCACATCAACAAGAAGATCTTCAAGTCACTTTTGATTCCTCTTGTCAATTTTTTGAAGAGACTGAAGAATCATGGAATACCGTTGATGGGGAGAAACTACTAGAATCTAAGGAATTCATAATAAAGAAGTATATTCAAAGTGATTTAAACTAAGAAATGAATCATGAATGTCATGGCCGTATTGAAAGATGGTTCCAATCAAGGATCAAATCATCTTATTTCTTAATTTAATTATCAAAACAATTGGTTTATCATGCTTTGATGTGTTTTAATGCATATTTTTCAGAACTAAGCATGAATATACTTTACTCCGGCTATGCACATGGTTACACTGGAAATATGCATACACTTGAAACACATTTTCTATTTCCAATAGAGTAGATTAGGGTAGAATCAATGAATAAAAAACCAATTTTGGTGTTCTGTTTAAAAAAAAAAAGTGTTTTTAATTTAGATTTCATTTTATTTGCAATTTTATCTATTGGTGGTGCAGTAAGAGCCACCCATATCACTAATAATTTGCAGGAAGGTGTAAAAAGAGAAGGAATATTTGAGAAAAAGGGGACAAATAGAGTTTTGAGAGCCACAATTTGAAGTTACAAATCAAATCCTTTTGTTTTTTTTTTTTAATAAAGAGTTTCATTATTGTTAAGTATTCTCTCTTCTTGCACTCTTTGCGACCTGGAAGATCAGAAAAGAAAATTGAACCAAGTTATTTTTAAAATTTTACAAAAAAAATTGGATAAGAGATCTAAATTCATAATAAAATGTATAATTATAGGATTTTAGAATGCGCAAATAGAAAAAAATAGTGTCTCCAATGGATCCAATGCTATCGAAAACCCCTGTTTTGACTCTTTTTTCACCTCATTTGGCCAAAAATTGAGAAAGATATCATTGTTTTAAGTTTTTGCCCAATTATGTTGTTAATAAGCCTACAATTCGACCCAAACCTGACTTGTGCTCCCATAAAACAGGAACGGCAGGCTAATCTGGCCTTCCTAACCAACGGTTGAAATTGTAGGATAGTTAAAGTTAGCCCCCAAGTCCAAAAATCTTGGTCACGTGGCGCCATGTGACCACTTTGGGTGCCAAAAATCAGGGGCTAATCCCCATTCCTTCATTGGCACATTTAACTTAAGCACCTAGTCATATGCAGTTGCATGAGACCGTGTGTCAGGATAAAGCCTAGCCCTCGACCCATGCCCATGGTCCTACGGAGCTAGAGGGCTAGAGGCTAGGGCTTAGCCTCAACCCCTTCCCCAAATCCACATGGGTTAAAAGGTTAAATACATGTTTTAGAATTTTATTTAACAAGAAATATGGTAGCGGGGTTGGTAAAAGTGCTTTGTGGTTTATATGAGGTTTTCTGTTCAATTCCTGTGGAGGGCATTTCAACCCTCACATAAATTTTGGCTACCGTGAGGAGGCCACGTGGCAGCCATTGGTTGGTCCATGTGGCACTCCGTCATTATGCCACCACAACAACCTATGAACCAATTAGAAACAACCATGTGTCAACCAATAAAGTAGCGACAAGTGTCAGTAACGCATAGGCCGATGAGAACCAGTAAAAAGTTTCCAAATTTCATGAACCAGTCAGTGTACAGACTACTGATTGTGCATTCCTGGAACTCAAAAAATCATTTTTTAGTTGTTTCGCAAAACGATCAGAACACGATTCTATGAGAATATGAAGTCAAATTTCAATGAAACGAGTTGCGTTGGACTTAGGGCAATGAGATCTATGCTTTGGCATTGGTTCCAAGTTGATTTATGAATTTTTAATTTTGAGCATTTTCTTGATCCACGAGATCATGGACAAGGGTGGAGTGCTAGAGAAAAAGAACAAATGCAATTACAAACTTAGACTTTCATAAAAACCTGCAAACATTAAAACCCCACTGTGATAGTTAATGACCCACCATATGAGTCTAATTGCAAGTGGTAAAGCGGAAAGGAAATGCAACGATCTATATTTTTGGTAGTCGTTGAATCAACACAATTTAGTAGCTTATGCAAATCTTGTTTATGGTCTATTGATGAAGCATTAAGTGTGTAGAGAAGAGGACTCAAGCTCAAAATTTGTTAGATACACAATGAAGAAGTCACCAACAAAACTATAACAGGTGATCCATGGTACTGATAAGGTAAAAGTGCATTTAATTTTTCGTTCTTGAATTTGTTTTATTAGTAAACAATGTAAACTTTGAAATGGGAACTGATACGATTACTCGTTTCATTGAGGTAGCAAAAAAGACAACCAATTTTGAAAAGTGGTGATGCAAAATACACATTTTTTTTTTAGCATAGCTTTTGACACTTCAATTTTTTTATGTACATCATTTTTTAAAATGTTAGTTATTTGCATGCTGATTTTAAAAAGTGTTGATTTTGCATCAGATCTGTTTTTTAAAAGACTTGTTTGTTTACATTAAATTTTCTAATGTATTAAATGTAAATAATTATTTGCTAAATTTAACAATTTTTGAAGTGATCTTCTTCTTCATATTTTCTTGTTTTTCTTTTATTTTATTTTTTTGTAGTGAGGTTTTTAATTTTTTGCATGATTAAAGAAGAAGGTCGATATTTTAAAGTTTCAATATTTTGCATATTTATATATCGTTAACTAATTTTTCTATGCACATCAAATAATTTTCTCTAAAAAACAATGGTTTTTAACAATTGACATAAAAATAACCATTTTGAACATAAATATAACTAAAAAATACACATTTTGATAAGTTTTTGCTAGAATTCACATGTCAAAATCACAATTTTTATAGGAAAAATTTAACAAAAAATGGTTAAATAATAGCTTTTTTTTTAATGAATTTCATGTCAAAAAATAATAATAATCACTAGTTTTTTCAAAAATTAATGAAACTCACATAATACAAATATTGAACATAAAACAACATTAATTAAATGCTTACTCTTCTCATAAAATGTCAAATTCAAAACATTACAAGTATAACTTATTAATAGTTACAAAAAATGAGCTTGATTTCCAAGCATAAATTAAATTTAATAACACTATCATGTCATCCAAACTCTTCATCCTCTAGAGTTTCATCATTGTCTTCTTCCACAATATTTTCTGCTTCATGTTTCTCATTTTCCTCTTCTAATGGATCTTTGATGTCTGCAAATCTCTCAATGTATTCCTTTCCAATCATTCCATGCAATGGTTGTTGAGGTTCCTTTGCCTTTTTTGTCTCATGTGATTCACTAAAATCTCATTTCTTCAACCCAATTTCTTGCATTTCATCTGAAAAAATTGAAGAGCATTAATGCTTTGTTGAATAAATTTGAATTGTATTGATTCTTTTTCAATGGCAATGCAAATTATTCCTTTTTGTAGGTAACATGCTAGTGTTGTGCCTAATTATCAAGCACAAAAGAAATAATGAAGTAAATTAGTATAATGACATATAAATTAAGAAATAAGATATTGAAATTCAATTCTATATAATAAAACTTACCTAAACCAAAAAATAAATCCAGAACCCAATCTCCTTTATTTGAACATAAGTCTATAAGATAGTTAATCAATGACTGTGGTTTTTGATAAATGTTAACTATCTCTCCTTTTGCTTCTTTATCTTCATATGTTAGTTTTTTCATAACAACCTCATAAACCAGTACTTGGTTATGACTCTTTCCATCTACCCGATTAAAAAACATAGACATATAGCTATCATCTTTTGTCCAACTATCAATGTGGATGAACTCACAATCATTAATAATTGGTTGATATTCACAGTTAAGAAGATTTCACTTTTGCCTGTAACATGAAATAGTAAAAGTTCAATTAACTTGTACATAAATGAATTTTTTAACATTAATCAAACATACATTTTCAAAATCTTACCATATAGGTTGCATCCTTGAGTTTGCTTTCCCCTTGAAGCTTGACAATAACATTTCCAATTGTGTCCGAATGAAATTTCACAAATCTCAATAATGGTGATGATGTTACTTCTACAAATCTCGCAACCACTTTACTAAGAGCTTTATAAGTATAACGGTCACTATCATAATCAATGTTTTAGATATTGAAACCGTGAGGAATATCTGCAATAACTAGCGAACAATCCCTTTTAGGTATGATTTTAGCAATTTATTCACAGTCACCTTATATTACTTGATATTGAATAGTTTCAAGCCCATTCCAAATGAAATGAGTAAGAGTTGGAACAAGTTCAACATTCCTAAGATGTTGCTTTCTCAGTCTTTCTATCTTAATTTTTTCAATAAAGGTTCTGAAACAATCTGGTGCTCCATTTGCATCCCTCCTCATCTTTAACAAAATAAAGAAATATATGTATAAGCTATAAAATAAAAATAGTATACAGATGGATAAAAATGGATGTATAAACCAACATACCTTTATAATGCAAGATAAAATTATTTTAGTGTTATGTAAAACTTGAATCTCGATAGTTGCATACAACATCATCCCAACTATCTTCATTCAACAATTTAACCATTTGTTCTTGTATTTTCATGTAAACTTTGTGACTGGATAGATAAACTAAAAAAAGTTAATATAATGATATGTATAACAAATACTACCAAAAACAATATGTTATATTTAAAATAACATTATAATCTAGAAATAAGTAAAAATAATTCAACAAACTTACTTTTGAAATTCCTCAACCATTTCCTCTAATGATAATTCTGCTGACTTCACACGAGATAATATTGATTTGGCAAGTTTTTCATCCTCCACTCCTTGCAATGCTCTCCAAGTGTGATAGTCATATCTTTTGGAGGCTGCTTCATTTCAGAACCCGATTTACTGTTACTACATATTAATGGTTTATACCTTTTGACCTTCTAGTTTTTAATGCGAATTTTCTCCCACATGCTAAAAATATCATTAATTAATTCCCATATCTCTCTAGTTCTAAATGCCAACTGGAAAATGTTATCAATACTTCTGAATATATCAGTATTTACTCTGCCGCCTTTTGAAC
This sequence comes from Pinus tabuliformis, assembly GCA_031772625.1. Lineage (NCBI taxonomy): Eukaryota > Viridiplantae > Streptophyta > Pinopsida > Pinales > Pinaceae > Pinus > Pinus tabuliformis. The sequence goes on from CM062819.1 coordinate 704,315,837, forward strand.
TAATTTCTCCTCAATTTGATAGCTTATTTCCATACAACATTCCTTTCAGAATTTTATAATAACATTTATCTTATCCCCACCACATTTTTCTTCAAATTCATCATGAATAAATATAACCCTTTGGATGAAATTCATAGACATCCTATATTCATTATCTAAATTATGATCCCATGACAATAAATTTGCTTTTGTATATGATAAACCAGCATAAATGATACATTTCATTGTTTCAAAACGTGTGTTATTGGGATATTCCTCCATCAATTTCCTTTGAACTTCTACAAAATGGTTTCCCCCAAGAACATAATAATTATATTCAAAACATTCTGACTTATCAAATGCTTCTTTGTTGGGAACTTGAATTGGATCAACAAGAAGCGCATAATTAACCACATGAGCATATGTAGCGTACCTCATCAATGTCTTCAAGTTGTGAACATGCAGGTGGTGTGGCTTTCTGATTTGATATTTAAATTGTCCTTCACTTGGCTTATAGATTTGTCTCACATTAAGTTGAAATTTACAACCACCCTCAATTAAGTTTGTCTTTGTCAAGTTATGTCAAATGGCATTTTGTTTTGTTTTAATAATGTTATCCTCTAAATCATCTCTTGATGTAATGATTTCCCTTCTTTCTTTTGATTTTTCACTAGGATTTTAATTGTTGGCAATGACTACTTGAGAATGTTCAACTTTCATTTTCGTCCTCCTAACATTGTCATCATTAACTAGAACAGAGACATTCCTGGGTGTTGTTACTTTTGGTATTTTATGGCTCTTTCTCTTTCTAACATTAGTTATAATGTCATCCTCAATAATGGAAACATATTTTTCAATGTCAGTTTCAACTTCCTCATCTACAAAAGTAACTTATCTACCTTTGTTGTATTTATCCACTAAAGACATTCTTTTTTATCCCTTGGATGTAGTTTTGTAGCATCATGAATTACTACTTTTTGCTTATTTTCCATACCTTATTCTGAACCTGAGTAGAAACTTCTAACAACATTCATAATATCTTGCTCTATGAAATCAATGCCTCCCAACATAATTGAAATATTTTCAATAAAATTCTGTCAAACAAAATATCATATGTCAATAAAAACTAAGTTATAAAAATATAATGAGACAGTTACAATAACACAAAACACAAATATAAATAATAATACTTACCATATCTTGTGCAATGTCATTTATAATTTGTTTACACAACTTTTTAGATTCCTCTGATGTGTCATACAAGGGCAATGATAACCTATATTTAATCTTGTCATGTGACTTGGGCGGTTTTGTAAGTACATAAAAACTCGAGTGTCTGCTATCAAACAAATGTCTATGACTTTTCCTAGCACCTCATAAATTCCACTATCATTAGGGAGATCAACATATAGATATATCTGCACCTGTTCACCTTCTCTATCTTTCACATACCATATATTTTCTGTAAGATTCACTTCTTTTGATTTCTTCTAGTATGAAATCATCCTCTTATCATTTGAGGCACTAGATAGATTTGTAGTTATTAGCTTAGGTTTGATTCATTCAAGAACGCTTTTTGAGGATCCAACTTTAATTTTAGCAATCTTTGGTCCAGAAAGATTCACATAAATCTTCTTTGATGTTATTTTCTTGCAAAAAATCCACACACAGATATATATATATATATTACAAAAAAACAATAGCTTAAATAAACAAACAAAATGATAAATGATAAATAATTTTGTAAGAGATAAACTTTAAAAAAAAATTTAAAAATTTAAAAATTTTAAAAATGCTGCCCCCCACTGCCCTTCCCTGCAGCCTAGCAGGCCCATGGGTCTCCAACGGGCCTCCAGACCAACGGGCCCATTGGGCGACAGGGGTGGGGTGGGAGGGGATTATGTACATCCCTTCCCACCCCACCCCTGCAGCCCCCCGGGCAGCCCCTCTTCCCCTCTGAGAATTGGGCCTCCACCCTTGGCGGCCCGTTGGGCCGTGGGGGTAGGGTGGAGGGGCAAGAATTGGGCCTCCACCCCCAGCGGACCGTTGGGTCACATGGGTGGGGCGGAGGTGTTGGTGCCCAGCCCGTGCGACCACAAAGGTGTGGCGGGAGGGGATGCGTGTAGCCCACTCCTGCCCCTCCCCATGGCTCAACAAACCCATGGGGTTGGAGGCCTGATTCTCAAAATCAGGCCTCCACCCTCACGGGCCAGTTGGGGTGGAGGCCCAATTCTCATAATTGGTCTTCACCCTTGGTGGGTTGGTCCACGAGGGTGGGTGCTGCCAACGAGCACGATCGGGCCCACCATGCCCATTGTGAACATAGTGGCCTTCTACCTGCCATAAGGTTGTCGGATAGACCTGGCTCATCTAAAATTTTAAATTCTAAAAAAACTCTAAATTTCATTAAGCCTGTTGAATTTTAAAACTTGCACAAAAGAAAAGGGAAACTAACCTTTCAAATACGATAATCTTTCGTTGAATATGCTGTCAATAACAACGCAGTTTCTCTACAAATTCATTCCAAGTCTTTTAACGAACTTCGAAAAGCCTTGATGTGATATGAGGAATAGTGATAATAAAATTTATGATATAATGGAAATTAGGGAATTGTTTTTACACACAGTTAATGTTGGATTTATTTGTTTTAATAAATTCTTTAACATATAAATATTGTTCTCGCGATATAGTAAATTTTGATATAGTGAACATTATGGAATTGTTTTACCGCACGGTGAATGTGGTATTAAATTTTTTTTATATAAATACTGTAACATATAAATTTTGTTATGGTGATAAAGTAAATTATGATAAAGAAAACATTGTGGAATTGTTTTACCACATGGTGAGTGTGGTATTATTTTTGTTTTATAAAAACTTAACATATAAATCGTGTTATGGTGATATAGCAATTTATTTTTAATGTGTGATAGAAGATATAATAAAAATTAAAAGAAACATTCAACCGTCTAATAAATGTTATATAGTTTAAGTAAAAAATTAATTTAGGTAAAAGATTTAGTTTATAATTTTAATTTAGAGATTTAGTTTAAAAGATTAATTTCATAAGAAAAATTTAGTTAAAATTTTTCAACAAATTTTAGAGTAAAATTAACGAGGAAAATACAAGAAATACAATTATTGGAGGGAAAAATTTCAGTAAAAAGTTTTAGAGGGAAATTTTGGAGGGAAATTCTCTTCTTTAAGCTATATATTACCATTAGGAGAGTGCATTTGTATCATTCAACCTCTTATGTTTGAAAATCATGGATTCTTTTGATAGTGAAGTTTCTCTTGGTGAAGCATCAACATCTTCGTCGCGTAACAACTCTATTCATATTGATGAATATAACGGAAATTCTTCCACTATGAATAGAGAGTCAAAGCTTCCACTTATTCCTAATCCTAAGGACTATGAGAGCAACACTGATGAAAGACGAGATTAATAATTTCAAATAAATAACGAGTCACAGTTTCCACTTAGTCATAATCCTATGGACTATGAGAGTAGCAGTGATGAAGAACATGATGAAGGTTTTCAAATAAATAAAGTGTCGTGATTTCCGCTTAGTCCTAATCTTATGGACTATGAGAGAAATAGTGATGAAGAGCATGTTGAAGAATTTCAAACGAATAGAGTGTCACAGTGTCCACTTAGTCCTAATCCTATGGACTATGAGAGCAGCAGGGATGAAGAGCATCATGAAGAATTTCAAATGAATAGAGTGTCATGGTGTCCACTTAGTCCTAATCCTATGGACTATGAGAGAAACAGTGATGAAGAGCATGATGAATAATTTCAAATGAATAGAGTGTCACGGTGTCCACTTAGTCCTAATCCTATGGACTATGAGAGTAGTAGTGATGAAGAGCATGATGAATAATTTCAAATGAATAGAGAGAAATGGTTTCCACGTAGTCCTAATCCCATGGACTATGAGAGCAGTAGCAATAAAGGTCAAGATGAAGAATTTCCAATAAATCGAGAGTCACATTTTCCACCTAGTCCTAATCCTAAGGATTATGAGAGCAGTAGTGACGAAGGATAGGATGAAGCACTTAGTCCTAATCCGAAGGACTATGAGAGTAGTAGTGATGAAGGGCAGGATGAAGAATTTTCAGTAAGTAAAGAGTCACATTTTTGACTTAGTCCTAATCCTACGGACTATGAGCGTAGCACTCACAATGCAAATGATGAAGAATATCCAATAAACATCAAGTCAAAATTTCCATTTAGTCCTAATTCTAAGGACTATGAGGGTAGCACTGAAGAAGGGCAAGATGAAGAATATCCTCCAAGTCATTATTTCAAAATCACAGATGATCATAGTGAGGATAACATTCCTCATAATGATGATGAAAATACTTATACAAATGATGATCCAATGATGGAGATGTTGTCAAAAAATATTGTATCGAGGAGTAGGAGCATACATCTTCTTATCAATCCAAGATGTTCTAGTTATACAAGGGGTAGAGCAGAATATCTGACGAAAATAAGTCTTGTCAATGCTCTCATTTAAAGTGAATGTTGTCAAAAAGATTGCTCGAAAGATATAGATTTCAATTTTTCATTAGAGAAAAGGAAGAGATATTTATCAATGAATAAAAGCATGCAAAATTCATATTTAGTGGGGTGCATGCAATCTACATTGTCAGGTTATGATTATCATATTGGGTCTTTATTTATCTGTATAAAGGTTTTCAAAATGTTTCATTCAATGGGTAATTTCTGTCTGTGAAGAATCCAAGAAAATTTGGAAAAGGATCCCACATTTTATTCAGAAGTACGTCATAAACGATAGTTTGGGCCATTATCAAATACTACAATGTCATGGATGAAAGATTTATTTTTAAAACATGGAGAGTGTATGTAAAATAGAGAGATAATACATATTCCAGATAATTTCTCAAAATGAGAAACCTACAACTTATAGAAAGAATATGCAGAGGTTGATGAAGGACATGGTCGATTTATTACATATCAATATTCTGTGAAGATATAGAAGAAAGAGTTCAACAATGTTTGTATTCCTAAGAAGACAAGGATGGGGATTTGCAGTACATGTGCTTCTCTTAAATAAAAAAGGGATAGATGTGAAGGGTCAGAAAGAGGTAAGAAATCATAACTTTAAATTTTAAAATTGTATAGTCATCAACTATGAAAACGTATTTCTTAATAAATTTCTTTTATTCAGTGCAGATTCCATTGTCAAAGCACTTCAAGAGCATCGAGAACAACAAACAAGTGAAAGGAAAAAGTTGTAAAAGCATCAAAAGAAGTTTTATGACAATCCAAATAAATATTTGGGTTTGATAATTGATGGAATGGACCAGAAGAAAACACTTCTACCACATTTTGTTCACAAACCCAAAAATTTAGAGGAGGAAAATTTTATTCAGTATCACTTGGTCGGTTGTATGGTCTTCAATGGGAAAATGTTGCCAAGGGTATACTTCACAGCTCCAAATATTCATAATGATGCAAATATGACAGTAACCATAATTCATGATGTGCTTTCTCATTGGCATGGTAATCTTTTTGAAGTTTTTTATCTACAATTGGACAACACTTGTCATGAAAACAAAAATCATATTATTTTTGGATATCTAAACATGCTTGTTGAATTGAGAATTTTTCAGAAGGTAGAGGTTCGTTTCCTTCTTATTGGGCACACTCATGACCATATTGATCAAATGTTCAGTTGTTTTTCAGTCACATTGACGAGGAAGGAAGTTGGGAGCTTGTCATCATTAATTGAATATATTAAGAAATCATACATGCCGGAGCCTATTTTTGATATGTTGGAAGAAATTGTTGACATGAGAAAGTTTATTCTCGGTTCGCATGGTGATGAGAAATGCATTGAACAACTTAATGACATTAGCTTCCAACATCAATTTCGTATCAAAAAAAGTTGATGGGAAAACACTAATATGGGCAAAGAAGTATTCAACTACTGCAGAATGGGCGCCGTCATTAAGTTTGGTATTTTTGAATTTCATTCCAAATCATCCAATATTTGCGTCAAATATATTTTTATTATAATCATTTTTTGAATTTCATAATGCACGCAGGCAGAATAGAGATATAAATTATTCTGATTTCCTAGAAGAGATTAAAAAATGTATTAGATATACATATGAGTACTTTGATATTGCCGATTCAGTTTGGTGGGAGTATTTTTTCAATAATCAAAGTGATATCATTTCAAGAACAACAAATGAAGATATACCTTTGAAAAATCCATTTATTTGGCCACAAAATGTGTCAAATGAAAATGAGAAAAGAAACATTGTTGAACAACAACAATATCAAGGTATTATTAATTCTTCACAGGTAGAGGAAAGAGAAATGTATATTGGTTCCATAAGATCTCATGCGCAACGTGAAGCCATGGAAGACCTTTACAGGGGTTCAATACATGATATTAAGGAAGGTTGCATGATCACGGTGCTAGCAGATGAAGATCTCAATGGATATCCATTTTGGGTTGCTAAGGTTATAGAGGTCATTACAGGAAATGAAGATGTTGCAGGTGTTGAAGTACATTGGTATGCCACAAATACAAAACCATTCAATGGTGTGTATAAGACAGAGATGGTAGTTGGTAAAAAATTGGCAAAAAGAGAAAAAGAAAGGGTACAAATATACATCGTCGCCGCACAGACCTCTTAAAATTGGAGGATGTTGAAATACTTGTTTATGACTTCAATTTAACAAAGAAAGGAACTCTTCACTTCAAAATGCTAGAGATTCTGAAGAGGTTGTTACCAGATGGAACAATGTTGAGATGGGAGTCTGTTGAAACCAGTCGTAGATCCAGAAGAATTTTGAAACCTGAAATGGTGGGCATGCATGTGGACTCAGATGGGGCACTAGTTGATGAAAGAGAAGAATATGGAACATATTCAGCTACATCCAGTCATTCATCTAAAGTCGTGAATTCCGATGGTTTGCAAGAAAATATGAGTGATTTTCAATAATTGTCTAAGACAATTTATATAATTGATATTTGCATCGTATCTTGAAATAAAATTTTTGATTTACATATAGTGTTAAATGAAGTTATGAGTCATTTTTATGTTTGTTGGATTATATGTTTTAATTATGATGATTTTATTGTTTAGAATATTTACAATGCAACAAGAACTTAGAGATATCATTTATGTTTCATTCAATCTACAAGTAATGACATTTTGATTAATTTAGTCATGTAATTTGTTCATAATGTAATGGTTTTTTAATTTTGTGGTTGAAAATTTTCCAGTTTTTTGTATCTTTAATGTTATGGTTGAAAACAATTAGAATTTTAGCGATCTTTATTGTCACGTTATTGTATGTTTAACAACATGGATGAAAATTAATAGAATTTTAATGTGTTTCAGATCCCATTATTTCATTTTTATTGGCATTGCTAAAAATGTTGAAATTATACGTAGGAAATAAAAATGTTATTCTACCAAAAACATTAGTGTGCTTTTTTCCTCAAAAACAACTGCTTTTTGCACACAAAAGAATCTGTTTTACAGCCATTTTTTAAATATGTTGAAAATTAACCCAAAAAAAACATCGTTCCTATATACACCCTTTTGGTTTCTAGCATTGTTTTTCATGTTTTTTGGGGGTTTATTTGCTAGAGTTCCCATTTTGAGTTTATAGTTCTTGTTTCAAAGTTTACATTGTTAGTATTAATTCTGAGTTTTTTGTGTATATATCAAATGAAGAGGGACTAATCACCTATCTTTTTTGATAGTCTTACTTTCTATTACAAAAAATTTCTAAGTTTTTGCAGGTTCCAGGATGATGAAGGACGATGAAACTATATGCACGAGTACCTTTTTAAAGACCAAGTTTCTTTCAAAAGATCATGATCATTCAATGTAAAATTAGATACACTACACCGTTGCTACTAAACACATACCAATTTTACGATTTCTACACATTTTAAGTTTGTAGTCCATCCATAATTTTCAATCTCCCTACTAACAAAAACTCATTTCCCTTTGCAATCTTCATATTTTCCTGCCCAATTTTCATTCACCCTTAACCCAAAAATTAATTTATTCCACTCTCTTACAAAGTTGAATCACCCCATTTTCCATTTCCTTCACGTCAAATAAACCTTGCACAAATGCAAATTTTCTATCTATAGTTCTTCAAATTGTTATTTCATACTCGCATTAGATGATGGAGGATTCATTAAGGCCTCTATTCTAACAAGTTTTGACCAATCAACTCTGACACATCATCTGGGATCAAAACTAGAGATATTTTAAGTACCTTGAGACTTTCATGCATTCATGACAAGTTCTTTCGCCAATAAACAGTGGGAATACATCAATGTCCCCAATGTGTTGGATCTTCTAGGTGACTCGACTTCAACACATCTATTTGTACCTAGTAATATGTACTTCAACATCTTGACTCTCCATGACATCAATGGTGAGTAGTCTCGTGTTGGTTAATGGCATTCATTAATGCCCAGTAATCCAACATTTTTTTTCTATGTTTGACATTGACACATCTTTTCACAAAGATAATAACTATGCCACCAAGTGGGAATGATTGAAGACTACATGATTTCAGTAGTTTGCAGCAAGACTCAACCCAATTAAGTAGCCATAACAATAAGGATTTCAATCTCATCCTCAATTCATACAACCAAGAGAAAGAAGAAGCATATCATATTCTTTTACTTCATACTCCATGATTCAGTAGTAGCAGCCACACTCTTCGATATACATAGCTTGTCCACTTTTCAGGTAGGTGAAGGTATGTACCTTTCTAATTTTTAATCATGGAATTCCTTAAATGCTAAAATTGTGATTTTGGAAAATCACAGACCACATTCATATTCCCTTTCTCATTTACAAGAAAACTGGAAACACCTTAAGTTGGGGGAAGGGATATTCATATTTCATGTCACATGTCACATTTCATTTCATCCTAACCAACATATTTTCCCAATCATCTATTATTGCATTTTGATTCCAAAATTTTATATGTTTTGCAATGATCAATTGATGAGCATATTAAATGGTTCATAGTCAATATGGGACTTAAAAAGGAATTCTCAATGTTTTCAAGTATTTTGATGCAACAAAAAAATAACAAAAGTAGTGTTACACAAGAACCAATACTCATAAAATTTTGGTTGTCACACAAGAACCAACCATAAAAAAAATATGTTGCAATCAAATGTATTTCAAAGTAAACTTTGCAAAACTAACAAAAGTTATCAAATAATATGATTATGCAAAAAAGAGAATCAATACAAAGCCAAAGCTTATATAGAAGCAAATCATTTCAAGATGATCAACTTATGATGAAGGGAATTAATGCAATAGTTGCATGAGGACATGCAATATCTTCAGTTGGGGAGTATGTTGGGCTTCCAAAATGTCATCCACTTTCACCTTCATTTCCATCATTTTACCCTCATTCTGTAATTCTATAGCCGCATGATCTTAGATTAAATAACCATTTTCATCATCACATGGATTTATTATTATTATTTTTCAAGTCATTGATTTTAAGTCAAATTTGTGATTAAATATTAGGAAATTAACATATTTTCATATATATCTAAATGTGTCATGAGTTTTGTGATATTGTAGGCCTACTTGGAGATTCCAGAAGGGTTCTATTTGTTCATGTAACCATAAGTTCGAATTTTAAATTCCAACGCATGAGAATTTGTGGAATAATTGTAGAGGATGTGGTTCATTAACTATGGACATACAAAGGAGAAGAATCATGGATGAGAGGATTTTGAGAGGATTTGTATCTTATGTTTTTAGGAGATTGGTTGTAACCATAAGAGATAAATGTGGATTAAGGAGAGATCTAAGGATCTATATTTATTGTATATTTATCCTCAATTTTTGTATAGATAGGAGTGCACCCTTCATACAAGGGGTTGTTAGTTGTTAGATGCAAGTTAGAAGTTGTGAGTGTTAGTTTTAGTTGCTAGTTGCTAATTGGAGGTTCCAAATTCCATCCATGTGGTTTATAAAGTGAGGAGAGAGAATCGTTGTAATATCTTGTAACTCATTTTATGAAATACATATTGCCACTTTGATCTCCAATATGTGATAGTTTGTTTAGTGTGCTTGTTGAGGAATGGAGGGCCCCCATCAACCATAGTTTGCATGCCTTAATACATATTGGTGACATAGTGTAGTTATTTTTATCTCATTTCTTTTCAGCAAGAGTGTTTTGATTTTATGCAAGTGTTCTTTTCCTTTCAGCAAGTGTGATTTCATTTCAGTGGGTGTGAGTGTGATTTCAATTTAGAAAGTGTGATTTCAATTTTGCAAGTGTAATTTCATTTATGCAAGTGTGGTGGGATTTCAATTCTGCAAGTGTGATTTCAATTTCAAGCAAGTTTTATTTCCTTTACGCAAGTGTGATTTTAATTTCTGTATGTTTGGTTTGGTTTGGATTAAATTGATTTAACTTGTTTGGTAATTAGATTTAACTGCATTAGATTAATATATTCTAATAAATAACTACCTAATACATATAGTACAGGTATACCTCATCAGTTCTATGAACCCTGGGTTGAAAATTAATGACAAGGATTTAACTCGCAATTAAATCCCTCAACATGAACATAAACATCTGTGAGGCCTCCATTTTGTAAGAAACAATCTAGAAGCAACCTTACATATATGTGCCCAGTGTGAAATAAATAATTACGATCCCCACCATTCGTCTTGACCAGACATTTTGAGATCCACATTCGCACAAAAGCCTCTACAAGAATTCATTCATGTTCCTCGAACATGGCACATTAAGGAAAATAATTATTCAATTCAGCATAGCACAGAGCATTGTAACTCCATCTCAATTGCCGATACAAATATTTTTCAATTCTCAGATGACAAATTGGAAAATTTGGGTACACTTTTTGCATTTTATTTAAAGAAAACTTCTAGTAATTTATATCTATGTTACTCTTCATTATTGAGGCTATTATATTTATGGCCAATGACAAAATTTTACATTCGTTGGCAACTTCTTTTGCAATTTTCTCTACGTCTATTGAACATGGCCATTTTGAAAGCTACCAAGTGAAATAGGTCCTCACCTTATCTATTGGTAGATGATGTATTTCTAAAGACTCTTTTGTGTTCATTTCTCTAATCAAATCTCTATTTCGAGTAAAGAATACAAGTTTGTTACCCTTTTCTAACCCAAATTCCACCCCCAATTCTTTAAAATCAAGTCCAGTCCACATGTCTTCTAAAATCAGAAAAAAATTATCCACATCTTGAGATATGAAGACATATTCATCTTCTGCGTTTCATTGGAATAGTTTGCCAGACCCAGATTGATTATAGAAGCAATATCAATTTGTATTTGTTAAATTGGAAATTCAGCAACTGTAGCCCGAATCACATTATCACAATTGTGACTAACCTTGACAGTGTTGTAGACCTTTTTGAGAAATGTTGTCTTCCCTACACCACCCATGCATTATACACCAATTTTACGAAGATGGACGTGGGAAGCTTCCATAAGCCAACTCACAACCTGTGTGTCGACATCTTTAATTGTCAACCCTACCAATACAGTGTCTTGTAGATCTTGAAGTAGTATGTCTACCTATTGTGGTGACAAGTAAACAATTTTGTCAGCATTGTGCATCACTAAAAGTTCGGTTTGAAGATCATCAAAGAACTCATAACAAGTCATCTTCTACTCTCGGATTTTTGTAGACACTTTGCGCTTGCAAAGAAGGAAGTCTATACATTGTTGCATCCACTGGCATAGTGAGTGTTGGATCAAATATTTTCCCTCTTCAATAATGCCTTGCATCCTTAGCAAACGATTACTTAGAGGAACTAGGACCTCCCTCTGTTGATCTCAGAAACCAACATTAATGTAATCTAAGAATCTCTTCATACGAAATAATTGCTCTTGGAGAAGCTGAGAGTTGTCATCCAAGTGAATGACATCGTTCATTTGTTGAATGAGTTGTTAGATGAGTGGAATGATAATAATGTTGATAATGGTATTTCTCGCGGTTCCGGGTATAATATCCATTGCTTGCACCAATGCTAAGTGAGATCGGAATAGGAAAGCAAAGAAGATTGGCTTAGAATACCAAATAGGTGAATCAGAGTATTACAGAGTATGAAGATAAGAACAAGCATGACGCTAGAAAATGTGTAAATGTACTAATCAAGGGGAGCAGGTTTAGGATCATGAAATATATCAAGGCTAGGTGATGCTTGTTTTTCATGGTAAATTCAAAGAAGGTGGATTAAATATAATGATTCTATATGTATGATGATGGGCCACTAAATTATTCGATAGAGAAACTTCAAAGAAAGTAAATTATTGAGCCGAGAAAATTTAAAGAATGTAGCTCGCAGTACTTTAAAGTTTATTCCATTATTCTATTGAACCGAAAAACTTATATAAAGTCTGTTATACCAATAAATTTGGACCAACCAACTTTAATACAGTTGATTGTACCAATAAATTTAAATATTCCACTACGTGAGTGTAGCCATGACTCTAATCCAGGTTTCTACCACTTTTCCTGAATTACGTTAAGGGGGGGAGGCCAATAGTTGTGTGGCCTCCCTACGTGGCCCAATTTAGACACCTGACATACAAAATCACCTATACAACACATGTTTATTACGTTTCTCCACGTGTTACCTTCTCAGAGTGGACCTAAAATTTGGTTTTGGCACCAATTAGGGTTACATTGTTTCATTCCCGTTCATTTCTGTCCATGCTGGAAAGTGGCTCATTCTACTCCGTCAGTAGTTGTGTGTGAGCGCCACATTTAGTTATGTGTGGGTTGTTGGTTAATGGTGAGGTGAGGGAGGTTTTATCAGTTGTTATGTTGTCTTGCTCAGCTGCTGCAATGAGTTGTTCGGCTTTTGCAGTGTGTTATTCTACCGTAGAGGTGGGGTTTGGGTGTAGTAAAGGGTTTCATACCTTGAGTGGCATCGCATTGTTGGAGGTTTGTATGTCACCGAATGTGGTTGGGTTTCAGACGGATGTTTGTTCACAGTCTCTCGCTCGCTGGACCCTATTTGATTCAACACTGGACACCATGGTCGGCTCGCTGCAACAAACATTTGGAGTGTGGCGTCGTCGCTCCTAGCAGGATTATTTGTCATGTCATCCATACCTGCAACTATATTTGTTAACATATCTATATACTCGATATTCACACCATTCATCTTATTTTTGTTAAACTATAACTTTTTGTTCCTTCTGTGGAGTATATGTGGCTTCAATTCATGGTGTCTTTGGCTTAATTGGTGGCTTTTGTGGCTTAGTTTGAAAAACAATTTAGGGTTTATGCACTGGTTGCATTTTCGGTCGCTTGTTTTCCTTCTATGAATATATGGAGTATCTGTGGCTTCAATTTGTGGCTTCTATGGCTTAGGTTGAAAAACAAATTGGGGTTTTTTCACTAGTTGGGTTTTTCAGTGCCTTTTTTCGCTTCTGTGAATGTTTGGAGTATTTTTGGCTTCAATTCGTGGCTTTTATGGCTTAATTGGTGGCTTCTATGGCTTATGTTGAAAAATAATATGGGGTTTTTGCATTGGTTTGGTTTTTTGGTAGCTTGTTTTCCTTCTGTGAATGTATGGAGTATTTTTGGCTTCAATTTGTGGATTTTGTGGCTTAATTGGTGGCTTCTATGGCTTAGGTTGAAAAAATGGTTTGGGGTTTATGCACTGGTTGGGTTTTTCAGTGGCTTGTTTGCCTTCTGTGAATGTATGGAGTATCTGTGGCTTCAATTCGTGGCTTCTGTGGCTTAATTGGTGGCTTTTGTGGCTTAGGTTGAAAAAAAATGGGGTTTTTCATTGGTTGGGTTTTTCGGTGGCTTGTTTGCCTTCTGTGAATGTATGGAGTATTTTTGGCTTCACTTCGTGGCTTCTTTGGCTTAATTGGTGTCTTTTGTGGCTTAAGTTGAATTTTGTTTGGGGGCTTATGCACTGGTTAGGTTTTTCGGTGGCTTGTTTCCATTCTGTGAATGTATGGATTATTTGTGGCTTTAATTCACGGTTTCTGGTGGCTTCTTTAGTTTAGGTTGAAAAAAAAATCAAGGTTTTAGTACCATAATAATTAGTATGTATAACAGTCTCTGCATATTCCATTGAGTTTCTCGAGCCAATCTCTGCATAATAATTTGTTTGTATAACAGTCTCTGTTTGTATAATTGTAGCTTCTCCAGATTGAGTTGCTCAAGCGAGTCTCTGCATAATAATTTTTTTGTATAACAGTCTATGTTTGTATAATAATTTGCTTGTATAACTGTGGCTTCTCTAGATTGAGTTACTCAAGACAGTTTCTCCATAATAACTTGTTTGTATAGCAATCTCTGTTTGTATAATAATTTGTTTGTATAACTGTGGCTTCTCCAGATGGGGTTGTAATGCATTCTAGTTTATTTGTGTTGTTACCACTTTTCTCCAAACCCTCCCTTCTATGTGTCGCACATGCTTAACTAGGAGACATACAAGATTTTGATGTGAGAGGGTTGTTTGTTGTTAGGAAATACTCTGCAAAAGTGAGGTCTTTTTCTATAGATTTCTAGAGTGGAAAAATAGTCAATTAATTAGACTTTCATGTTGTAAGTGGTTAAATAACTGAAGTCATAATAATTTGTTTGTATCAACATCTTTGCATATTCCGTTGAGATGGAGATAATTTCTTTCTGATTACCGTTGTTGTATATAGAATCTTGAGCCTTAGCACTCTCAGCATGGATTTTTTGTATGCATCGTATGGACCGTCTCTTTCTTAGGGGTTTAATTTCTATGAATTCATGTTTCTATAATGGCTACCTTCATCTCTCTTTAGAGTTGCAATGAAAACATTGATTATTTCTCATTGGAGACAATTTCTTTCTGATTATTTTTGTTGTGTACAGAACCCTGAGCCTTGGCACTTTTAGCATGAATATTTTGTATGCATCATATGGACTATCTCTTTCTTATGGGTTTAATTGCGATGAATTCACATTGTTATCATTGTTACCTTCGTCTCTCTTTAGAGTTGCAAATAAAACCTTGACTATTTCTTATTGGAGACAAATTCTTTCGGATTACTTCTGTTGTGTACAAAATCCTGAGCCTTGGCAATCTTAGCATGTATTTTTTGTATGCATCATATGGATTATCTCTTTCTTAGTGGTTTAATTGCTATGAATTCACATTGTTATCATGGATACCATCATCTCTCTTTAGAGTTGCAATGAAAATCTTGAGTGTTTCTTATTGGAGACAATTTCTTTCTGATTAGTGTTGTTGTGTACAAAATCCTGAGCCTTGGCACTTTCAACATGGATTTTTTGTATGAATCATATGGATTATCTCTTTCAACACATATTTCATTAAATTTGGAATTAAACAATGGATCTAGAATTTCAAAATAACCAAAAACTCAATTCTAGTGATGTCCTTGTAATAAAATATTTCCAATTTTAATGAAATATGTGTTTTTCTTAGGGGTTTAATTTCTATGAATTCACATTTCTATCATGGCTACCTTCATCTCTCTTTAGAGTTGCAGGGAAAACCCTAAGTATTTTTATTTAGTCAGAATACCAGGGTATTATGTGGATACTTAAATTGCAACATTGTATTCTACAACTTCAACTCTCATAATTGTAGTTTATTTTGGGGTTATTGTGGCTTCTAGAGTTGTAGTTGTGTTGTCTCATGGTGGAGGTGTAGAAACTATGGCTTCTCCATATGGGGTTGTAACACATTCTAGTTTATTTGTTTTCTTACAACTGTGCTCCAAACCCTGACTTCGATGTGTCACACATTCTTAACTAGGAGACATACAAGATTGTGATGGGAGAGGGTTCCTCGTGGTTGGGAAATAATCTGAAAATTGAGGTCTTGTTCTATAGCCTTCTACAGTGGAAAAATAATCAATTAATTAGATGTTCATACTGTAGGTGGTTAAATAACTGAAGATTATATAATTATGCAACCCTGTGGTGGCCTTCACAAGTAATGTATATGTGGGAAGTGGTAGCCTTGTTGAGGAAAGTTTCATAAGAGTAAGAATAAACTCTTCCATTCTTTTAGTACCATAGTAGTTTATTTGTCATCACGATCTGTACATACTCCACAGAGTTACTTGAGCCAGTATTAAAATTGACAACTGCATTATTTACCTACATCTAAGTGTCGTTTATTCGCTGAACATGATGATAACAAAAAGAACCCTAAGTTTTTGTTGTAGTCAAAATTTATTGAATTCTCAATTGGATTCTTTCAACAATGAAATTATTGAAGAATTTTTCGAGGCATTGCTAAATGAAATCTAGTTGGAGTGCTTATGTTATGTAACAACTAAATTATGGGTGAACTTAATAATTATGTTATGTAGTAGTTGGAGTGCTTATGTAATAGTGGGAGTAATTATGTTATGTAACATTTGGAGTGCTTATGTTATGTAACAATTAGTGAGTTAGCTAGCTCTTGTAACATGCCAGTTAGTTATTTTTGTTACATTATAAATTATAAACCATACTTGAAACATATTGTATATTTAACTAGTATATTAAACCATACGTTTGTCTTCTGTATCCAAATACACCTTGGAACTTCCATTGCAACGGACCAAAAAGGGATGGTAACTTCATCCACATTGCAATTTGGTTACAAACAAAAATTTCATGCCACCCCTATGCTTGATGGCCTCCATTTTTTGAATTGTCCAAACTTGTTAAAGTGTCTGCCTGAGCCAAGTTTCTGCCATAGCTTGAGTCCAGTTTACTCCTTATAACCATGGAGGGATTGAATAGCTCAATTGTCCACTTATGCTACTAACCCCAACACTAACTGGAGGTGGTCTATAATACATAGGATTTACCCATACACTGGTAGGTGTATAGGGGGTGGGTATAACCCCTAGATGATAGTGGGGGGCTTGGATTTTAATCAAGTCTTGGTATGATCATGTCTGATCTTTAATGTCGTCCAAAGTGTTGAACATCGTCCTGTTTTCCTCCAACTTACCTGAACCATACTCTTCCCTGTCTGTCACCCCTTCTTTTTCCAACACTTGTTGAGACTTTCTTGCCTCCCTCTCTTTCCTTGCATACTATTTTTGATGTTCATTCTATTCCCTAGTTTTTCTTTTTTCTTTTGATCCTTTCCTTTGCCTAAGATGTTGCTGTTGAAATACTTGAAACTACATTTTTCTTGGCCAATTCCTTCTTTCTCTATTTAGATTCCTGAATTTCAAGATTTCTACATGCTTAGACTTGAACATTAGGTTCATATATTCTTCAGAGGTGAGTAACTGTGAACTCCTTTCTAACCAAATATAGTCCGTTGTTGAATGTGTTGATGAGGCCTTCACTCTCTCTACTGGTAACTTTAGGAACCTACAAAGTATTGTTTGCTTCATTGTCACATGCTCATGATGGCTTGACACTTGCCTTTCAACCTCATGGAACCCTTATTGAACCCCATTGTTGTCCTTGTTTGGTACTTCATTATGAATAGACTCTTCTTCCAATGATCCATTGTCCACAAAATAATGAACAATTTCAGTGCTCAACTATGTTGGTTGAGAAGGCATTTCCATGCTTTCATCATAAGTGGATGACACATTATGTTTTTTGTTATTCATCATGGCCTATGTCAACCACGATAGTGGGTTTACTTGGGTTGGCATGCTCAATTGGTCATTTTTATTTTTGTTATATTCTCATTTGAAGCAAACATTTGCATTGTCATTTTCGTGATCAACTTCCTCATTTGGAATATCACATGCAAAATTAGTAGGTGATTCAGTGGTATGGAATCCTGCATGTTATTATAATTGGTTCATTATTGAATTGTGTCTAACATACATGTTCATAATCATAGAAGTTCCCTTCAAAAGGCAATATCATACCTTCAACAACAATAACTTCTCCCTGTCAATCCACATCTTCTTGGGCATGAACTTGGTCATGTAAGTCCTCTGCTTCCTGACCTTCCACAACAAATGCCTGACTGCAACTAGTATCATCAATAAGAGCAACGAAATTCGTTGGCCAAATTTCGGTCCTCCTAAATCCAGCCGATATTATAAGGCGTTAGAGCCTTTTAAAATGCTTTACTTACAAGCTCATCTAACTCAAATACTTTTACCTCCACCACTGGATTTTTGTCATCCACGAAGCTCACTCTACCCTAAAATAGTTTTCGAAAGGCCCAAACATGTTGGACTAAAGAGGTTGCAATATGTGAGTGGTATGAGATAGCAGAGTTAATAGGTCAATACCTAAATAATTGGCCTCCTCGATTTTCTACATAGCCATGTGGCTTCCATATCCATATAAAATTAGTAGGTGTCTAATTTTAGGCGAGACACCACCTAGCGCAGATGCAACAAAGTGAAAAATCCAATTCAAGAAGAGTTCATTTGTCATCCATGCATGGGGATGTCTAGCTATGCATGCACTTGGTTCACAATTATGTATATATGTTTTAAGTTTTTTTTTTCCTTTGAATAAATAAAAGCATGGGGTGAAGAACTAGTTACATTGGCATGACAAAGTGTAGTGATCAACTCCCTGCTCCTAGGTAAACAATTTGGCACATTTATACTCCCTATCTTGGCAATTACTTGCATGCAACAATTCCGTCGAGCATGTAAGCATGTTTCGTCATAGTTCCAAATATGGTTTAGGGCATAAGAGTGTTTCTCATATGCACGGGAAAGGGTGTCATAGAACTTAAACACAATTGTAGGGCTTAAATTTAAAGCCATTTCTCTTCCAAGACCCTATGTTGTTTGTAAGACAAGATTTGAATGCATTTTTTTAAACCCACTCCACCAAGATTTTCCAAGAAACCCATCTTTGAAGGGGTTTTCCCTCCCCTAATAGATTTGAGCTACTGCGGACTTGAGTTGTATCAAATCTAACCCATGTCCCATTTGGGCCATCTCCTTACACCACACAATCACCTCGCTCTCCTCCTCTTCAGTCATAACAGTAATAGGCCCTCTATGCTTTATATGAGTGAGCCCATTAATCCAATAAGCTTGAGGCTGCAATTCCATGTTTTTTGCAAATGCATGTACTAAATATCCCCTGGACTCTATTTCATCAATTTCACCTAGCATGTCTTCATTTTTCCACCCTCTTATGGCACTAATATTCTTCATTGAAGTTGCACCTTGTATTGTGGTTGAGGGTGGCTCTGTGGTAGATGGTTGGAAAATAGGATCTACTACCACATGGGCATTCTCAACATCATTGCATGGAGCATTGGCAGCATTGACATCATCGACTGTTTTCTCTTCTGATGAAGTGCATCGCAATTAGGCAACCTTGGTCCCTCACCTCCTCCTTTTCCTTATACGATCTACAATCGAAACTCTGGCATGACTACAACAATATGCATATTGTTAAAATTTTATTTAGGTCAATAGAAGTTGTTTCAGCAATAGAAACTCAATGCTATTCGAATAAGAAATTTAAATATGAAAAGGGTAATCAATAATTGCAACCTGCATAATAGAAACTCAGTCTTATTTATTTCCTGAAATTTTAATATGAACAGGTTAATCAATAATTTCAACATGCATATATTTGAATAAGAAATTTATGTGTTTGCATTGTCTTGAGTCTCCATCCATAAATATTAGACCTATGTGTTTGATAGAAATATCATGCCTAAATTTAGGTTGAACATAATCATGTATCCTCAGCAGGGCATCAAATCCATAATATCCTGATCAACCTCAGGAGAAAAAAGAAGGGTATTGAAAACTATCTACTTACAAATGCTAGAAATAGGTGTTGGTTAATTAAAATAAGTTTAAAATTCATTTGATGTTTAAGGTCACTGAAAAATGTGACTAAAAGTTGCAGTGTTTGACCATATCTTAAAACACTCCAGTTCTCTACATTGTTAGCTACAACTGCTTCCAATTTTGCAATTGTGCCATGAGTTTAGCTGCTAACATGTTGACTCTCTCTTTGGATAGATTGTAATGGAAATATCCTTTGATTTGATTCATAATGATTAGTCTTCTAATAGATTGTAATGCAAATATCCTTTGATTTGATTCAGAATTATTAGTATTCTGATAGATTGTAATGGAAATCTCCTTTGATTTGATTCAGAATTATTAGTCTTCTGATATGTAGAAGTTTTAGAGGGGATTACCCATAACAATTTCCACCATGCCTCCTTTAAAATGATAACTAAAGCTTTGACATCTTGCAATGGAAGAGGCTTTTGTTGCTCATACAGAACTGAATTCCTTAGTAGTTGTGAAGTTGTCTCCTCCATTGTAACTACCTTGTGTTCATTTCCATTTGTGTCTCAACTAACAGAAAACTAACATACTGGAATTTCCTTTTAAAATAGACCAAAAACTTCTAAGCAATTTTGAAACACATTTATTCATTTTTGCTTACAGACATGACATGACCAAACATCCACGTTATTGCATACAAGGTGCCAAATTGTTGTAATTAAGGAATGATCATACATATGTGTTTTCACTCAGATGCTCTGGTATTTTTGTATCTGTTGCCTTTGTTGGGCATGATTATTTTTTTTTCTCTGTTGACTCAGATGCTATGGTTTTTTGTTTGTAATTTCACACACAGAAGATGAATTTTGTTTACAATTTCCAATTTATGGTATTCTCTAGTTTATGTTTGTTATGACGCAGCCTTGCATTTCTTGAAAAAAAACAAAAATAAAAACAAAAAAAATAAAAATAAAAATAAAAATAAAAATAAACAAAACAAAACAAAGCAGAACAAACAAACAAACAAACTTTTAAAAAGAAAACATAAAGAGAGTGAAACAAGCCTAAAAAAAGTACCTATAAACCCTAAAACCCTAATAGAAGAGAAAAATTGAAAATATGAGCATGTAGAGGTGCTTCTTGGGCTGGAGAAGATGTTCTAACAATCACAGATTTGAAACCATAGTTGCTTGTTCCACTGTGAAACAATAAACCTTGGAAATATGTCAATGTTATGATGCCATAGATATCCTTATCTCATATTGTGACTTGCAGTCATAATTGGAGAAAAAAATGCATGAAGTGGATAGAATGAGTGAATTTGGCACCTTTGGTGGGTCACAGAGACAAACTTGTGAGTTTGACTGTGTTGATGAAAAATACCTTTCAGAGATGATCTAATCCATACTCACAATTCAACAAGTATGGAACACAAGACCTGTTTCACTGACTTATACATGAGATTTTGGCATTATGGCAAGATTGCCTTATACATTAGACTTTCACATTATGACAAGACTGGAATTCAACATTAGTTTGAGAAAAATATCAGGCCTATTAGTTTGATAGAAATATTAGGCCTATGTGTTTTGACTCAAATGCTCTGGTATTTTTATCTTTTTTGTCTTTGTTGGGCATGATTAATTTTTGTCTCTGTTGACTCAAATGCTATGGTTTTTTGTCTGCAATTTCACATATAGAAGCTAAATTTCATGTTGGGCACGATTACTTTGTTCTCTGTTGACTCAGATGCTATGGCTTTTTGTCTACAATTTCACACACAAAGCTAAGTTGCACACACATTTATTCATATGGTGAAGTAATGGAAGATTTGGATGTTTAAAAATAACAAGAAAAATATAGGAAAACAATTGAAGTTTACACTGTAAATTAATGGAAGATTTAAAAAAACAAAAAGAAAATACTTGAATTATTCAAACCTGATTACAATGTCTAGTCTCTCATGAAGTGAATCCAGTTGTAGATGAGTAGAATGAAAATTTATGAAGCAATTGTGAGGTGGTTTTATATATTTTTGTTACTGAATTTGATTTGAAGGAGGATTAACATGGATTTTTTTTCCAAATTCAAATGTGTGTTGTGGATTTATTTGGATGTCATCCAACTACTGATAAACTCTTATGGTTGATCTTTGTGATTTGCTTTGTCTTTTCTTGTGTTTCATCCCTGAATCTTAAGTGTTGGTGTCATTTCTTGCTTTGAGTAGATTGCATTCATGAACATATATGCAGCTATGGCTAACACATGCACTCTCTATTTTTATGCAGGTAGCAATGAAATTTTGCCATAACTACTAGAGTTTATATTTATTGGGGTTGGCCTAATGTGATATGTGTCATGTTGGATAGTATGGGATGGAAGTTTTTCTTGTTAATTTTGTCTAGTTTTCTAAATCAGATCGAGAGATAATTGAGATAGGATATCTTGTCAAATTGTAATACTAAAAGCTAATGTTAGACAATTGTAAACCCAATCAATATATAAGTCAATTTTGAACATATTTGAATAATTTATATAACTTAATATTAACTATTTATATTTTAATTATGATTTTTTTTTCTTGGATGATTGTGTAAAACCTGTACTATAACCACTCATGTTCCGTCTACCATAATAAAAACCTCTCCGTATAGCAAATAGAGCTTTCTAAATGTTGAGACATGGTATCCTGGTTTACTTGTCCTTCCTCTCGGCCCAGATGACGTGTATGGTCAACAAATAATATAATGTTGGAAAAAGACAAATGAAACATGAAATAGATTGACAATAATGCTCAAAATGGGCTGCTACCACACGTAAAGTTTCTTTTCAATCATTTTCGAATTTATCTCTAACAATTTGCTGCAAGCTTGTTATAAATGTCGATAAAATAAAAGTCGGGAAATTTCTTATTCAGACGGCTCCGCCATGGAAAACAAAGTCAATAGGGAGAGGGGAATTCCAAACTTATAAATTTTGATAAAACAATAAAACAAAAGTTCGAAGTTTCTTATGTAGACAGCTCCGCATTGGAAAACAAAGTCAACATGGAAAGGGAGTAAAAATTCCAGGTAGAGAAATGGATTTTTTTTTTAAATAAGCACTGGAAATGGGAGAGTATATATTTCAAATTGTGCGGCAGAGAATATATTTACAAACAACGTACTTAAATGAAAAGCGTCGAAGTAGCTACGGAATTGATGTTCCATTAAAAAAAATTAACCTTCTCAGTTTTTAAATGTATTCGGACGTCAATGAAAAAAATTACAAATAGTTCATTGGGTTAGTTCAATTGTTCAAATTTCTGTTAGTTAAGTACATTTTTTATTAAGAATATTTTTTCGGTCAGTTTCATATCCATAATTGTGTTGGTAGTAAGCGATTTTTTTATAAATTTTTGTTACAAATAAAGCTCTACCAGATGGAAAGGCAGTGGCTTGACCCGAGGAGATGAAGGTGACTCTTGTTCAAGTGAATACAACCTATTCTTTGTGACTGCTCTGCAGGCTTGACTTCTTCAGCTGGCTTGCCTTCCATAGTCTAAAATGCTTGCTCCTTCCTTACCAAATAGCCAGAATATATAAACAGTCGCATCATCAGGTTGCATTTTTGTGTAAGGATTTCCATTAACAGTTTCATCATATGTATCATCGCGCGTGGCCTCGTGCTGCAGTGTTTTCGACCAAACCGTCTGTTTTGTTTCTTAAATATGATCTCGCCTACACAAATTCTGGAATCACTTTCCCAACCTTACCCTCGCGAAGAGAGATCCATCTTTTTGATAAATTTTTTTGTTACAAATAATTAGTAGATTATTTAAAAATCATTTATTTCTACTGACTTGAACTACATTAAAAAAAATGAAAATAAAAATGTATGAACATCAAAATTCTTATTCTCCATTGACAGTCAGTCAGAAATGATCTTTTCAGATAAAATTTTTTGATCTTCCAAATACAAATATTCCATAAACATAACAGTAATCTATCTCTGAAACCATGAATCACATTTAAAAAAATTATAAACAACAAAACTAATAAGTAAAAATAAATTGAACTCTTAAATTTGATGTTTAATAATTTAGGTTACCTATCATAATTTTTAGTAAACAGTTTACAAGTTTTACATATTAGAGTTGGAGGAAGCCCAATCCCTATTGATAATGTGTAAGGTATGTGCAAAGTTATTTGCACAGACATTTTTCAGTGGTGATGTTCTACACTTTTATTAACAATTCTGGTTGAAAGAAATAGTTTCAAAGTCTCAAATTTGAAGATTTGTGTTTTTAAATTTTGTTCCATAATTATAATCATTTTTTTAATAATGAATATCTTAATGAATTTAGACTTCTGTGATCCATAACATTGTTAAGATAGTCTTCGGCAAAATCACATAACCAATCTTTTGTCGACGCGTTTCGAAACAACCAGTGTGGTTCATCGTCAGGACAAGTTGAAGAACCAATCCGGCTTAGCTAGATTAAATAGAGTGTGCAGAGACTCCAACAACTATAATGCTAACTCCAACAACTATAATGCTAACGGCTAATTTGACCTAATGAACCTGGTCAAGCTACTAAAATAGTTAATTAATATTTCTAGAAATAGTTAAAATAGGTAAATAAAGGAATTCATTTGTTAATTTAAAAATAAATAGATATATTATTATTATTATTTCAAATATTAAGAGAATCTATGGTATAATATTAATATTTTAATTATAATGGTCATTATATCTCATAATACATATTAAATGATTTATTATTATTCAATTATTATTTAAATACAAGTGAATGGTAATAAATCACTATTATTTTTATAATTTAGTTACATTAGGTAATTATGTAATAATTACTTAACGGTCCATTGGTAAGTTAGATCTTCATTATTTAGTTCTTTAAAATATATCATATTTATTATTTAAATATAATGGTCATTAAAATAATAAGTTATATAAAATAATATATGTTTATTGAATACTCTATAACTACTTAATAATTTATAATCCCAAACAAATTGTTAAAACATTATTATTCCTAGAGTTTTGTTAACATAGGTAAATGCCATAATTAAGGGTAAAGTCCAAGTTAATTCAATAATATTGGTAAATCAAAATTTATCCTTTAAACTTAATGGTCAAATAATCCATATGAGTTCAGTATCTTTTATTCAATAAAAATATTAGAGGTAACTAAGACCTTAGGTAAATAAACTATTACCTATAGGGTTGAATGTTAATTACTAAAAGAATAACTAAAATTATTGGTCTATCATAATTTATCCTTTAAACCTAATGGTCAAGTTTCTATTAATAATCTATATTTATTCAATATTTATTTATTCAAAAAATATTAAAGTCAACTATGTCATAAGGTAAATATTATTATTATTTATAAGGATTAAAAAGGGGGTTTTTTAGACATTAGTTAAAGGGAAACTCAATTTATAATAGAAATAATTATCAATGTATAATTAATAAATTTAAGACAAAAATAATTATAAATGTCCAATAGTATCATAAAGAGGTTAAGGTCAATACACTAATAAGCCCGAGACTAATTCCTAACTTATTAAAGACTCAAACACTCCAAAATAATCGGACAAATCTGCCAAAAGAAAATTAAAGGAAGGGGAAGATAGAAACCCTAAGACCAAACAAAAAAGGGGGAATGAGGAGGCTAGGAAGATAAGGCTGGGACCCAGCAACTGCTAATCTTCCAGCCATCATCCCTATTAAGATTGTTTGGCCTTTTCTCAATCTCCAGGGCCTCTCTAAATTTTCGATGGTGAAACTGCGCAACTTTGGCAATGACTTGAGCCTCCTCTA
Source organism: Pinus tabuliformis (assembly GCA_031772625.1). Classification (NCBI taxonomy): domain Eukaryota; kingdom Viridiplantae; phylum Streptophyta; class Pinopsida; order Pinales; family Pinaceae; genus Pinus; species Pinus tabuliformis. The sequence goes on from CM062819.1 coordinate 704,341,404, forward strand.
TACATACATGATGCATAGTCTTCCCTGCATGCTTAGCCAGGGCCGGGGACTTGGTCCTACCATGTCTTAAATCCGCCGAATGCTCGCTAATCCGCTGGTTGATAGAGCGACCGGTCTCACCAATATAAGGGGTCCCACAGGAACATGGAATGACATAGACGCCCTTCATGTCCTTAGGGTCAATCGGGTCTTTCACAGACCTGAGGGAGCCACGGATAGTATTGAGAGGTCTGAAAGTTGCAGGAACATTATACTTCTTCAGAATCCTCGCAATCCTGTCCGTGGTTCCTTGGATGTAAGGAAGATTCACACCCATGATATGATCACTAGGAACCCTTCGGATTGAAGGCTCCTTCTTGGCCCTGAGGAAGGATTTTTGACCGAGGTGCCTATTATAACCATTCTTCTCAAAGACTTCTAGGAGGTGAGCCTTCTCCGATTCCAGGCTCTCCTCATCCGAAATTCTAACAGCACGGGTGGCAAGCGTGCTAAGAACCCCTATCTTCTGAGCGGGGAAATGATGCGAAGAAGCATGCAAGTATTGCTCAGTGTGCGTCTTCTTTCTATACACCTGATGAGAAAAGGAACCATCCACCTTCTTAGATATGAGAACATCCAAGAATGGGAGACAACCATTATCTTCTTTTTCCATCGTGAATTTAATGGCGGCGGATTGGCTATTGAGGTGACTGAAGAAACGATCCAGCTCTTCAGGCCCATGAGACCAGACAACACCAGTGTCATCAATGAATCTTTTCCAAAGTTTAGGTAAGAGGCGAGAGGAGGCCAAAGCCTTAGACTCAAACTCCTCCATGAAGAGATTAGCCATGACAGCGGACAAGGGGGAGCCCATGGCAACTCCGCAAGTCTGCTCATAGAATTCTCCCTCGAAGCTGAAAAAGGTAGAGGTAAGGCAAAGTTCAACTAACTTAGCCGTATCAGGGTCAGTTAGCTTATTAATTACCTTCATGGCCTCATTGATAGGAATGCAAGTATAAAGAGAGACCACGTCGAAACTTACCAAAATGTCCTCGGGCTCAAGATTAATTTTCTTAAGATCCTCAATAAACGAAGCTGAGTCTTTGACAAAGGACCCAGTCTGCCCAACCAAGGGTCTCAACTTTGCAGCGAGGAACTTGGCTAGGAGGAAAGTCGGACCACCGATGGTATTGACAATGGGTCTCAGGGGGACCCCATCCTTATGGATTTTAGGAAGACCATGAATCCTAGGAGTGATGGGGTTACCCTCAATAAGTTTCTGGGCTAGAGGAATCGTGGAATTGCACGACTTGATCGCAAGAGCGACCGCTCTGGAAACCTTTTTGAGGGGATTCTTCGAAAGCTTCTTATAACTACCACTGTTCCACAGATGGTCAAGCATCTTATTTCTGTAATCCTTTCTATCCATGATAACGGCAGCCCCACCTTTATCAGCTTTTAAGACCACGACTTCACGATTCCCGTTCAAACTCTTCAGAGCCTCAAACTCAGCCTTGCTGATATTGCTACGGGGAGGCTTAGCCCTCCTCAGGGTAATGGCACAATCTTGCCTAATCGTGTCTTTAATCTTATTAGGAAGGTTCTTAATGCCATATTCCACATCACAAATGATGTCCTCAATCGGGATTTTTCTGGGAGCTAAGGCAAAATTAAGACCTTTCCCTAAGAGATTAAAAACCGCAGGAGGAAAGGAAAAACTCAACAGATTCACCACCTTATTGTCCATAGGTAGGGAACCCGACTTACCCACAGACATACCCTTAATATCAGTCTTACAATAAAGGCTATCAATCCCATCCAATACTTTATTACCATGATGCCTATTATTATTATATACTTTAATAAAATCACAATTAGGCGAATCGACTTCATCCTTATTACTTTTAAATATTACAGTTTTATTCCTCTCCTCACGATTGTTTATAATAATATATTTCTTATTCATTTCGCTATTCGAATTAACGTTAACATTCATAACTTTATTATCATGATGCCTATTATTATTAAATACATTAATAAAATCACAATTAGGCGTATCATCCTTATTACTTTTAAATATTACAGCTTTATTCCTATCCTCACGATTGTTTATAATAATATCATGCTTATTCATTTTGCCATTCGAATTAACGTTAAAACTCAAATTCTTGCTCGAATTAGGGTCTTCATTACTTAACGAGCTACCCACGGTTTCATTATCAACCGAAACGCACGTACCTGGAAACACCGACTTCCGCTCAAAACCGGCCGGATCACTCTGCAAGCAACGAATAATAGAACAGCCTGATCTCTCTGCTCCTATCAGCTCATCAGAGCCCCCGCGCAGATCCAAAACCGCTGTCCCGCTAATAGGAATGCCCTCCGGAACAGAACCCACGCTCAGTTCTCCATTCATTGAGTCAGCCGCAACATCCTCAACCTGCTGCGAACGGACTGGAGACCGAACACTAGAACCTACTGCTTGGGCGATCAGATTTGCTGGCCCTTGGGTACCGCAGGCTGCTTCAATGTCCGATACGCTGCCGCTACTCACACCACCGCGTCCTCTCATAAGACCAACAGAAGGAAGGCCGCTTAAAACCCAAGCCCTCAGGGAGGAGACCTGGTTGGAGGAAACACGACTGACAGAACCCCGACCATCGACCATCGAATAGTTTAGACTCCTGAATCGAACAGCCCGAAAGTTTATTATACTTCGTGGACTGTCTGAGCTTAAGGGACTCTTCTAATCTCATGGACTTCAGTGCCGAACAGGCATCAATCCTGGACCAAAGAGAAGCAGGGAAAAGATTCGCCAGCTCCACATGAGCCGCCAGAAGAAGCCTGGATCGATGATCCAGATCCCTCCTTACTCTGCTAATCTGAGATCTGACCAACCCTAAGCTAGCCTTCAGAAAAACGCCATGATTTTTAGGACATAAGTTGACTTTAATATTTTTTGAATAAATAAATATTGAATAAATATAGATTATTAATAGAAACTTGACCATTAGGTTTAAAGGATAAATTATGATAGACCAATAATTTTAGTTATTCTTTTAGTAATAAACATTCAACCCTATAGGTAATAGTTTATTTACCTAAGGTCTTAGTTACCTCTAATATTTTTATTGAATAAAAGATATTGAACTCATATGGATTATTTGACCATTAAGTTTAAAGGATAAATTTTGATTTACCAATATTATTGAATTAACTTGGACTTTACCCTTAATTATGGCATTTACCTAGGATAACAAAACTCTAGGAATAATAATGTTTTAACAATTTGTTTGGGATTAGAAATTATTAAGTAGTTATAGAGTATTCAATAAACATATATTATTTTATATAACTTATTATTTTAATGACCATTATATTTAAATAATGAATATGATATATTTTAAAGAACTAAATAATGAAAATCTAACTTACCAATGGACCATTAAGTAATTATTACATAATTACCTAATGTAACTAAATTATAAAAATAGTAGTGATTTATTACCATTCACTTGTATTTAAATAATAATTGAATAATAATAAATCATTTAATATGTATTATGAGATATAATGACCATTATAATTAAAATATTAATATTATACCATAGATTCTCTTAATATTTGAAATAATAATAATAATATATCTATTTATTTTTAAATTAACAAATGAATTCCTTTATTTACCTATTTTAACTATTTCTAGAAATATTAATTAACTATTTTAGTAGCTTGACTAGGTTCATTAGGTCAAATTAGCCGTTAGCATTATAGCTGTTGGAGTCTCTGCACACTCTATTTAATCTAGCTAAGCCGGATTGGTTCTTCAACTTGTCCTGACGATGAACCACACTGGTTGGTTCGAAACGCGTCGACAAAAGATTGGTTATGTGATTTTGCCGAAGACTATCTTAACAATGAATATCTTTCCTTTTTTTAATAATGAATATCTTTCTTGGCTAAAAAGAGAAAAGCATACCAGTTTTATTGATAAATCCATTTTGGGCAACAATTTTTCATTGTTTTGATTTTTTCTTTTTACTTGTATATACAACATTTTTACATTATTTTACACAAAACAGAAAATGAAATTAATATGATCTAACATGCTTCTATTCAAAAACGTTTTTTGAAAATATAGTAGCAAAAGTTTTGTATCCAAATCAATTTGAAATACTAAAATCACATCCCAATAAAAAGGCATATTGATGAAAGTTTTATTCAACATCTCCAAGACATGAAGTGTCGTTAGAGTGCTTTATTAGCCGAGGGCTTCCTATTTCAAATTTAGATGAAGGTAGATTTTTTTGGGCGAATATGCCCAAAATATACTTCTTCTAAGAAGTATATGTATGGCTCTGCCGGATCCGGAGCATGAAGCGATGATAAAACATGTTATTTCTTATTTTTTTAATTTAATTTCGGTCGAGTCGATTCCTCTTGCTGTCCGTAACGTGGCAAAACAGGAAATCAAAAGGATGTAAATGCGTTCAAGGGTGGAATGCATGTAATTTGAAATGCCAAAGATACACTCCAGCTGCAATTTCCATTGTCGAGTACCTGAGATGTGAATAGGTGATATGAGCTCCCTTTCTTCCTGCGAGGGCAAGGGATTCTACACTCACAACGCATTCATCAGAGCTGCCAATGAGTATTCTGGATTTGGCACCACCGGTTCCAGCGACGACAAGAAGAGAGAGCTCGCGCCTTCCTAGCTAATGTAATACATGAAACTGGAGGTGTATAATCTATTTCTCTATATAATTCTATGCATATAATCTGATTACAATTAATTTGATTTTATGATTGACAAATGTTGTACCAATTATTTTTCGTGTCAGTGTTGGGGATTTTTTCTGATAGAATCCCAAAAACAAAAAAAAAAACTAAACACAGAGGCAATGCTCTGTTTCCTTCTCTCCACAGGATCTATTGTGCACAGAGAAGCTTTAAAATAAAATGTCTGAGAACAGAGTATTACACCACCATAAAAATATTTCTATTCATTAAAACAAAATTTCTGATACATATTCATCCTCTTTGCTGAGAGGGATTCACCAAAAATACATTCAACAAAATATTTACTCTCTCTCCACATGAGAATTTACATTGCTGGAAAAATTTTCATTTTCTTTTACTGCTATAAAACCCTTTTACATTTACTGGTGTAAAACTATTTTTACACACTGCTGTAAAACAAAAAAAATTTACATATGCTTCCTCAAAAATATTATGTGCTCCACTTTGTTTGGACCAAAAAAAAACTTACATTTCAACCTGGTTATTTTACTGCTGTGCATTCACATTCACACTGCTGTGTGAAAAACCTATATTGCATTTGCAAGCTGCTCCCCTGTTCTCTTTACTCGCACTGCTGTGCGTTTTTTTTGTATCATATTCACACAATGGTCAACACACATTAAACATATTTCATATACGATACATCTGCTACAAAATAAAAAAAAAACTTACGTGCTTTTCTTACCCATACCTCCGTAAGAAATAAAAATATTAAAATTAAAACTTATACCTAACATCTACGACTAGCATTAACTTTTCATTAAATATTTTCTGAAGTGCTGGTCAAACAAAAACATTTACTCCACGTAATATTCATTTGATGCAGGCTCGAATGCAAGTTGGATTGATGGATGGCGGAGAATGACGAAGGTAATCGGACGGTGGACAAGAATATCGGGAGGCCTTTTGCTGCTGAACTTTATCGTCCGAAAAGTCAGTTCTGCTGACGTATGTAGAGGACCACGTGGCTGCATTACGTTGTATCGGGCTCGATTATACGGAAACTACTTTTGATCGAAGGCGGTCTGATATGCTCTGGTGGTTTTGCTGAGCGGTTTTGGTTCATTAATTGCTGCTCCATGGGTCAACTCAGGCCGCTGTTGAAATTACATTTTCAACACTCCCCTTTAATTTCAACTGCTGGGCATTCGGTCATACCCAGACACTTCCTCAAAAATTCAAAGCTTTTCTGATCCAATGGCTTTGTCAAAATGTCTGCTACCTGTTCTTGAGTCCTGCAATGTTCTAGGATAATTTCTCCATTGTTCACCAATTCTCTGATGTAGTGAAACCTTGTATCAATGTGTTTCGTTCTCTTATGAAACACTGAATTCTTTGACAATGCAATAGCTGAGCTATTGTCACAAAAAATCACTGTCGCTTTTGCCTGCTCTTGGCCTAAGCTCCTCAACATTCTTCTCATCCAAACTGCTTGACATGCTGCTGCTGTAGCTGCCACATATTCAACCTCTGCTGTAGACAATGCTACAATGGACTACTTCTTAGAAGCCCATGAAATGGCTCCTGAACCCATATGAAAAACATAATCGGAAATGCTTTTCCGATCATCTACACTTCCAGCCCAATCACTATCAGTGTATCCAATCAAATCTGAACATTCTGAGACACTATATAAAATTCCAAACATTTTGGTACCTTTGAAATACCTCAGAATTCTTTTTGCTGTCTGCCAATGTGCCTCCTTTGGCCTCTCCATGAATCTGGAAATTAAACTAACAGCAAACATAATGTCAGGCCTAGTAGCTGTTAAATACAAAAGGTTGCCAACAATACTCTTGTACAAACTAGGATCAAAGTCCTTGCTGCTGTCCTCTCTGCTAAGTTTTAATCCCATTACTGTGGGAGTGATCGCTGCTTTGCATTCTTGCATGTTAAATCTGCCCAGCACTTGATTTACATATCTAGCTTGTGAGATAAAAATTCCTTTTTCATTTTGATCTACTTCTATGCCTAAGAAGCATCTCAAGAAACCCATGTCAGTCATTTCAAATTCCTCTTTCATGACTGATTTAAAATTCTCAATGAGCTGATCATCATTACCTGTGAAAATAACATCATCAACATATAAGACAACAATTAAAATTTTACCATCATTTTCTTTGATGTAGACGGTGGGTTCTCCTTCACACTTGTCAAATTCATTATCCAATAGATAAGAATCTATCCTGCTGTACTATGCTCTTGGCGCTTACTTCAACCCATAAAGAGCTTTCTTCAATTTGCACACTTTGTGCTCTTCACCTTTCTTCTCATAGCCTAGAGGTTGTTCAATGTAAACCTCTTCCATTAACACTCCATTTAGGAATGCTGACTTCATGTCCATTTGGTAAACTTTCCACTTGTTTTGAGCTGCTATGGACAACACTGCTCTCACGGTTTCCATTCTTGCAACCGGTACGAAAGTCTCCTCATAATCTCTCCCATACTGCTGCTTGTACCCTTTGACAACCAGCCTTGCTTTGTGCCTTTCTATCTTGCCTTCAGCATTGCTCTTGGTCTTGTAAACCCATTTGACTCCAATGACTTCTTTACCTTTTGGTAGCTCAACCAAATCCCATCTTTTGTTTCTCTCTATGGCATTCATCTCCTCATCCATAGCTTCTACCCATTTCCTATCTTTAATTGCATCTTCGAAATGAATAGGATCATCAACATGACAATACAAAGCAAATAAGGAATTCATTCCTTTATCATAAATGTCACTTAGATTTCTAAACTTCTTACCTCTTTCGTTTGGTGTGCAAGTGCTTGAAGATGCACTTGAATTTCCTCCTTGTGGTGTGCTTGAAGAAGCACTTTCATTTATCTTCAATGGTGTCCCTTGCTGTCCTTGTGTTGGCGTTGCTGTTTGGGGATGCATTTCAGCCACCTCCTCATCATCTTCATCATGAGACAAACAATTTTTAACATTCACTGTTTTCTCTATGCTTCCATCCCAAGCTTCCTCTTCAATGAATTAAACATCTCTGCTGAAAAAAACTTCTTGGTAGATGGGATATACAACCTGTAAGCTTTGGATTCCTCACTGTATCCAATGAAAATACACTTCTCCCCTTTGCTGTCCAACTTCCTCCTTAGCTGATCTGGAATGTGTGCATAGGCCACACATCCAAAAACTTTCAAGTGGGTGACACCTTGCTTTCTCCCACTCCATGATTCTTCCGGCACTTTGTTCAACACTGCTTTTGTAGGACACCTATTCAAAATATACACTGCACAATTTACAGCTTCAGCCCAATAATCATTTGGCAAATGCTTTGCCTTCAACATGCTCCTCGCCATATCCATGATGGTCCTATTCTTCCTTTCAGCAACTCCATTTTGCTGTGGGGTGTACCTAGCTGTAAACTGTTTGTGAATTCCATTTTCTCTACAAAACCGTAGAAACTCCTTGGAGATATACTCACCTCCTCTGTCAGTTCTCAAAACTTTTATATGCAGCCCGCTTTGGTTCTCCACAAGTGCTTTGAAATTTCGGAATTTTTCAAACACTTCACTTTTGTTTTTAAGAAAATATACCCAAGTTTTTCTTGTAAAGTCATCAATAAATGTTAGGAAATATTGGCTGCCTGCTAATGATAGATTTTGCATTGGTCCACATAAGTCTGAGTGGATGATCTCTAAGGGTGCATTTTCCCTTATGCTTTTACCTGATGGAAAACTTTCTCTATGTTGTTTCCCCAAAATGCAACCTTCACAAAGGCTGTCCGGTTTCTCTATCAATGGTAATCCTCTTACCATTCCTTTTCTATTTAACAAGTTTAGACCTCCAAAATTGAGATGTCCAAATCTCAAGTGCCACAATCAATTTTCATCCTTTGGCACGTTTTGGAAAGCCTCTTGGGTGACTGCTGCAATTTCTCCTTTGTTTTTCAAATCTGCCCTTATTCTAAGAGGGAACATCCTGTTCCTCGTCATCTTTACTTCAGCAATGCAACGTTTGCTGGGTGCTATATCCATGATGGTGCATACATCATTTTCAAAGAAAACATTGTAACCCTTTTGAACAAGTTGTCCAATACTCAAGAGGTTACATCTCATTTCAGGGACATAGTAGACATCTGCTATGGTTTTCCTTTCTCATTGCTTTGTAAATATTTTTACCTCTCCTTTTCCCATAACAGAAATTTTGCTATCAGTTCCTAGTGTGACTTCTGATTTCATATTTTTATCTAGGGCAGAAAAGAGGGCTATGTTTCCTGTCATATGGTTGCTGCAACCTGAGTCTAAAAACCATATGTCCTCACTGTTTGTTTCAGCCATGTTACAAGCTAACAACACATTATCTTAGCTGATGTTTTCTCTAGTAACATTTGCATTTTGTCTATTACTCATATCATGCTGCTTCTTTCTACATTCACTGGCATAATGCCCATATTTTTTACAATAATAGCATTGGACATTGGATTTTTCATACCTTTGTCCTTGAGCCTGATGTTGTCCTCTTTGTTGGCTGCTGCCTTGGCCTTGGTTCTGATTTGGGTTGCTGCCTCTTCCTTGAGCATTTGCTAGATTGTTCCTTCCACCTCTGTTCTGGCTTCTGCCTCTTCCTCTCTTGTTACCTCTGCCTTGACCTCTTCCTCTTCCAAAAGACATCTGGGTCTTAAAGGCTTACTCTAGAGATGATTTTTCATTTCTACTCAACCTCTGCTCATGTGTTATCAGTGATGCATGAAGCTCATCAACTGAAAATTTTGAGAGATCCTGTGTCTCTTCAATGGTGGTGATAATCGCATCAAACTTTGAGGGTAGGACCCTCAATATTTTCTCCACAATCCTCATTTCTTCAAGGGTTTCTCCATGAGTCCTTATCTGTGTGACCAGACCAATTACATGTGTGAAAAATGAGTCAATGATGTCTGACTCCTTCATACTCAGATTTTCAAAATCTTTCCTCAGCAACTGTAGTTTTGCAGTCTTTACTTTCTCCATGCCTTGATAGGCTGTTTTGAGGGTTTGCCATGCTTCATTGCATGTCTTAGCTGCTGCTATCCTTGGAAACACACTTTGGTCCACTGCTTGATACAACAATACAATGGCTTTTGCATCCTTCTTCCTATTGCTCTTCAGTAGATCTCTCTCTCCCTGAGTTAATGCATTGAACTCATTTTCATCTGCTGGTTCTTCAAACCTATTTTCAAATAATTCCCATAAATCTTGAGAGATAAATAAAGCTCTCATGGTTGTTGACCAGTAGTCATAGTTCTTCCCATTAAACTGTGGGAGCTGGGTATTAAACATACCCATGCTAGTGCTGGTACTAGCCATTCCTTGCATCCTCAACTATGCTTTAAATTCTTAACTGTGTATTTTAAAACAACTCACTGTTTCTTCAGCAACACAAAAAAAACTTTGTGAAATACCTGAATCCTTTGCCTGAGACTTCACTTTGCTGAAGAAGATTTATTGCTGCAACAAAAGACTCCTCCCTTCAGCTTCTTGAACACCTTCAAAGAGCCTAAGCCTGCTCTGATACCACTGTTGGGGATTTTTTCTGATAAAATCCCAAAAACAAAAAAAAAACTAAACACAGAGGCAATGTTCTGTTTCCTTCTCTCCACAGGATCTATTGTGCACAGGGAAGCTTTAAAATAAAATGTCTGAGAACAGAGTATTACACCACCATAAAAAGATTTCTATTCATTAAAACAAATTGTCTGATACATATTCATCCTCTTTGCTGAGAGGGATTCACCAAAAATACATTCAACAAAATATTTACTCTGTCTCCACATGAGAATTTACACTGCTGGAAAAATTCTCATTTTCTTTTACTGCTATAAAACCCTTTTACATTTACTGGTGTAAACCCATTTTTACACACTGCTGTAAAACAAAATTTTTTTTACATATGCTTCCTCAAAAATATTATGTGCTCCACTTCGTTTGGACAAAAAAAACTTACATTTCAACCTGGTTATTTTACTGCTATGCATTCACATAAACCTATATTGCATTTGCAAGCTGCTCCCATGTTCTCTTTACTCGCACTGCTGTGCATTTTTTTGTATCATATTCACACAATGGTCAACACACATTAAACATATTTCATATATTTCATATACAATACATCTGCTACAAAATAAAAAAAAACTTACGTGCTTTTCTTACCCATACCTCCGTAAGAAATAAAAATATTAAAATTAAAACTTATACCTAGCATCTACCACTAGCATTAACTTTTCATTAAATATTTTCTGAAGTGCTGATCAAACAAAAACATTTACTCCACGTAATATTCATTTGATGCAGGCTCGAATGCAAGTTGGATTGATGGACGGCGGAGAATGACGAAGGCGATCGGACGGTGGACAAGAATATCGGGAGGCCTTTTGCTGCTGAACTTTATCGTCCGAAAAGTCAGTTCTGCTGACGTATGCTGAGAACCACGTGGCTGCATTACGTTGTATCGGGCTCGATTATACGGAAACTACTTTTGATCGAAGGCGGTTCAATATGCTGTGGTGGTTTTGCTGACCGGTTTTGGGTTCATTAATTGCTGCTCCACGGGTCAACTCAGGCCGCTGTTGAAATTACGTTTTCAACAGTCAGAACTGTGCTACATCAACGAGATAAATCCTTCGTCAAACTACCGTGATTGGAGTTACAACACATGGCCATGTACAAACGGCAGGCTCGTTAGCGCTTGCCATGCACAAACGGGGAGAGCTACTGTGGGCATGGACCTATCTAACTAAGCTGGTCCGTATTGATTGTTCATGCCATTCTACTCTTAAAATCGCAATCGCGTATGTTATTGGAATCACAAAATGTAATGTTTAGACAGGTTGACTGGACGTATTTTGGATTTTGTTACTAGATGGAGGAATTACAATTATGGAGCGGCGGGCTGTGCATATGGGGAGGCAAATGGCAATTCGTGGAAACGAATGAGGAAATCACCAGGATTCCATCCCTGAACGCGATCCACAACTTGTTGAATATGAGTAGATGTAGAGACAAAGAGGACATTTAGTCCTCATGCAGCGATGACCCTGGAAAGATGAAAAAATTGATTGAGTTGTCCCTGCGCTTAAAATGGCACGACTGCCACCAATATTTAATGTCTTTTCAGTTCTAATGGAGATCCCAAATTACATGAATCCATGAATGATAGATTATCAAATTGTTCCTTTTTGGTTCCAAGGAAAACCTTTCCTCCTCCGCCCTCGAAAATATTTGTAGTATACTATTTAATATTTTCAATCTAGGGAACATATATCCGCAAGCTTCAAGCTTTATATTTATATATGTTTTTTTGGTCATGCAGGCTTATATATTCCAACCATGCAACCATTACGGGATATTAAAAAAAAAATTCTTTACTATCTAGGGATGTATATACACTGAGTTTTTATACACAAACTTTCCTTTCATGCAACCATACATCTTTGGGAAAAGCGTGTTGATGAAGTTTGGTTTCACCCCGTATAACATTCCTTAGTTCCTTCGTTTCACAGCCCTTCTGAAGCCTAAATTTAATCCTACAGCGCTTCTGATACACGGAAATAATCTTCGAGCCCATCCGATTATGGAAAATCCAATGCTGGAAAAATGAAACTTGACAGTTGTCAGCTTCCTCGCATTCCTCTGCTAGGTCCATAGGATCAGTGAGAACTTTCCTAAGGTTTTGCAGCCAATTGGTCATCGATTGGAAGTTCGTCAGCTCCCCAACATCGTCCAACATGAATTTAATATGAGCGGACTCGTAATATATAATTTCAAACTCCTCTTTGAATGTGACAACCACCGATACTTCTTCCTTTAGCTTTTCCTTCAGCGCTGAGCCAAGTTTATCTGCTAGAAACTTCACAACTGTAACACCTGTCATCTACATCTTAGCTTTCTTTGCTTCCTCCTCCTCTCTTCCTTTTCTTCTGCCACACCTCCCACTCAAACTCCTTACTCTCCTCCTCTTACTCCTCACCTCAGCTCTTACCTCTTCACTTTCTTTTCCTCTGCCACGCCTCTCACTCAAACTCCTTACTCTCCCTCTCCCTTTCCTACTCCTACTCCTACTACTCCTACTCCTACTCCTCTCTCTGGATCTCACAAGTAATACAAAAATACTCCTACTCCTACTCTTCACCTCTCTCTGCATTGTGTTTACCTTTGCTAGTCTTCTAACTCCTACTCTCTCACACGTAAGACAAAAATAGAGCAAAGTGTTCTCACTGTGTTCAAAAAACAATATGAACCATTTCATTTGAATGCGTTGTGTGCACAATTTAATAACTAAAAATGAAACTAAAGTTTAAATTGTGTTTTAATAACTAAAAATGAAGCTAAAGTATAAATTGTGTTCCTAAAAGGGAAAGAAAAGGAAAAGGATCATGTTTTCTATTCCTTAAAAAAAGCCAGAAAAAGATCGTGTTTTTTCTTTGTTCACAGAGGAAAAGAAAAGGGTCATGTTTTTTGTTTGCTCAAACAAAATAGGGAATATGATACTAGCCTTTCTCACTCTTTTTTTGGGTCATAATTAGTATTTTGAGTTTCTTCAATACATAAATGTATTTGCACCAAAGGAAAAAACAATGTTTGTTTTCTTGTGTATTTAAATAATAAATAATAAATACAATTGATTTTTATTTTCTGTTGGATTAAGGTAATAAAATAATATAAGAGCAAGTTTTTATTTATTTTTATTTAAATGAAAATGTAAATGTATATATTTAATGGAAAAACAAATTTATATATTAATTAGATATTTTATATTAATGGATAAAATATTGCTGTCAATTTCTTTTTTAGTATAAATATAAATAATTAATATTTTAATATAAATGTAAACCTAAACTATTAATATTTTAAAGTTAAATAAAATTTGAATGTATTAATTATAATTATAAAAGGAAAATGGGAAGATATCTCAATATAATATTTTTTTTATTCAAAATAATATAATAATTTGCTTTCATCTTTATTATAATAATATTTTAATAAGCAAAAATAATAATATAATAAATTAGAAAACATTTTTGTTGATTTATAAAATAAAAAATATATTAATTTAATAAATTTAAAAGTCCTCCATATTAATTTAATAAATTTAAAAATGCAGGATATTTTTTTTAATCTAAACCAAGTCTAACTTAAAACACTAATCAATGTACTCACGTAAAAAAAAATAAAAATGAAAAATGAATGTATTTCTAATTAATTAATTTTTTTAATAAAAACATGATACAAAACATAACCCTTTATCCATTTGGTTTGTAAATACATGATAATAAATAATAAATAAAAACTTATCCCATTACATTTTTATTTAGTCAAATATACTCAACCAAAAGAAAAAGGATTATATTTTTTTTTAATAAAAATATGATTTAAAAAAAAAAAAACATCATTGTTGTGAGTAAATATTAATAAATGAGAATGAATTTAATTTGTTTTAAAAAAAATTGAAAACTAATGTTATTGTATAATATTATTATTATTATTATTATTAATTTTAAAGTTATGATAAAGATGTGTGAGTTTTTTAATATTTATAAAATAAGATATTGGCTCAAGAAGAACTATATATTCTATTTTCTTAAATTTGAATTTATAAGTTTTGAAAAATATTTACTTTTATCATTGAATTTATTTTGAAAAAAATATAAACAAAATTTTATTAAATAATAATGACGATATAAAAAAAAAGTTTTATTAAATGATAATAATAGTTATAATGAGATTAATATTGATTCATTATATTTTAAGAAGGTAATTAATTATGAAATATATTTATTTAAATTTTGTATTAATTTTTTTTAAAAGATTGTTTCCATATGAAATATTGGACCATGGTCAATCATGGTCCAATGCCACATTGTGACATGGAAATCCATAGTCAACCATGGTTAGTCATGGTCAATCATTGTCAATCATAGTTAACCATGGTCCAACGTTGCATTGTGACATATATTGTATCAATACCAAAATCAGTCATGGTCAACCATGGTTCATTGTCATATTGTGACAAACATTGTTTGAATATGTAAGTCAATCATGGTCGGCCATGCTATTATAGTGTTTATAATATTTATCATAGTGTTTATATACCTTGCTTCATAATATTTATCTTAGGGTTTATCATAGGTTTTTCTGAATATGAAAATCAACAATGGTCAACCATGGTCCAATGTCTCATTGTGACAAAGATTGTATCAATATGAAAATCAACCATGGTCCAACGCCGCATTGTGAAAAATCTTGTCTCAACATTACAATCAATCATCGTCAACCCTATTCAATAACCATGGTCACATTGTGACAAAGATTGTCTCAATATAAAAATCAACCATGACCAACCATTGTCCAACTCCGCATTGTGTTAAAAGTTGTCTCCATATGAAAATCAATCATGGTCAACCATAATCCAACATCATACTATGACAAAGATTGTGTTAATATGAAAATCATTTGTGGTCAACCATGGTCAACCATGGCCCAATGTTACATTGTGACAAAGTCTGTCTCTATATGAAAATCAACGATGATCAACCATGGTCCAAAGTTGCATTGTCACAAAGATTTTCTCGACATTACAATCAATCATGGTCAACCACGGTCAATCATGTTGGATAACCATGGTCACATTGTGACAAAGATTGCCTCTTGGTCTAATGTCACATTGTGATAACCATGGTCATCCATGGTCAACCATGGTCCAACGTCGCATTGTGACAAATATTTTCTCAATACGAAAATCAACGAAGGCCAACCATTCTCCAACTTCACATTTATCTTAGGGTTTATAATATTTAACTTAGAGTTTATATACCTTGGGTTTATAATAATAATTTTTTGGATTTAATAGTATTCTCTTGGGTTTATAATCTCTTGAGGTTTTAGAATTAATCCCTCAGATTTATACTATCAATCCCTTGGTCCAACATCACACTGTGACAACCATGGTCAACCATGGTCTAACATCACATTGTGAGAAAGATTATCTCAATATAAAAATCAACCATGGTCAAACATATCTATTATAAGGTTTATAATATTCATTATTTGTTATTAATATATTTAGTAACAATATTATTGTTAGTATCATTATTTAATTAGATTATTTAATATTAAATAATTTTTATAATTTAAATTATTTAATTTTTAATATTATTATTTAAATTATTAGTATTATTTATTATTATTTCAATTATTTATTAATAATAAAAATTAATAATAATTATTATTATTTAATTATTATTAACTATTATAATAGATATTTTTTATTAATAAATAAATATTTAATAATAATAATAAATATTATTATTATTAAATAAATATTTAATTTGTTATTTGTTATTTATTAGTTATTTATTAATATTATTATTTAAATTATTTGTTTTTATTTATTATTATTTAATTTATAATTAATTTTATTAAATATATTAATAATAATAATTTTTATTGTAATAGTTTTTTTAATATTATTTATATGCTAATGATATGTATGGTATGTACCAATAAAGTTAGAAGTATATTAATCACATTTAATTACTTAAATATGGTTGTAATATCTAATGTGAATAAACATTACACAAAATTAAATTTGAATTTCAAATTTTA
Organism: Pinus tabuliformis; assembly: GCA_031772625.1. Taxonomy (NCBI): domain Eukaryota; kingdom Viridiplantae; phylum Streptophyta; class Pinopsida; order Pinales; family Pinaceae; genus Pinus; species Pinus tabuliformis. Next base: position 704,357,766 of record CM062819.1, read on the forward strand.
TATAATATCAAATTTTATAATATGAATAAAAAAAACAAATAACCTTATTAATTAAAAAAATAAAAATTAAATAAATAAATCTTGCCCAGTAAACTAAATTTGAAATTTCGTCGAAGCTTCAACTGCGGGCCAGGTAAGGGAAACGTCCTTATCAATTAAAACTGGAGTAAAACCTTGGAGGAAAAGACTGGGAAAAAGATGGGTAGCAGGCAAGCCCAAGGTAAGGACTTTTTGAGAAAGTGGGTTGTATATAGTAGATGCAAGTTGGTTTTATATAATAGATAAAACCACACACATTATTTGTCAAACCTTACATGGCCATCTGAATCTTGATCGCCCCTAGAATTGTGAAGTCTTTGTATCTTGGGAGAGTTGACCAATGAAACAACGACAGGCACTGGCAGGCGGGCACCCTGCATTGTCTTTGTAATTTCCGTATTGCTAGTGATCTTGTGTACATATCTCCATGTGCACTCAGCCCATCTATCATATCCTCTCAAACAAACAAAGTTGAGGCTGAATCAGTTCTCTTCTTAGTTTTGCAAAATTTTCAGAAAGATTCTTATGCTTAACTATTGTCTTTTATAACTGATAGCAGGAACGACAACCCTTATCCTGATTGCAGGTTCTTGGCATGCGCTTAGGTGGCCTACTCGGGCCCACCTCTCGGCCTCCATTTACATAGACAGACATTGGAAATTGTTTGTTGTCAGAAACTTTCACTGCCGGAAACCCTTCCCGTAACTTTCGGTTGGTACGAGAACGAGGAGACGCATGGCGCTATCCACTATACAGTCATTAAGACTATCAACCAGATAGTTGAGTGAAATCAAGGACATCGGAGTAGTCTATAATGTAATTTTTTTGGAGAGGATTGGATGTTGCCATGGATGATGGTTATGCCATAGCATGGAAAAGGAGCAGTCTACCTAGGTGGAGGAATGGCCCGGTTTTCGTCGCCGCCCCCGGAAAATTGTCCAGCTCTGGCCGTCGGCAATCCCTCACCTCTCCGCCACCCTCCCATAGCTCCGCCACCCTCCGACCACCGCTCCTCCTTCCGCATTCATTTCCTGACATGCTAGCAATCCTGACACTTTCTGACTGATCGGATCGGAGATGGAATTGCCACCGCAGAGAGTTAATGCCATTTCCAATTCAAAATGGAAGAATTGCGAAAAGGCGAGCTACTCCCCCAAACCAGGGGACTTGCTTGCAGAGAACCAGGAACATGAATATAAGAGCCGCCAACAAGAAGAGGATCATAGAAGAGCAGAGTCCGTCTGAGGATTCCTGTAGAGAAAACAGGTACGCTTAGTGGAATTTGAGACAGGGATGGGCTTTGAAAAACCTAAAGACGCTGATGCAGGTAATGAGAATATGCTAGAGTTTTGCTCACTTTCAAAGGAGTATTCGATGTTATTAAAGGATCCATGGATTTGGGAGGATAGCAAGGGTTTTGTAGTCCAAAGCATAGCGGCTATCAGGAAGAAATCTTATATATTGGATTATCTTCATGATTTTGCGGTAGTTAAAAGTACTGAAGAAGAAGTTGCAAAGCAGCAAGTGGAGGAGGAGGAGGATTATTTAAGAGGCTCCCTTTTTGAAGCCACCGATGATCTTCTCTAGAGGCCTCAGAGTCCTTTGCCGAGTACAGAGGTTCTATTTTCTGTAGATTCCATGGGAAACCATAATTGTACTACCATGTTGCAGGATGACAGCATTGCTCACGATGCTTCTTCTTGCTTCAGAATTTTTGAACAAGATGATGATCACAAAGATGAAAAAAATCATGCTGGTAGCATTAGCTCTGAGAATGAGAGTAGGGTCTCAGACTGGATTTTGTGGGCTGCCTCAAATCAATCTCAGTTTTCTGAAACTGTTGAATTTGAACGCTCTATACCTTCACTGTAATTGGGTATTTTCATTTCATCGCAGCTATGATTTCTTGTAGCTGGTATTTAATCAAAACATTAGCCTTTGTTTTTATGAAATGTGGGCATTGTGCTACTCAGGGAATGGAAAAAAAGTTGGACGTGTTTCATGTGGTCGGTATAAAACTTTGTTTTCATGTTTTTGTAATCATGGTGGCCAATGGCCTGAAACAAAACACTTAAATTCATCAAATTAAACAGTTGTTGTAACTATTTCTCTCGTTTGTATATGAGAGCATTAAATTTTGGGCCTTTTAATGGTCTCTGTGGCCATTTTTTTCCGGGTCTTTGGGATATATTTCAATCCTTTGAAGAGGAGGTGGTGGTTATATCAGGGAAAGCTATTGTATTTTTGGGGTGCAATATTCGCTGCTTGATATAGTTTAATGAATCGATCAAAACTCAAAAACAGATTGGTTTCACAACAGAGAGACATGAATCTTTAATCAAAACACTGGTTTCACAACCAAGATTCAGAATCTTCTGATCATGAAATTGAGAGTTTTTGTGATACAATCAATGTTTGTCTAAGCATGAACCAGAATCTTCAAATCATGAAAGTGCAAGCAATTTTTGTGATTTTATTGAACATGACAGCAAAACAATAATGCTCCATCATGAAGCTAGTTGGATCAAATGTAGAAAACAGGCATCAAAGAAAAGAAAGAGAGAGTTTTGATCTTCAATCATGAAGGACTAATTACATTGAATTTAAAATAAAAATTGTTGATAAATAAATTAGAAGTTGAAACTTCCTCTACATGGATGTCAATCTTTAATCAAAGAGAGCTATGATCTTCAACCATGACGGGCTGCATTTGAAAAATATTCTAGTAAATGGATTAGTACTTCAACTATGAATGGCTACACTGGGAAAATTTCTCATAAATGATTTAGAATTTGGAACCTCCTCGGAAGAATTAATAGTGAAACTGATTGTTTCATGGTATGGAGAAATTTAGGAAGGAAGCCTCGGCATGAATTCATGAAAGGTATATTTTTGGCTTTATCTAATGTAGTATAGTAATAATAAAGTTAGCTGATCAAATTCACGAGAAAGATAGATATTGAAGAAGGGAAAAAGTGGGAAATTATAATTTTTATTGACTAATTGCATTGAATGTAGGAAATGATAAAGAAGAAATTAAAAATGGGAAAGCATGATATTTAACCATGGATTTTTATTCAATCAGAAGAATCTTTGTTTGGGTTTCAGATTTGCATTTCAGATTTGCAGTCAATCATTAAAGGGACCCTCAAACTATTCTTAAAAGGTCTTTAATCATTGTCTTTTTTTTTCGTACATGTTCACCTTTGATAATATAACTCTTCTTGTTTTCATTTATAAGTTTTCTATGTTCTTCAATCCTTAGTATAGAATTTTTGTTGTTTGTATTTTAGGAAAAAAATGTGCATTGTTTAATATCTTCAAGAATATTGTTTATGATTTTCAATTTTTCTAAATAAAGAATAAAAAATTATGATTGAGTAGTATGTGTTTTATGATTTTTTTACAAGTTAAGCAATATTTTTGTAGAGATTTATGCGGAAAGATTTTAACTTAATAATATTTAGTTTTTAATGTAATAATCATTTTTTTAATGAATTTTATTTTTATAGTAAATAGTTTATAAAATTTATTATGAATTATTCACAAACTTTTAGACTAATTAAAATTTATTATTTTAGAATTTAACTTTTTTTATTTAAATATTAAGTTTAGAATTAAATATTTTATGTTTAATTATTCCTTTGATTTTAAAGAAATAATTAAGAAAGAAGTTTTTTTTTTTTTTTTTTTTTTTTTTTTTTTTTTTTCGAAGAAAAAGCGAACTTTTTATTAAGTAAATAAAAAGTTACATTGCAGATGCTGTGAGCATTTCAGTTTCTACTATTGACTGCTCATGCAATCAAAAAGAAAAACTCCTATCTGTCTTTGAGACCAACTGTTCTCAAAAAAGGGCAGCTGTAACCATTATATATCAGCTGTTTTGAACTGTTCAGCCATGTGTGAAAACATCTCCTCCTTCCGGAGGCCAAAAAGAAATACCATCATGAAGTGGGTCTCCTCGGATAAAAGAGGAAAACAACCCTTACAATATAGATGAGTTTCATATAATCCAAAAAAACATAGTCTTAAACAAGATTAAATACAAATATAAAGTCTGTGTAAGATGCTGTTACTGAAAGAAAAAGGATAGAAAAACATGTCACTGTTGATATGCATGGGGCGGCTGATCTGAAGTATGAACCTGTCCCTGAAGGTCTTCAACTATTTTCCAGACTCCCAGATTCTGCTGCAGACCTTCCTTAGAAAGCCTATCCGTTGTATCGTTGTTGTCCCTATATATATGGCAAATGGAAAAGCTGTTAAAAGATGCTATTAAAACCTGTAGTTCTTCCAGCAAGGGTTTCAGAATATGATTTTTGCAAGAGTATTTTCCATTAACCCAGTTTATCACATTTAGAGAGTCTCCAAAGATCTGAATTGTGAGGATGTTTCTTTGAATGAGCCAACAGAGAAGTAGCCTCAATGCTGACAATTCGGCGAAATTGTTTGTTCCTGACCCTAGGCCCACTGAGGCTTTGAGAGAATGATTTGCGTTTACTTGGATGACTATACCAGCTCCAGCCCTATTGTTTTGTGAGGCTCCATCGAAAAAAGCCCAAGGAATGCCCTCTTTAATGTGCACTTTCTTATTTTGAGATTTGGATTTTTTCTCCTCTGGTTCAGGTATGGATGAGTAAATGGAAACACATTGAATAGCCGTTGCTGATACTGGGGTATCCTTGTCCTGAAAAATACACCTGTTTCTTGCTATCCAAACCCCCCAGCATATAATGAGCGGAAGATTCCTCATATTCCCTTCAGGGTGTTGATGCCACCATTTTGCCCACGCCTCATCCATGTTCCCACTACCCCAATCAAGCCTTTTGCACATCATTTTCTCTACCTCCCCCCATATCTTCTTTGTTCCAGGGCAACTTAGGAAAAGATGGCTGATTGATTCCACTTCTGATTTGCATACTGCGCATCTCCCAGGACCATGCATAAATCTTGACTGAAGAATGTCCCAAGTTGGAATTTTTCTTTTTAATATACACCAGAAGAAAAGTCTGGCCTTGGCCGGACATTTGAGCTTCCAAATATGCTTCGCCCACCATTTCGGGACTCCCCACCCTTTTCTAGACAGAATAAATTTGTATCCACTTTTTGGGGAGTACTCACCAGATTCTCCATGAGCCCATATCAGCATATCCGGCCTATCATTCAGCCTGACACTTGATCGGGTGAGTTCTTGTATATAGGAATTCCATTCGTTCCACCATCTATGATTCAGCTCTAGTTCTTCCCCATCTTTCCAAGCTTGTCCCCACATAGATGAGTAACCCACCTTTTCCACTTGGTTTAAGGAAATAATGCTCTTACTTTCCAGGTGTCTGATTAACCCTGGGGATAAAGCATAATTTTCATTACACCCTACCCAAGGGTCCTTCCCTATCTTCAGGTTCCTTCCATTCCCGATCTTCCATGCCAATCCCTGTTCAATCACCTTAAAGGATTCCACTGTTGCCTTCCAGATCACTGAGACATTCTTCTTATTCTTTACCGGGTTTCTAATCCAATTCTCCAGAGGGGCTGGATCTATATATTTCCTTCTCACCACTCTTGTCCATAAGTTTTCCATCGTTATAAGTCTCCAACCTGATTTGGCTGCTAGTGAGAGGCTAAAATCGGGAAGACTTTTTATTCCCCATCCTCCCCAGTCCTTTGGCCTTGCCACTTTATCCCAAGCCACCCATGGGAGGACCTGGTTCTCCTTAGAGCCATCCCACAAGAATCTGCTACAAATTTTCCTTATTTTCTCCAGAATGCCTTTAGGAACCCAAGTTAAGGCTGCCCAATAGACTGGGATGGCCAGAAGTACAGATTTTATAAGGGTCAGTCTTCCTGCTCTAGAGAGCCATTTGAAACTCCAATGAGAGATTCTGGTTCTATCTGACTCTCTCATTGGAGTTACAAATGGCTCTCCAGAGCAAGAAGACTGACCCTTATAAAATTAAGAAAGAAGTTGTCTAACGAGACAAAGGAATTGCCCAGACGGCCAAATGTGGCCGAAAGCTTTCCGGGAAATATGAGTTGGGTTGCTTTACATTATTGGTTAAGAAAGCTTCTATTATTGACTTTTGAATTTCTAAATTAGAGGTAATGCATATTTTGTTTTGTTTTGTTTTTTTGTTTTTTTCATTTTTAAAGAAATAACTAAAAAAATAAATACTAAGTTTAGAATTAAATATTTTATGTTTGATTATTTATTTGATTTTAAAGAAATAATTAAGAAAAACATTACAAATGTGCTTGATTGTTTTACATTATTTATTAAGAAGGTATCTATTGTTGACTTTAGAAAGTAATCCATTTTTATTATTTATTTATTTTTTTCTTACAAATGGGCTTGGTTGTTTCACATTATTCGTTTTTTTTTTTGTAAGTTTCTGAAAATGATTTCCATTAATAAGAAAAAGTATTACATTGATAGCAATATCTTTTCATTTGACATAAAGACTAGCTGGGGAGGTAAGTGCCTCAACCAAGTGTACACAAAATCATTAGAAAAGATTCATCTAACACCAGATCTATCATGCGTGGAGAGGGATTGAATCCCTCAAGGTGCAAATCTTCTTTTGGAGTGTGGAACTTGAGGAAAGGATTGCACCTCGAGGGATTTGATCCCTCTCAGGACATGGTAGATCTAGTGTTAGATGGATCTAAGCTGGTTAGAGTTGAGGGCAACAATGTCACATTTTTAGTTTATCATTATTATCTATATGTTTGAGATTAAATTCAAAATTTGCATTATGTTTTCTTTGCTTGGCATGACCATATCATTCTCTTCTTTAATTTAGTTTGTGTTGCTTGCCTTGAATGGTTTGTACATCTTCTTTATCATTTCCTACATTCAATGCAATTAGTAAAAAAAAATTATAATTTCCCACTTTTTCCCTTCTTCAATATCTATCTTTCTCGTGAATTTGATCAGCTAACTTTATTATTGCTATGCTGCATTAGATAAAGCCAAATATATACCTTTCATGAATTCATGGTGAGGCTTCCTTCCTAAATTTCTGCATACCATGAAACAATCAGTTTCACTATTAATTCTTCCAAGGAGGTTTCAAATTCTAAATCATTTATGAGAAATTTTCCCAGTGCAGCCATTCATAGTTGAAGTATTAATCCATTTACTAGAATATTTTTCAAATGCAACCTATCATGGTTGAAGATCATAGCTCTCTTTGATTAAAGATTGACATCCATGTAGAGGAAGTTTCAACTTCTAATTTATTTATCAACAATTTTTATTTTAAATTCAATGTAATTAGTCATTCATGATTGAAGATCAGATTTCTCTCTTTATTTTCTTCATTTCTGTTTTCTGCGTTTGATCCAACTAGATTCATGATTGAGCATTATTGTTTTGCTGTCATGTTCAATAAAATCACAAAAATTGCTTGCACTTTCATGATTTGAAGATTCTGGTTCATGCCTAGACAAACATTGATTGTATCACAAAAACTCTCAATTTCATGATCAGAAGATTCTAAATCTTGGTTGTGAAACCAATGTTTTGATTAAAGATTCATGTCTCCCTGTTGTGAAACCGATCTGTTTTCGAGTTCTAATCGATTCATTAAACTATCTCTAGGAGCGAATATTGCACCCCAAAAATACAACATCTTTCCCTGATATAACCACCACCTCCTCTTCAAAATATTGAAATATATCCCAAAGACCCAGAAAAAAAATGGCCACAGAGACCATTAAAAGGCCCAAGATTTAATGCTCTGATATACAAATGAGAGAAATAGTTACAACAAATGTTTAATTTGATGAATTTAAGTGTTTTGTTTCATGCCATTGGCCACCATGATTACAAAAACATGAAAACAGAGTTTTATACTGACCACATGAAACACGGTCAATTTTTTTTCCATTCCCTGAGTAGCAAAATGCCCACATTTCATAAAAACAAAGGCTAATGTTTTGATTAAATACTAGCTACCAGAAATCATAGCTGTGATGAAATGAAAATACCCAATTACAGTGAAGGTATATAGCTTTCAAATTCAACAGTTTCAGAAAACTAAGATTGATTCGAGGGAGCCCCCAGAATCCATTCCGAGACCCTACTCTCATTCTCAGAGCTAATGCTACCAGCATGATTTTTGTCTTGTTTGTGATCATCATCTTGCTCCCAAATTCTGAAGCAAGAAGAAGCACCCTGAGCAATGCTCTCATCCTGCAACAAGGTAGTACAATCATGGCTGCCCATGGAATCCAGAGAAAACAGAACCTCTGTACTCAGCAAAGGACTCTGAGGCCTCCAGAGCAGATCATCGGTGGCTTCAAAAAGGGAGCCTATTAAACAATCCTCCTCCTCCACCTGCTGCTCTACAACTTCTTCTTCAATACTTTTAACTATTGCAAAATCATGAAGATAATCCAATATATAAGATTTCTTCCTGATAGCCGCTATGCTTCGGACTCCAAAACCCGCACTATCCTCCCAACTCCATGGATCCTTTAATGACATCGAATACTCCTTTGAAAGCAAGCAAAACTCTAGCATATTCTCATTACCTACATTGGCTTCTTGAGGTTTGTCAAATCCCATCCCTGTCTCAAATTCCACTAAGCGTACCTGTTTTCTCTGCAGGAATCCTCAGACGGACTCTGCTCTTCTCTAATACACTTCGTGTTGGTGGCTCCTGTATTCATGTTCCTGGTTCTCTACAAGCGAGTCACCTGGTTTGGGGGAGTAGCCCGCGGTTTCGCAATTCTTCCATTTCGAATTGGAAATGGCATTAACTCTATGTGGCAGCAATTACAGCTCCGATCCGATCGGTAAAAAAATGTCAAGATTGCCAGCATGTAAGGAAATGAATGTGGAGGGAGGAGAGGTGGACGGAGGGTGGTGGAGCTACGGGAGGCTGGCAGAGCTACGGGAAGGTGGTGGAGAGTGGAGGGATTGCCGACGGCTGGAGCCGGACAATTTTCCGGGCGAGCGATGGAAACCGGGCCATTCCTCCGCCTAGGTAAACTACTCCCATGGAAAATATTATGAGTTATCTTGATTTCTTGGACGCTGTGTTTTCCTAACTCTTCCCTGCGACGTTGGTTTGCATGAATCCATCATTCCTAAGGTTTGACAACGAACATGACTTACCGTCACTAACTCAATTAAACCTTAATTGACAGGTACTAGGACGACTCAATTAAAATGTTGGCAGATATTTCCCAGGCGCGACACGTAACTCTATTTCAAATTTCAAATGTCAGTTTTAACTGCCCTTCTATTTCAAATTTCAAATTTTAGTTTTGAACTGTGCAAAACACTACATCAATACCCATGCCCGAGAGGTTGTCTTACTGGTGTATTTCTTCTATGGCTAGTGGATAACCAACTCCTTTATTTTTAATGCACGCATTTCTGTTAAGTTTTTGAAGCCATGGATGCAACTGAGTTTTCATGTTGCATGTGGAAAACAATGAGGCTTTACCTCGGGTAACATCGGTCTCTTTGTTTCACCTGATGACAATGAAATTGTGAAACATAGTGCCCTCTTCAATCAATTTTTGCCTCTCGGTCTGTCAATTAATACCTGGACTGTAATATCAATTGCTCTGCCTGGAATTCAATTCGATGTCGCCAATTATGTTTCCTTGCAGCTGAAACCGAATGAGGTCGTTGTTAGAAATGAAATTGTGGACGGAGGAACCATGGAAGGTGAAGGAGGCCTTCAGCGTGTTGGACAAAGATAGCGACAGGAAAATCAGTTTGTTGGATCTCCAATATTTCTTCGCTAGCAGCCGCTTCAGCGTGGGGCAGGGGCTGAGCAGAGAGGAAATGGAGGGAATGATAATTGTTTCCCACACTGATAACAACGGCTCAAGTAGAGAGTAAATGGAGGGCATGATAATTGTTGGTGACATCAACAACAATGGCTCTGTGAATTTTGAAGAGTTTCACCAGATTTTGTGGCTCATTATGCAGGAAATTGATGAAATAAATGAGCCCATATCCAACATTGATAATGGTGAAATGTGGGCATTGAAGGAGGCATTTAATCTAATGGACAGACGAAGATCGGATTGTGAGCGCAGAGGACCTGAATACCCCCTTCTCCTTACAAATCGCAAAGATGTTGGTTTCATGTTCGAAATGTTTGGGGATACAAAAAGCGGTTTCCTCCATAACATATTTGCATTGAAATGATATGATTTCAAGATGGATGTTGATTGGGATGCCTCCTACCGGGCATTCAAATGTCGATGATAGTCAGATTCATTTGGCAGTGAGGGGTTGGTTGGTCCGTTAGTTTTTTTTTAGGCTCCACCATTTAATGTGATGGAAAATACAGGAAATGGGTTACATTTTGGGAGTGTTAAATATTTCATTTTTATCACTTCTGTAATGTTTCATTAAAGCGTGTAATATTGGGATGGAATTTAATTTTCAATGAGTGAATAATGGAAACTCTTGTCCTGTGGGCACGACCTTTTAAATTCAATGTAACACTTATGATGCTGCTAAGTTCACGATCTATTCGTTTGAGGCTACCTTTGTGGTCTTATATATGAACTGAAATATTTTAATATATATATATATATATATATATATATATATATATATATATATATATATATGATTTGAAATTAAAATTAAAATGATAATTGAATTTATAAAAATAAAAATATTTTTATAGTAATAAATAGTTGTATATTTGTTGGAAGATTTGAAAAAATTATATATCATACTTATATATGTTTAAAAGACAAAAGGAATTATTATTAGTAAGATTTTAATTATTGAGAAAGAAATACTTATTTTAAAAGATTTGAAAAGAAAAATGAAACCATCTCATTTTGGAAAATTTAAAGCATATAAATAAGAATTTAGAAAGAAGAAAAAAAAAAGTTGAAATGGTATGTAAAATATATGGATAATAAAAATGATTTTTGTTTAAATAATAAAAATTAAGATAATTGAATAGAAGGCATTTTGGGTGACAAAGAAATTCCAAAATAATGAAATCTTAATAGAGATTAATAAACTACTAAATAAATACATTTTCAAGCCAAGGTTGAATTTAAAATAGTAAATGAAAAAGTTACTAAAGTGAATTTTACAATCAAACTATGCATTAGGAATTAGGAAGATTTTACTTGCTTCTAATAGCAATTTGAGTGTTTATATGAAGTGGGTCCCTATAAAATAATTCCTTGTGAGGGAATCATTAATTTCTCTTATGAATCACTTTAGGTAACTCATTAGTTATATTATTGCAATAAATGGTTCACTTCCTTTTAGAATATGAATATTGCTAAAATCAAAATCACAACATATTGTATATGGGGTGAAATATTTCCCCATGCATGAATATAACATCTCTTAAGTGTTCCTCCATTGAATATGAGCATCCATAGTCCTAATGGAGTCATCACAATGTTATTAACCTTGCTCCACAACATGTCAAGTATCCATAGCCCCATTGGAGAGATCTAAATTTTCCTTTATTTATTGTATTTTATTTTCTAATCCTTTTCTTTAATATGTTTCTTTAAAAATTACTAAATGGGGGGCATAGTGGTCCTTTGTAGGAATCATGACGTTGGTTGCCTTCCATTAGCATTTATTAATATTTTTCCATGTCTAGGTATTAAGAATATCCTGTATGATTTTTAGACCTTGAATTTTGACTGACCATCGACTAGTTTATTTAATGTATATGGATGGATTCTTTTGGTAATCTATTTCATTACCAAAACCAAGTATTAGAACTATTAGAGGTTTAATCACTCAGAACATTCCAAATCTAAATAGTATTTAAATTATTTTTGCAATTTCCATGATCCACTTTCAAATATTCTTTCTTTAAGATCATAACCTAATGGATCCATGTGGAGTTTTCAAGGTTGGACTTACATGCACAAAATGTCAATGCATGTGGAAGGATGAAAATAAAGGTTAATTATGCCCCCCCCCCCCCCCCCCCCCCCCCCCCCCCCTCCACATATTTCCTCTTGATTAGCTCAAATGAAGAAACAAACTTGACAACTTTTAGATAAATTCAGGAATGTGATCCTTCTTTGGATTTTTCTTTTTTGCTTCAGGTTGTATTCCTTGAAAAAAGTCACAATCATGGAAGAATGTTGGGGAATGTTGATGTAAGAATTTTTTAAAATAAATTTTCTTTTGAGGAGTGAGACTCCCCAAGATATAAATATAGGGATAGGGTTCATTGATTTTGACTTCTCTGACCAGTGAAGAAGATAATCCTCCAAGGAAGGCTAGTCACAATTATTTTATATTAAGTACCTATAAAACCATTTTCCAAATCTCCTTGGCAATAATATAGTAGACAAAAAGGTGGTTCATCAATTCTTCTTCGATTTTATAGAGGCAACAAAAGTTTGGACCAAAGAAACCTCTTTTTTGGAGGTTTTCCTAGGTAAGTAATTTGTTATGCATGGACAACAAGAAAAAACACTCCAACTTATTGGGGATGTTACAACTCCAAATAGAGTTATACCAACAACAAGATGCCTGATCAATTGAAGAAAGGGATATGGATTCATATGCCAGTTTTTCACTCACCGTTCTGGAAGAAGTGTTCCAACTCCAAAGTAGTTGACCCTCTAAGGATATATTAGTCTGATACCATTGATATAAAGCTCCTTTGTGAAGGAAATCCATTCATTTTCTAAGGATCCCTCTAGATAGAATTTGATAGGAATTAGCCAATGGACAATTGAGGAAGGCTCCTCTCTTTTGACACTATTCAAGGAGTAAAGACTTTTTAATTTAAGACATGAATTAGATTTAAGGATAATTTATAACAACGAGCACCTCCAATAAAAGGGTTCTTTCCAAGGATAACCTGTGCACCATCCCCAACTTTCTTAGTAATCCAATTAAAAAGAAAAGGAAAAGAGTCCATCAGGGGTTTCCAGATAATGGAGCACCTCATGGTAGGCTTATCTGCTACTAATCTTAGCCAATCAACCACAAACTTCTTTTTTAGATATTTCATTTTTATTACTTGGCTCGAAATCCCTTCATCAAATAAGCCTTTCCATATATGTTTTAGGGCCAATTCCTCACCAAACCAGAAAAAGTTCTTAAATCCCCACCCACCATTTTTTTTTGGCTTGGACAAGGCTTCCCAACTAGTCAGGCAAAGTCCTTCCATTAGAGAAACTTTAAGGACAAAATTGGGCCTCAAAACAAAAATGTACAACCAAAATCACCTTTATAAGAACAAATAGGATTAAAGATGATGATTTCAACCATGGGGGATGATTCACCATTTTTGGAGTAAAAATGTAAAATGATAAAATAATAAAAAAATAAAAAACTAATATTTCAACTCATATTTTCAACCTATTTCCCTACATTTTTACTCAAATTTCAAGCGGGAGCACTCGTTGGATGCAAAATTTAATTCCTCATCCAAGGAGTACCCATGTTGCATACTTTCAGTGGACCCTGCTACACAAAAAACAATAAATATATGAAAAAACATGATCACAATCACATGTTTTCATGTAGCAGGGTCCATCCAAAGTGTGCAACATGGGTACTCCTTGTATGGGGAGTTAAATTTCCCATCCAACAAGTGCTCTTGCTCAAAATTTGAGTAAAACTATGAGGAGATAAGTTGAAAATATGATTTGAAAAAATAGTTTCTTTTTTACCTCGAAAATTTGATGAGGTAATTGAATCTTATATTATTATTTCCACTATTATTTTATAATATTTCTTAGGAGGCCTGTTTTAGACCTCAAAATTTCTCTTTTTTTTTTCTTCCTATCTAAAGAAAATTTAACATCCTTTGTCTTATGATATTCAAAATAGATTTTGGAATCTTTGATAAGGACATCCAATATATAGGGATGTTTTCTAGAACAAATTTCACCAAAATCATTCTGCCCCCCCATAGAGAGCCCATTACAACACCACAAGCTTATACGCTTTTCAAGTTTCCTAGTAAGCCACAACAAATCTTCTTTTTTATACCCATTTGGCTTGAGGAAGAAACCTAAATATTTTAGGCCATTTTCTAGAGCCTCCACCTTGAAGGGGAAGAAAGCCTTTATGGAGGAGAGGGAGTCCAAACTTACACCATTATCAAGAAATGAGATTTTTTTTGCATTTATCTCCATCCCTGAGGCTTGACAAAATAGGCTTATCACCCTATGAAAGCACTTCCATTCCAAAACCGATCCAGACCTGATCAACATAACATCATCTAAAAAAAGGACATGGGTGATGAACTATTTAGGGGAGACATTAATACCTTTGATGTTTCCTTTCTGCTTTTCCTCCAGGAGAAGGAGGGGAGAGAGGAAACCCCTGTCTAATACCTCTAGAGTAGGGAAAGTTACGAGAGGGGGACCCATTAATTAAAACTAATGAATTTGCAGAGGTTACGCATCCCATGATCCAATTAGTGATCTCCAAGTTAAATCTAATATACAATAGGACTAGTCTAAGGAAGGTCCAATTGACTTTATCAAAAGCCTTATTAAGATCCATTTTTAGAACTAAAGCCTTCATATTTTTTGTCTTAATAGAGTGGATAACCTCTTCCATAATGCCAATTACATCGTGAATTTGTCTCTCTGCAAGAAAACCAAATTGATTGAGGCTCATTTTCTTTGTTAATTTTTTTCTTAATTATGTTTACAATCATCTTTGAAATGCTTTTACACACCAAGTTAAAAAGTGAATAGGCCTATAGTCTAGAAAATTATTTGCGTTTGAGCTTTTTGGAATTAGGGCTATATAGGTGGCATCAAAGAAATAAAGAAAGAAAGAGTTTAATTGTCTAACCATTCCAGCCTTAACTTTTATCTTTTGAGAAATGCTTTAAGACCCCTTTGATTTCTTCATAGGAGATGGGGCTCCTTATCATATCAGAATCCTTTGAGTTGAAAAGTCTGGGATATCTCTAGATGAGTTAAAGCTGAGGGACAATATTGTTATGACCAACATCTCTAAACAAGGAATAAAAATGGGTAACCACTGCTTATTTTAAATATGATTGATTTGAAACAAATTTTCCATCCTCCACCTTTATGGCCCAAATAGAATTTATGTTTCTTAAGTGGGTGGCATAATTATCAAATAATTTTGTATTACCATCCCCCAACTTTATCCATGTCGCTATGCTCTTCAGCCTCCATGACTCCTCAAGTCTCAAAATATGTATTTTTCTAGCTTCTAAAGAGCTCATCCTATTAGATAACTCCACTGAGAAGTTTGTGTTAAAAAAATCTTATGAGAGTTGATCATATACTTTCTCCAAGGCATACAGGGCATTTGTGAGATCAAATTTCCTTTTTTTTCCCATTTTACAATAACCTTCTTGAGTTAGTATAAATTCTTAACTAAGGAGTCCATAGTTGATGAGCAACTAAGAGTTGAACTATTCCACCATAACTCAGAAATTAGGGATTTGAAAGAGACCTCTTCCATCCACGTGTGATTAAATTAGAAAGGCTAATAGTTCTTGTGATCCTCAAAGTGCAATTCAAGAAGGATAGGAAGGTGGTATGATATTTTGTCTTGAAATATCCATGATTTGAATCTTCCAATCTTTTTTGACACCTGACCAGCCATCAAGAATCTATTAATATACTTTTTTGTACCACCCCCCCAGTATTTCCATTTCTCCAAGTAGGGGCAAGGTGAAAAGGAGAGATATCATGGAGGTCATTAATCTAAAGAATCTCCAAAAAAAATGTGGCCATGGGGTAAAAATGGGCGCAGGACCCCCAAGATTCACCAAGAAAGATAATAAAATTGAAGTCTTCGGCCAATAGGAGAGAGGGTTCTAATATAAGTCCACTCACTTTGACTTTATCCCATAAATCAGGCCTCCTCCTATAAGGCCCATATCAGTTTACCAACTTGATTGGATACAAAAATCCTTTACAACACCTTCATGAATAATTCCAACGAAAGAGGAGAAATCTTGAAAGGACCTCAATTTGGGATTTGAAAGGGAGAGAAGTTCTCCCAACAATCCTACAGAGTCCATAGAGTAGGAAAACTAGCCGGGAAAAAGATGGTGGAAAGAATCCTTATCCTTTTCCCCTGGGACCATGGTCTCTTAAAGCATGATAATTGAGGGGTGATGGATGTCCACTAGTCTCTTACGGAAGATGAATTTGAGGCTCCCACAATCCCCCTTAATATTGAGATATATGATGATTATTAGGAAGAGGTCAAAGAGGGATTATGTTCTTTAAGGGCCCTAACAACATTTTTAGAGTGAACAAGTGGAGATTCACATAGCCCTCCCTAGATTGCTTGATGTGAAGGACCTTCTCTTGCCAAGAATTTTTCATTGTGTTTATTTTTTTGTATAGTTACATTATGGAAAGGAGAGTGAGGTTCCTTTAGAGGAATCAAGATATAAAGGCAAGGCGATGATATTTAAAACACCCTTATAGGATTGAATAATGGAGGGAAAGATATGATCAGAAGGGGTAGGGGAGGGTTCAAATTGGGGCACAATGTTTAGGGTGGGACAGGAGCAGAAATAGAACCAGGGACTATAGTTGTAGGAGAGGTGGGATGTAGGGGATATTTCCTTTGAGGTTCGGTCTCATGTGAGAAGGGAAAGTGAATGTTGGCATGAAAAAGGGAAGTCATGGGATGATCGTTCCTCTGTAGAGCAGGGTTTCGGCAAGGATCACGAGATTTTCTCTCTACCCGATTAGAAGATGAGGTTACACAGAGTTTGGACACCACATAAATAGGTGCAGGGTCTGGGAGGATGGAGATTGTAGGGTTTGGAAGATGTTTTGAAAATTTTGAAAAAGTTATAGGAGAGCATGTAATGTTTTCAAGTTGTTTGATCATAAAAGAATCCTTTGGAGAAAGATATTGAATAAGAGATGGCAAAGAGGAGAAGAAATTAGTGGTGAAATCATCTCTTCCTTGTTAGAGGTCCTCCAAAGAGGAAACGTCCAGTATGATGGAAGAAATAAGGTCCAGGTTCGATCTATCGATCTCCAATATTGATGTTGTATCATGTTCAGAAGAAGTTCAATGGATGTACATTGTTTCATGTAGCAGTCCATTTACATCCCCCTAAACCAATTAGAGTCCATCCACATATACATCCACAAAAAAAGAGGAATTAGTATGATAACGTAGCTCGATAGGGGGATTTTGGCGTCCAATATTTCCACCGTCCTCAGATATACAAGCCTCCTTTGAAGTTGTGCCCAATCGCTGGGTCACACCTAGGATGGGAGATGTGGGAATTTGGAGATCTTGTTGGTCCAATACATACGCCTCAGAAAAATTGGCACCATATTTATATAAAGCTTGATCAATTTTTTTGTATTGAAGCCTTTGTTAAGGAGGAGAATTACAAGAATTCACCACGTGCCCCACTTTTATGTAGTTTAGGAATTTGAAGGGAGTGTTCAAATAATCCAGAGGCTGGATTTTAACTTTTTCCTCCCATCTAATTTTTAGTGTCCTAAGGAGCTCCTCAGAAACATCCATCTCCACTAGAACCCATATCATTCATTTGTCAACAATGATTAGGGAAGCCTCCACAAGAAACAAATCTTCCAAGGGAATTTGATGTTTATGAAGACACATTTTTACCATAGCTCCAAAGGAAAACATGGCATCATGACCCATATGTTTTGGCGAGGTTGTAGCTCAATACTTGGATAGAAGGTCGGATGCTAACATTGAAGCCACAAGGAACCCTTGCCTAACACCCAAGCCTTACTAAGAATAAACTCAAGATCAATTTTTGTTAGAAAATGGAAATGGATCCATTTATGGACTAAAATTCTCATCATTGCAATGTAACCAACTAGTGGCTTCCAGGTCACCTTTATCAAAGATAAAATCTTCTCATGGGACAAGGTGATGTAATCAAACTTACCAACGAGGGCTTGATGGGCTAGAGATTCAACCCTGTCTAAGTTTACATCTACCCCCAGGGTTAGCTCTTTCAATGTGGAAAGGCCCTTAAAAGTTTTATGAGATGGTTTTCTCCGTGCCTTTTCCCCTAATCACTTTGGATTTTTCCATGTTTCTCCTGCTCCTGACTCCCTGATGGATACATAGTAAAGTTGTTCAGTGTTGACACACTTGTTAGATGGTAGTTCCATACCCTTGGAAGCCCATGACAGGAAAGAGTGTTGTTTTTTAGGCCCACAGTAAGTTGGAAACCCTAGCTCCTTAAGAAAGTAACCCTAGTTCCAAAATAATTTTAATATACATCCATTACATAGATTTCCAACTGATGGTCACATGGAAAAACTTCTCATAGAAAAACATAATAAGGAAAAAGAGGTAGTGTGCTACAAGGTTTCATAGATATCAAGCGTCTAAAACATTCCAAGTAAAATATTTTGAGCCATGTAGAATGCTCAAGGCCTGGCCTTATCTAAACCCTTATGGAGAGTTCACTTTGTCCCACTTTAGTTCTATATCACTAACTTGAAAATGCTTTGTCACACAATGCATGTTTATTGAACCATTACTTAACAATTTTCTAGTGACCTACACTTTTTTGTTTGGTTTTATTTATGTCCTCTTTTAAATTCAACAAAGTCCCAATTTTATTTTGTATTGTTGCTAAGAACTTACCACTTTTTTCTTATTGTGATTGCAAAGAAGGTAGAAATATGTTAGATGGTAAAATTGTCTCTTTTTTATATATCAAAAAGTATGGTGATGTGCCAAATAGTACATTACACATAATTAACCCATAATGTGTTGGAGATTAAATTATGATTGATAATCTTGATCAAGTTTTTGTTTGTTGATTCAAAGAAAACATTCCCTTAGTAATAATAGCTAGCTTAAAAGCATAAGGAAAATCCTTTCCTGGTTACATCTACTAATGAAAAGTATGATACAATATCAAATAATAGTATAGATGGGACACAAAGCCTAGTGATGATATGTTTTTACAAGAATTGAATCATTGTCATGTGATTGAAATTTATTATTGTAACTTTTTTTACAATGTGAAGAAATTTATTGGAATCAATATGTGCTCGTGTTTCTTTGAGGAGTTAGGATTAATATTTACCATTACATCGAATCCCCATTTCTCAAAAGGTTATCAATAGCAAAAGTGTTGCAATGATATCACTAGTTTTTTTCGTTTTAATCCCTTCTTGCACATTTTTGACATATTCAACACTATTGTACATGTGCATGCACATATTAGAATAACATTGGTTATTAGTGCCCAACTTTTAAAACCTAATGTGTGGTGGTATGTCCAAATGATGACCTATTGAACCATGATGTAAATCAATGAATACTTTCTCAATATCATTGTCCTCCAAAACATCTCAATAACATGTTGTCATAGTTCTTCCTATAAATAATTATGTTGACTAGATAGTGTTGAATAGATTTCAATCTTAATGCTATTCATTTCTTTACAGCTAGGTGACTCGGACTAGATCCATGTTGCAAATAGTGTTTCAAAACATGATATCATGAATTTGTCTATAGGTACAAAAAGGACATTAGTTGTAAAAAATTATTCTTCCAAACCACTTTGTCAGTGTAAGCTTGATCTTAAGCTCTGACTTCTAGTTTTCCTTAGAATCCTTGTGCTTGAACTATGGTTGTAAGTTTAATATCTATATTATATTCCTAGAAAGCCATCATCTAGTTCCTACACTATCACCGAGTTCCTTCTTCGTAAATATAAATCTCATAACTGAATGTGGAACAATAACTTTTTTATGTCTATTTAGAACATAAAGTTTGAGTTATTTCACTACTTTGACTACAACTTATGCTTGTTTTTCAACTTCCAAATAATTTAGTTCAACACCTTGTAGTCTGATGCTCATAATTTTTTTTACAAATTCACTCCCTTCTTCATCCTTCTAAGTGAGCACAACATCAAGGGAGTGGTCAGATTCAAATTTATGGAGATAAAAATATTTTCTCAAGCCTATATTGCTCAAGGATGGAGTGGCATCAATAACTATCTTGATTTCCTCAAAAGTTCCTTTGTCAAGCTTATCATATTAAAATATTACATCTTACTTCATCATCTTTTATAGGGATTTAATGATCTCAATAATCATAGATGTATCAACTTATGAAATTAATATTCCCAGAAAAGGATTACATCAATTTCTTATTACATGTTAGTGGAATTTGCATGGCTTTTGTTCTTTCTAGATCTACTAATATTTCATATTTTGAAATGATATTCCCAAACAATTTTATTTTTGCAAGAAAGAAAATGTTCTTAGAATTTAGTTAGGTCCATATTTTATGCACCTATCAAACATTTGATTCAATTGTCATACATGATCAAAGAACCTCTTCTATTAAATGTTGACATTGTATATATAAAAACCATGCTTTGATTAACAAGGTTGTTGAAAGCTATAACTTTCACATATTGTAAAGTGGCATTGGCATTTATTAGTCCAAATGACTTCCATTTAGATGTGTACTTTTATGTGTCCCATTTGTTCTTGAAAGTGGTTTTCAATCTATCCTCATTAGAATAAGAACCTAATTCTATCCCAAAGAAAAGTGGCATTAACATTCATTAGTAAAATGACTTCCATTTAGATGTGTATTTTTATGTGTCCCATTTGGTCTTGAAAGTTGTTTTCAATCTATCCTCATTAGAAATAAGAACCTAATTGTATCCCAAAGATCCATCCAAGAATGAGAGCATTTTGAAACCTATTAATAGCTACAAATTTACTATTTCCTAAATCTTTGTTAGCAATCATAACATTGTATAACTACCATAGAATTATGAGAAACATCACCTCACCACCTTCAATTATATGAAGGAAATTAATTTCTTTATGAAATAAATAGGTTAAGCTAGAAAATAGTTTCCAAAAAAAACTTCCAATTCTTTTTTGAGTTTGGTTCCTCCTTTAAATTCCATGACCATGTATGTCATGTTCCTTTCCTAACTTATTTATTAACCTTTTCATTTACTATTTTAAATTCAACCTTGGATTGAAAATGTATTTATTTAATAGTTTATTAATCTCTATTAAGATTTCATTATTTTGGAATTTCCTTGTCACCCAAAATGCCTTCTATTGAATTATCTTAATTTTTATTACTATGTTTTAGTTTCATTATTTTTAACTTCTCAATTTGTCTTAAAAGAATGTGAATAAATCTATATATAATGAACTAATTTCCCTTCATATTTAAAAAAATCATTTTTATTATCCATATATTTTACATACCATTTCAACTTCTTTCTCTTCTTTCTAAATTCTTATTTTTATGCTTTAAATTTTCTCAAATAAGATGGTTTCATTTTACTTTTAAAATCTTTTAAAATAAGTATTTTTTTCTCAATAATTAAAATCTTACTAATAATAACTTTTTTTGTCTTTTAAACATATATAAGTATGATATATAAATTTTTCAATTCTTCTGGCAAATATACAACTATTTATTACTATAAAAACAGTTTTATTTTTATAAATTCAATTACCATTTTAATTTTAATTTCAGATCATATATATATATATATATATAGATATATATAGATATATAGATATTTTAAATATTATCACTTTCATTATAATAATTTTATTTTATTTTTAATATTTTTAATCAATCTAACTAAACAAAACATTTTTAATTAAGCTATCTAAATTTTCTTCAATTTTGATTTAGAATAAATTAAAATATTCTTTATTTTCCTTTAATACAATAACTCGATTCATGACTCAAATTTCATCTCTCGTATTAAAAAGGGAACCGATTTACCAAAGCTTGATGGAGAGAATTTGAATTTCAAACTTAGTAACATTTAACAATGATAAAGCATTCAATTTTGTCTCTTATAAACCCACCATATGTGCACAATGTGAACCTGTGAACAAATTTTGAAGTTCATATATAAGACCACGAAGGTAGCCTCCAACGAACAGATCGTGAACTTAGCATCATCATAAGTGTTACATTGAATTTAAAAGATCGTGCCCACAGGACAAGAGTTTGCATTATTCTGTCACTGGAAATTAAATTCCATCACAATATTACACGCTTTAATGAAACATTACAGAAGTGAGAAAAATGAAATATTTAACACTCCGAAAATGTAACCCATTTCCTACATTTTCCATCACATTAAATGGTGAAGCTAAAAAAAAACTAATGGACCAACCAAACCCTAACTGCCAAACGAATCTGATTGTCGTCGACCTTTGAATGCCCGATAGGAGGCATCCCAATCGACGTCCATCTTGAAATCAGATCATTTCAATGCAAATATGCTATGGAGGAAACCGCTTTTTGTATCCACAAACATGACTTTAATGAAATTTTACATCATCATCTCCAGGGGCCTGAGATTCGAACATGAAACCAAATCTTTGTGATTTGTAAGGAGAAGGGGGTATTCAGATCCTCTGCGCTCACAATCCCATCTTCGTTTGTGTCCATCAGATTAAATGCCTCCTTCAATGCCCACATTTCACCATTATCAATGTTGGATATGGGCTCATTTATTTCATCGATTTCCTACATAATGAGCCACAAAATCTAGTGAAACTCTTCAAAATTCACAGAGCCATTGTTGTTGGCGTCGCCAACAATTATCATGCCCTCCATTTACTCTCTACTTGAGCCATTGTTATCAGTGTGGGAAACAATTATCATTCCCTCCATTTCCTCTCTGCTCAGCCCCTAAAAGCCCCATGCTAAAGCGGCTACTAGCGAAGAAATATTGGAGATCCAACACTGATTTTCCTGTCGCTATCTTCGTCCAACACACTGAAGGCCTCCTTCACCTTCCATGGTTCCTCCGTCTACAATTTCATTTCTAACAACGACCTCATTCAGTTTCAACTATAAGGAAACATAATTGGCAACATCGAATTGAATTCCAGGCAGAGCAATTGATATTATAGTCCAGGTATTAAACGACATACCGAGAGGCAAAAATTGATTGAAGAGGGCGCTATGTTTCACAATTTCATTGGCGTCGAGTGATGCCAGGTGAAACAAAGAGACCGATGTTACCCGAGGTAAAGCCTCGTTGTTTTCCACATGCAACATGAAATCACAGTTGCATCCATGGCTTCAAAAACTATAGAAAAATGCCCGCATTAAAAATAAAGAAGAAGTTGGTTATCCACCAGCCATAGAAGAAATACACCAGTAAGACAACCTCCCAGGCATGGGCATTCATGTAGTGTTTTGCGCAGTGCAAAACTAAAATTTGAAATTTGAAATAGAAGGGCGCTCAAAACTGACATTTGAAATTTGAAATAGAGCTACGTGTCGCGCCTGGAAAATATCTGTCAATGTTTTAATTGAGTCGTCCTGGTATCTGTCAATGGTTTAATTGAGTTAGTGACGGCAGGTCATGTTCGTTGTCAGACCTTGGGAACGATGGATTCATGCAAACCAACATCGCGGGGAAGAGTTGGGAAAACACAGCTGCCGAGAAATCAGGATAACCCATAATATTTTCCATGCTATGGCATGACCATCATCCATGGCAACATCCAATCCTCTCCAAAAAGTTGCATTATAGACTACTCCAAGGACATCCATGACAAATGTTCATCCAAAAACATAAGATATGGTCATCCACCAACGTCTCATTTTCAAATTCAAAAGTTCTATGTGGACCGGCCACGCACCAATGTCTCATTTTCAAATTCAAAAGTTCTATGTAGACCACAATGTCATTGCCTCCTACCGCTTTAAAAAAATTGAAATGCTCCCAATCTAGCATAAGCATGAGCCAACCTTTGCACCTCCACGAAGCGACTCAATGTAAGGAAAGTGTAGAGTTTCATTTTTTTCAATTTAATTGCTATCCATTGACTTACATATTAGAATGCATGATTGATGTAGGTAAGGGTAATTAAATTTTATTTTTTTATAATTTATTTTAAAAATTATGTTTTTTTGTTAGAAAAAAATTACATGCAAATTTCATCACTGTAAAGAGTAGGCCATTATCCTAGTACAAAATTGTATCCAAACACTGAGAATAGAGTATAATTTTTTAATGCGTTAGTGACTAAGCTACTTCAAGGGTTTTGGAATAGGATCTTATCAAGAAAGGTTGTTGTTGATTATCTTGGTTCTTATGGTTCCACCATTTCTCATATTTAACAATTTTAGTAACTAAGCTACTTCAAGGGTTTTGGAATAGGATCTAATCAAGAAAGGATATTGTTCATTATATTGGTTCTTATGGTGCCACCTTTTCTCATATTACTTTAACAATTTTACCAATCTTGATAAACATTGCCCATAGAGTAATTGTCTAGATTTTAATTTTTGGGTTGAATCTCTAAACTTTTTTATTGTATTATATAGTCTCAATTATGAACCAAATTTAGCAAGAAAAAAATGGCCGACAAATGTGGTAACATCAAGATTTTTACCATTTCACTAAACCGAATTTTCCATGGAAGAAATGGCCAACAAATGTGGATGGGAGAGATTTAACTTCTCATAATATTTTAGAATATTTATAGTAGTATACACAAATTAAAGATTGAGAATTATCTTGAAAGTAGTTGTGTCATTTTCTCATTTTAAATAAATTGATTATTATTTTTTTAAATGGAATATGAACAAGTGTTATATGAAGTGAATGATGGTCTTTTGTGTATGGAGCATTGATAAGCCATGGTATTGTAAAAAGTCCTATTTACAGAGTAAGAATCTCCATGGCAAAGTGAGAGTAAAATTGTGTGGTTAAGAATATTTTTCCATATTATTCTAGATGTATATATGTTTAGCTTATATATTAATTCCTTTTACTATTTATTAGGGAGACGATATAAATTAAATAGTTGCTCAAGTAAGCATCAATTCATAATAAGCATCAAAACTAACTAAATTATACCTTTATTTTAACTTAAATCCTTATAAGTATATATCCATAATAAGTATCAAAATATTTACTACAACATATATCTTGAGTTGCTAAAATCTAAAAAAATATAAAAACTAACTCAATTATAACTTTATTTTAAATAATTGTTATTAATAATTATTCAATAGACGTGTTCATTCTAGAATAGGGCTTCCATAATTTTAATGTCATTATTAATAGTTATGTCAATATGCATATCTATTTTGAAATATATATTTCAAAATTTTTATTTAATTATCAACAATTATTAACAAGGGGAGAGAGAGGAAGAAAGAGAGAGATGAGGGGAGAGAGAGAAGGAGAGACATATATATGGAATTGGAGGGGGAGAGAGTGGGAGGAAAGAACAAAGACATAGATAGATAAAGGTGGAGAGAGAGTGAAGGAGAGAGGAGAGGAGGGAAGAGAGAGAATAGGAGAGGATATAGATAGGGAGAGAAGGAGAAGAGAGAGATAGGGAGACACATAGATGGAGGGGAGAGAGAGAGAAGGAGAGAGGGAGGGAGATAGTGACAAATTTAGAGGGAAGAAAAAGGGAGAGAGTGATGGGGGGTGGAAGACAGAGGGAGGTGGGAGAGAAAGGGAGAGAGATAGGACTCAATAGAGAGGAGAGGGAGAGAGGGAGAGAGAGGGAGTTGGAGGGGGAGAGAGGGAGGAAAGAAGAAAGGCATAGAGGGAGAAAGGTGGAGAGAGAGAGAGGGGGTGACAAGGGAGAGATGGAGAGAGAGTGAGGGAGAGAGGAGAGTGGGAGGGAAGAGAGGGAGGAGAGAGTGGGAGCGAGAAGGGGAAGAGAGAGAGGGAATGAGAGAGAGATAGATAGATATGGAGAGAGAGTGTGTATATTTTGGGGGTGAGATAGAGAGAGGGAATATGAAAGAGACACATAGATACAAATATAGATATTATATAACTAGCCTATATCCATCTTAACCTTGGATCTATAAGGGGCCAAGAGGGATCAAATATCTAGAGGTGAGAACCTTTCCTCAAGTTTTGCACTCAAAAAATACCTTTCCTCAAATTTTCCACTCAAAAAAAGGTTCCACCTCGAGAGATTTGATCCCTGTCTAGATTGGGATTAAGATGGATTTAGGATGGTTTCACTCGACACTTGATAGATCGGGGTTAAGATGGATTTAGGATGGTTTCTCTCGACACTTGATAGATGGGGATTAAGATGGATTTATGATGGTTTATTTAAAAAAAATGTTCGTAATTGTATTAATAAAAACAAACTTACTATATAAAAAGTTGAATTTAGAAAATATTTATATCTAACATCTAACTCCTACATATCTAGTGATTAAATAAAATATTGAAACATAATTAAAAGAGGAAATTAAATTACTTATAACTAATATATTTTTGTATGAGATTTATTTTATTTCTATTTTTATTTAATTTGTAATGTCTTTATATGATATTTGTTAAAGATATCATTTAGTGCAATGGTTTAAAAACAACATTTTAAAGTTAGAAAATTGCACATTCCACAATTTTGAAGAATGATTAAAATGAATTCAAATATTCTATAACAAGTTCAAAAAAGTAAAACATGTAACAAATTAATATATAAGAAGTTAATATTTTCATATGAAATTTTAGGGAAATACTTTTACATTTATCTTTATTATGATTTATATTTTTGTATAAATAATAATTTTACTATTGTGGACTAAGTTATGATGAGGATAATTTGGTTATTGATAAATGTGTATAACCATTCAAAAAGCAGAAGTAAATTAAAATTATATAACTTCATGAATATGAGTAACTTTATGTGAATATAAAGGTTTATTATTACATTTTAGATAAAATGAGGTTTATATAGTCAATTAAGGGAGGATAAAGGAATTTGGAACCTTATTTAGTGCTACAAGGGCGAGGGAATATTTAAATTATATAACTTCATGAATATGAGTAACTTTATGTGAATATAAAGGCTTATTATTACATTTTAGATATAATTAGGTTTATATAGTCAATTAAGGGAGGATAAAGGAATTTGGAACCTTATTTAGTGCTACAACGACCAGGAAATATAGATATGACCAATAAATAGTTGTAATTTGTGGGAAAATAAATTTTAATAATCATTTTATGTACTAATTGCCTTTTATACTTGTCCTCATAATAAAACATTTTTATACTATTAATGAAAGTAACAACCTAGCGATCATGGCATAGTTTGAATCTGCAATTCCAGTTCATATGAATGATGGGTTCAAATACAAAATGAATTCAAGATAATTGTTGAGCTTGACACCTAATTAATGGTTATTGGATTGTCTTTATTTGAGGATGTTGCATTTTGAAGATGAGAATAATGGAAATAAAAGCCTAACCATGGACATTAAGAAAAGAACATCAAAGATAATGTAACATACAATCACATAATATGTTAAATTGGTCGTCGTAACATGTGGTAGTAAAAAAGACACTAGTTTTTCACGCAAGGTGTGGAGATGATCAGTAAATTGTCGTGGTTATTCCATTGGAACAATTCATCATAATAGATCTACAAAAAATATTGAAATTTTTAATGTGAATGTTAATTCGTTTTAGATCTCAAATTATTTATTGATTGTTTTATGTTTAAATATAAATTAGTTTAAATGCAAGCAATATAAACTGAAAATGCATATAGACACTAACCAAAATAAGCACAATTTTTTCCTTTGGAAACCCTTACGGGAGAAACCTAGCTAGAAGATGAGGTTTCTTTTATCTTTATTCTCTAGTATGGAAAAATGTGTAGATACAATGAAAGAGGTACTTTCTATAGAGTTTCCTAAGACCTATGCCCTGTAAAGTTGCTACAAAATCTTAATCCCCTTTTTTTCTCTCTAACATCCCACTCCTAATTTATTTGCTCAAATATGGAAGAAAATATAATAGCATGAAATGGAACCCATACTCCTCCTACTGGCCTAGAATTTAACATAACCTAATATCTAACTATATGAAAGGTTTGGCTTCCTCAGCCCTCAATTAGAGTTACAATTTTTGACCTTCTAGAGTATTTTTTAAATTCCATACATGGCTAGCCCAATATGCATGAATAACAGGGATTAGCATGACATCGACTTATACCATGGTAGTTAGTATGATAGATCAACTTGTAAGAGGCATAAATTTTGCATAGAAACTTCGAGTACCAGATGGTCTCGCACAAGCGATAATGTTTTTACCCAAAAAAAGTTTGTTTAATGCCTCAAAATGGCCCTAGAAGATTTCATACCCAAATTTTCCAAATTGGGACCCATTGATAAAAAAAACCCTACAAGCTTGTTCATGTAATTATTCCACTGTGAAAGCATCGAGATAGATAACGAACAATATAATAATTCAATATGAATCAAGAGAAATTATAGATGATAAATAATATCAAAATTCCCTAAATTACATACGAATGAAGTCAAAATTGGAAGAAACTTACGCCTCAAAGAGTACAAAACCTATGCGAAGATAGAAAAATAAGTATAAAGGAATGGGGGTTTTAAGAAATGAATGATGACAACCTATTGCGGCGCTCATAACCATGAACAATCTAGAATGATTATATGAACATAAAAGAGTAATAAATGGATACATGAAGTTAAATATGTGAAAGTTTCTCAAACAAGTGTAAGAAATCAACTAGAACATGATGGAGGCTTTTGTAATTAGGGAATAGACATGACGAAATAACTTAGCACTCTACTTTTACATTCTAAATAATCATGTGGCAAGTGGTTGTGGAATCACATATGTGCAACAATGACTTCATATGTGGAAAAAGAAATAAACTATGTAGACTAATGAGAAAACACCTAGCTTAATTGAGAAAACTAGTGAGAATAAACTAAGGGAACTTGCACAAGAATGATGACCCCAGAAGTGCAAATGGGGCTATCATGAGGAACACATGCCCACAAGAACATGTGTCTGTCCTTAGGAATGCACACGTGGTCCTAGTTGTCTAGGATCTGTAAGGCCCAAACTAGGCTACCTGCTTAGCATGGCTCAAAAGTGTATGTGTGTTATTAGGAAATATCATTATGCAATTTGAAAACCTTAACTTTATGCACTATGAAAACCCTAGCTTTGTGGAATTTGAAAACCCTATCAATGTGGAATGTGGAAACTCCAATATAGTGAGTTCAAATTTGAGTGCATAATTAGGAAATGTAAGTAAACAAACCATATTTACCTTGCTTCATAGGTTGGTGATGTTTGTCCATGTATATTGAAGTGAAATTTGAAGACCTTAATTTTGTGCAATTTGAAAACCCTACTTTATGGAATTTGAAAACCCTAGTATTGTAGAATTTGATGGAATGGAATCGTATGAATGTAATTTTCATTTATACCATTATGATTAATTTATAAAAACTATGGCGCATAATAACTATGACCTCGAGAACATTGACCCTCATGAGCTATGACCTAATGAATCATTCCTTTGTTGTTCATAGTTCCCTTGTCAATTAGGAACTTTTAATTTATTTTATAGTAATAATGACAACAAGAATTACGATGTGGGAGCTTTGACTACGAAATTAAACTAGGACCTTTTTTTCAGTCATAGTTCTAGGGAATAATTCCTTTGTTAGTTAGGAACATTGACTCACAATAACTATAATCAATGTTTATTAGTCATAGTTATAAGAAATTTCTTGATTAGAGACTATTATGACCAACGACCTATAATCATATTATTCATTCATTGGTCAAAGTTCTTGTCATCTAGAGTAACTGTGGTAATAGTTCTCATTGGTTATAGTTACTATGGGTTACAGTTCCTATTGGATAGAGTTATTAAGGTCATAGTTTTTCTTGAACTGATTCCAAAATCTATATTTTCAATGTATCCATTATTTAACAATGAGAAGTGGGGGAACGATGAGAATTATCCACCAGGATGAAGATTCCTTAAAATAATGTCATCGAGATGTATGCATGTATGATATTGATACTCTTAGCACTTTTCCAGTATCTTCTTCCTCCCATATTTTGGTCATCCATTTTCTGTCAACCCCTTATTCTGAAGTAATCTTCGTTAGGATCACTGCTACAGTTTCCAAATGGTTGAGTAAGTGATATGGTAAGTTGACAAGGTAGTTTAAACATTTAATAGGATGGGGCAACTTTTCTGAGTTTTAAATTTAAATTCAAAATCTTAAAGTTGCAGTATACCACCTCTCATTTGTCTCAGAGACTGTTTTAAAAACCCTTTGTTTAGTTCGAATCCATCCAGGGAGATGGAAGAAGGTAGAGCCAAGACATACGCAAGAGGCTCCATAATGGACATTTAATTGTAGTATATTTTTTTGTGTCTTTTTCACTGTTGGAAGCTGTCTTAAAATAATATCTTGAACATTCTATGGTTTCTACATTTTCTGTTCATGATCTTCTCTAACAACAATTTTACATGGGCTATTTCAGACAATGAGTCTTTCATTGGCAGTTTGGACTAATATTTGAGTACTCTCTAGTTATCAATCTCACATATCAAGCGACCTCAAGTTTGGATAACTAATTATGGCATCTAATTACCTATCTTCTCATTCTTTTCCAAGTTCCAGCAAATAAGTGTATTCAAATATTCTACATTACAATTAGTAGTTTGATTGTTGAGTTACTACTTCCAAAAAGCATCCATTTGAAGTAAATTTAGCCAACTTGCAGAACTATAATGACAACATTTTCTAACAAAGAAAGCCAAATGTTTGTAGCGCAATTGCACATGAAGCAAGTAAAATATTTGTGTACACAACTAGAATCTCCATTGTCACCATGCCACTATTTATACAGGTAGATGCTTCATCAATTCCTTTAAGACACCATCCTCTCGTAATGGAAAGGATGTGCGTACCTAATAGACCCTGAATGACCAACATGGCAATCAAAAGTAGATGAATCTACATCTTATCGTATGAGTCATTAGTATAATATAATCTATGGAATCCGTCTCCATGATTAGGCCCCACACATAGAGACATATAGAATAGTACGTAAAAACCAAAAAGAAAATCGTATATCCTTAATAAATACTTAATTGATAAGTTATCTTTATTTTGTAACATATTTATTAAATTATTTAAATTTATATGCTTTTTTTTATTTCTTAATTATTTTACTTCTAACCCTATGTTTTCAACAAGAAAGTGTGTTGGCATCTCAGGCTTTTTACTAATTTGAATTACTATCAAGTTTTTTACAAATTTTAAACCCATCAATTAAAACAATTATAGTTCACAATTTTATTTTTAAACAATATGAAAGACATGATTTAAATACTTCACTATTTTAAATACCAATCAAGGTGAAAAGTTTGTAATTACAAGGCAAGAGCTTTGCCTTCCATCACGACATAAAATCTTGCGATAAAACAATGTATTAACCATTTTATTTGATGTTTCCTTGAATTTATGCCTTCTTACTGACAAAAATAAATTTAGTACTATAAAATGATTGGGCACATTACAATTAAAAGTCCATAAATATTTTACCCTCTTTTAATAGTTGAAATATTTTTCCATTTATCTTATTTATTGAAAAAAATTGTCTCATATATTCTTATGAATAAG
This sequence comes from Pinus tabuliformis, assembly GCA_031772625.1. Taxonomy (NCBI): domain Eukaryota; kingdom Viridiplantae; phylum Streptophyta; class Pinopsida; order Pinales; family Pinaceae; genus Pinus; species Pinus tabuliformis. The sequence continues at coordinate 704,389,243 of CM062819.1, forward strand.
AATATTGTGAGACTAAACAAATAACTTAAAATGTAATATGATCCTTCTCAAAAAAAAATTAAAAAAAATAAAACAACAATTTCAAAATAATACATTTGACAATGTATTCTTTATCGATTAATATATAGAAAAACTACCCCGATACAAATTAACATTGACTTCGAATAAACAATAAATAAAATATTTGATATAAAAAATATTCTCTATTGTTTTTGTATATTTCTGGTAAATCAAATCTCTCGTTTTATTTAGGCACTCAAAGATATTACAATTTTCAAGAAGGTGAGTTTTTTACATTTGAAAATCCTCTAACTACAATTCAAGCCTGTACTGCTATTATTAACAGTAACGCTATTATTAGACGTTAAATTAGTTTTAGTAGTAAATGAATATTTTTTAGTTACAGTTAAATTAATTTTGATAATAAATGAATAATTTTTTTTTATTACAGTTGAGTTAATTTGGGTAGTAAGTAAATAAATTTTTTATTGAGCATTTTATTTGTCAAAAATTTTTACTATGAAGTTTTGGAATTAACTAGGCTATGATATTCAACATATTATACCCCACATGTGAGTCATGTTTTTATTATCAAAATCTTGTTTTCAACAACCTAATCGAGAAAGCCCTAAAACCAAGAATACGATGTAAATCTCTAATCGAATACTTAGTGTTACGTTGATCTTCATCTTGAGATTGATTTAGTAAATTTTTCATGGATTGTGAATAATTTGCACGTGTACTGGGCTGGAAAATTCACCATTGCTTTGTTCGTATTCAGGATTAGCTCTGGTTTTTAGTATTAGAGTGGTTAATCATTTAGAAACCAACCTGAACTGGTTTTCCTGGAAATTAAGGCCAATTTTATGGAAAGTGTAATATGGTCATACAAAGGAAAAGAGAACAGGGTAGCTGATGCACTGAGTCGAAAAGTGCATCGCATTTATGAAATTGGTATTATTGAAGGACAGTCCACCCTTGACAAAGAAATTAAAGAGGCCGCTGCACAAGATCGAATTTACTTACAAAAGAAGCAGCTGGTGAAAAATTTAAATACCCACATAATACAACAAGGGTACAATTTGAATGCAGCCGGAATTCTGTGTTACCAGAAAAGAATTTACGTACGCAATCAGAGCAGTATCAAGGAAAAGATTCTGGATGAATATCATAAAAGCCCTTATGCGGGACATCCGGGCTATCAAAAATTAATTACCTCGCTTCGGAAGGAGTATCATTGGCCAGGCATGAAAAGATATGTGGTAGAATATCTGGTGCGATGCTTAGAATGTCAACAGGTTAAGGCTGAACATCAACACCCTGCGGGTTTACTACAGCCTTTACCCATACCAGAATGGAAGTGGGAGACTATTACCATGGACTTTATTACGGGGTTGCCAAAGTCCAAAAAGAACAATGACTCTATAATGGTTGTGGTAGACAAGCTCAGTAAATCAGCGCACTTCATACCGGTTCAATCTACATATCGTGCAGCTCAAATCGCAAATGTTTTCATGCAGAACGTATTCAAACTCCACGGGCTGCCAAAAACTATAATATCCGATCGCGATGTCAAATTCACATCAGCCTTTTGGAAGACCTTGTTTGAAGGTCTGGGGACTCAATTGAATTTCAGCACCGCCTATCATCCGCAAACTGACGGGCAGACTGAACGAGTGAATCAGGTGGTGGAGGACATGCTGAGGTCATATGTGATGCAACAACCTACCCGATGGGAGGAGTACTTACACCTTGTGGAGTTTGCTTATAACAATGGATATCATGCATCCTTGCGGATGAGTCCATTCGAGGTACTTTACGGCCGAAAATGTCGTACGCCATCCAGTTGGGGTGGACCAGAAGACAAACTCATGCTGGGTCCAGAAATGTTGGAAGAGATGGAAGCCATGGTCAAGAGAGTCCGGGCTAATTTAAAAACAGCTCAGGACAGACAAAAAATTTTTGCAGATCAGAAAAGAACCTTTAAAGAATATCAGGTGGGCGAACATGTATATGTCAGAATTCGAGCAAGGAAAAGTACTCTCCAATGGAATACTTGTGCCAAATTGGCACTTCGCTTTTGTGGGCCCTTCCAGATTTTAGCACGAGTGGGGCCGGTAGCTTATCAGCTAGCCCTACCCAGCCATATCCGGGTCCATAATGTTTTCCATGTATCCGTTTTAAAGAAATATGTTTATGACCCTAGACGCATAATAAGCTGGCAGGACATTCAGGTAAGAAGATGTTGTAAGATAAACATAAATCAAAATGAAATGTTGAAAAAATAGCTAACCTGAATATAATGTGTTTCAGGTGGAACCGGAAGGAGAGTTCCTGGTCGAGCCAGTGAACATATTAGATCGAAGAAGAATCGAGCTGCGGAAAAAGGTCATCAACCAGGTTAAAGTGCAATGGCAGCACTTTGGACCAGAAGAGGCCACCTGGGAGGATGAGCAGAGTATGAAAGAAGCTTATCCCGGATTGTTTCTGGGTGAATAGCAACATCGGGACGATGTTGAGCTTCAGGAGGGGGAGATGTAATGCTCCTAGTGAAGTGGTAATATTAAGTAAGACAGTAATTTAATTGTGAACCAAAACTCTGTTGGGTAACTTATAATAACTCAGTTGTTATTACTATTAATTACTATGATAATTGATTGTGCTATCATTGTTTAATTAAGTATGTGATTAATTGTGATTAGTAACTGTTGAGGTAGTTGAAACAAGAGAAAACCTAACTACCTCCATGAGACAGTTGAGACCCCAGAAGGAAAAAGGGGGAATGCCAAGTCTGGTAGGGATCAGATGGCAGAGTGTGGTTGTGTGCTATGTCTGGTAGTGACCAGATAGCCTATGTTTGGAAGTGAGAGGCTTCCTGAATCCGCTACGTCTGGTTAGGATCAGATAGTGTGACTCTGGTATAACCAGGGGGTTTGCAGACAGTGAAGATCTGCAAGAGTGCTTGGGGGTGGAAGATCGAGGAGGATCTTCCTACGGTCGGGAGGTTGACAAGCGCTATGAAAAGGTTTGCTACTGTTCAGGTATGATTTGCTAAAGCATTTAAGAATCCATTTAAATCTGTGAAATTATTCTAAGGTCTTTGTTATGTAAGTAAAGGTAATGAGAAAAGATTTAAACATTCTTTAAGGAAAAACTTAGCCTCTGCGCAACCGGCAAAGTTTGGAGCTGGACCTTTCAATCACAGATTAACAGTGCAAACATGTCGATCAAAATCTTTGTAGCATAAAGTTATGGAAAGAACCTATAACAGGAAAGTATTACTGTGTATTCATCCTCTGTAATTCCACGTGAAATGGAGCAAAGAAGCCATCACTGTGCACGAGTGATATGCTTATATATCAAACTGAGAACAGCAGTGAACACCCAAACCTTTGCCAATATAAAAAAAAAAACCATTCGACCATTTGCGGAGCAGAGCAAATAATCCGAAATAGTAAACCATTATATATTATAAAGCTTCAACATTTAATATATATAAGTATGCGGAAAGGAAACAAAATAGTCGGACAGAAATACCCTAGTCCCCGAGGAATGGAGGACGGGCCGTGGCCGACATGCATGCACAATACCTATTAACAGATGCCCCGGCTCCTAAAGGAATCGCCGAAGCTGTGCTTAAAAATTGATAGCCAGCAGGGGCTTAATTGCTAGAACCATTGACATAGAAAGACTTAAACGTGGAAACGAGTATATATATATACGGAAACAAAATGAATAGAGACAAGCATTTCAAAACTTATAATCACAGTAGAAATTACAGAGAAGGCAGCAAGCCCAGTAGTCAACGAATATACAGTACTGGAGCCAAATAAAGGTCTCTGTACAAACCAATGATAACTCTTAAGTCAAGATTAAACCGAGAACGGAATCATATAAACAAAACATTGTTCAATTTGAGGAACTTGTCCGCTTGTACTAACAACAGTCCATAATGAGGAATCAAGTGATACAATACAGGGCATACAACGCCTCTTAATGGAGGTTCCCACCTGAATGCTGGCGGGGAAACCCGACACTTAATAAACAACAGAATATGAAGGGGAAACGTGGGTTTTCCCATGGGAAGAAACCCCTGTGTACGGCGGAAGAATTCTGAAGCTTGAGCAGGCCCCGTCATCCTGTTTCAAACGGTCAGTGGCTCAGACGTTACTACAGAAGCGCCAAACGAGCCATGACTCCGATACATAAACAAAAGCAAAAGAAAACTCTTACCTGGACATGGGTTGGCAGGAAGGCAGAAGGGTCTCCCAACGCTGCTGGTGCAACAACCGGCCTTTCCGCTGGTTCAACAGCCGGAATTGTCTCCTGTAAATATCACCATATCCCGAAACTCATAAGAATAATATCACCGTAGCTATAAACTCATAAAAAATGCCGAGGAAAAGACTGTATATAAAGACTAGCGGAATCATAACTATAACCAAAGACTATAAAGCTCAAGAACCTATGAGGAACATGAGTATAGAAACCAGAAAAGCGGAAAACCCGAATTAAGGCTATGCCGATACCTATTCCGGAGCTGGAGGGCAAAGACATTCCGCAGAGCATCCGGCTGCTTGGAGGTGAGAAATTTTGTATAAGCCTGAGCGCCATGAAACTGTAAGTGACAGGAGGCGCACAGCAATGAAAAGGAAAAACAAAACTTAGAAGTAACCACACAGTAAACATTTAAAGCACCCACCGCCTTATGGTTTGATCGCAACCCTTGATTTGGGCGGGCTCTCTCCCATCGTTCGATCGCCAGTGATTGAACCGGGAAACGGCGGTGAATTGGTAAGTTCGAGACTGCCAGACGGTGCGGAGTACCGAGCACGCGGAGGTCACATGGCAAGCCGGAGGCCGGCCGTTCATCGTGCCAAATGGACGATGCTACGCAGGCCAGCTGGATGAGCAGCAGAGCCGGACGGGACTCGCGGCTTCGGCCAACCTCGGTGAAGTAACCAGCACGTATGAATGGAAATTGCCATAAATCATTTAAGACTGAAGTGCCACTCATATCCCTTATGTACCTACCCTTGATTTCCCGAGATTTTATATAAATCAACTTTGTTATAATCGTTTATAAACCATGGGCAGGGACAAATGTTAGAATCACAAGTCATATGTTGACTTTGTATGAGCGGGTTGTGGAACCAACTATAACATAGGAACGATTTTGTATTAAGTTTTCCTCATAATATTGTTTGCCAATGATAAGGTTTATAATATGATTGCAATGCGAAGAACTATTGAATGTTTATATATTCACATGTTTATATGATGGTAAAAAAAAAAAAATTACTTTTGTATTGGTGTGTGACAAGTGGTATCAGAGCCCAGATTACAACTCTGAACCTCGGGCTAATTTTAATAGAGACAGCAATGTAAAGTATCCTCCTAACAAGCCAGTAAGGAGTATATCGAAATATAAAAAAAATTTACATCTTTTGAATGAGCTAATTTTGTTCAGGTGACAGCGGAATGAGGAGAACCAGTAGCGCTCCTCATGGAAATTTGGATCGACCAGATAACGTTGGCCACCCTCAGGGAAATCCTGAGATATGGGTACAACTGGGATAGGAAGGCCGCAACACTGATTTGGCAATGTTGAGGACAGTCCAGGAGCTGAAGGACGAAGTGGTCCGTTTGCGTGAGGACAACGCAAGACTAAACATGGAACAAGAGAGGATTCTGAAAAGTTTATCTGATAAGCAACATCAACAGCGGTCTCATCCTAGGCCTGAGCAGACACGAGTATCAGATGAACAAAGCTATCACACTGAACAGGAGGAAGCAGAGGAAAGGGCAGAAGCACGAGGAGAAAAGTCTGTTAACGCTTCTGAATATCAAACTCCAAAGAAACCGCGGATAGAACTACAAGGAGAGTTTCGGAAGATTAAACCACCTCATTTCGATGGAGAATCAGAAGAAGCTGTAGAGGCTTGGCTAATCAACATGAACAAGTATTTCCAAGTATACGAGTATGATCACCATCTTAAGGCATGATTGGCCATCTTCCAGCTACAGGCCAAGGCTACGTTATGGTGGGAAGAAGTCAAGATGGTGTGGGGGGTGAGTGAGCAAGATGTGACTTGGGAGACTTGTCAAAGATATTTCAAGGAGAAGTACCTGACAAAACGCTTCTATGACGAAAAAGCACGAGAATTCCATGATCTGCGGCTGGGACAGCAGACCATAGATGAGTTCATAACTAAGTTTACATCTCTGCTTCACTATGTACCATACATTAGGGAGGAAAAAGCTAAGGTGCAGCGGTTTGTTAGTAGCCTACCTCAGGCTATGCGGTAAAGAATCAAATTTGATAATCCGAAAACGATGGACGAAGCAATTCGGAAGGCTAGAATATGTTATCAGCAAAACAAACAAAAAGGAGAAAATTCTGGAAAGCGCTGGGCGAATAAAAAGGGCAGCAGAATGACCATAGGAGTTAAGGGAACTCGCAACAATTTTCACAAGGGATTCTCGAAAGGGACCAGCAATAGAAACCCATCAAGAAATCAGATCAGATTTAAGCCACCTGCTGAATCTAAATACAGTGAACAACCGGTTAGAGCTGATAATGAGGGCTCAGTTAGGCCACCGGTTCAGTGCTGGGGTTGTGGCGGACCTCATTATATTAAAAATTTCCCTCACCGGAAGGAAAGCGATCAGGTGTCCCAGATTTACGAAGCCTCCACAGTGGGAGACGTGGCTCGGTCCATACCCAGAATAAATGCCGCACTCGAGGATCGACAAGCAGATTACCAGCCAACAATGATAGAATTTGAAGGTAAGATCCTTGATCGAACTGTTTCCATTTTAGTAGACCCAGGAGCTACTTTAAGCTACGTAAGTCCCAAAGTTGTGGAAAGCTGTAGTTTGCAAACTGTTAAGTTTAAGAATCCCTGGTTAGTACAGCTTGCCACTGGGGCCAAAAGACGAGTGCTGGCTAAGGTCAGCAACTGTCCATTAAGGTTAGCCGGTCAGACAGTAATAGCAGAATTGAATGTACTCCCTCTTGGTTCATATGATGTGCTAATAGGAATGGATTGGCTGGAAAAGCGGTGGTCTGTAATAAACTGCAAGACAAAAACAATCTCTTATCAAGATGAACTGGGAAAAGAAAAAGAAATTCAAGGTATCCAAAAACCGGTGCAGGTCCGGCCAATTACGGCCTCACAGCTGGCTAAAAGTGTCTGGAAGAAATGTCAAATATATGCAGTACAAGTGGGGTATGCTAGATCTAAAGACAAAATTACGACTGTGGAAAGTATACCAGTTGTGCGAGATTTTACAGATGTTTTTCCAAAAGAAATACCAGGGCTGCCGCCCAAAAGAGATTTGGATTTCACCATAGAATTGATACCCGGTGCAGCCCCAGTATCCCGAGCACCATACCGGATGAGTGTGCCGGAATTAACTGAGTTAAAGATGCAGTTGCAAGAGTTATTGGACAAAAAGTATATTCGTCCCAGCGTATCCCCTTGGGGAGCCCCTGTGTTGTTTGTTAGGAAAAAGGATGGAACTCTCCGTATGTGCATAGATTATAGACAGCTAAACAAATTGACAGTTAAAAACAAATATCCACTACCCCGCATTGATGAACTGTTTGATCAGGTGAAGGGGGCGACAATCTTTTCAAAGATCGACTTGAGGTCGGGCTATCATCAGATCAGAATTAAGGATGAGGACATAGCCAAAACAGCTTTTTGAACTCGTTATGGGCACTACGAGTTTGTGGTACTACCATTTGGGTTGACTAATGCACCTGCGACATTTATGTGCTTGATGAACAGGGTATTTCATCAGTACCTAGACAAATTCGTGTTAATCTTTATTGATGATATACTTATATACTCCCGGAATATTAAAGAGCATGAGGAGCATCTCAGAGTGGTGTTGCAGACACTACGGGAGCATCAGCTATATGGTAAATTTAGCAAATGTGAATTTTATAAAGAATAGATCCAGTATTTGGGACATATCATTTCAAAAGAAGGTATAGCTGTGGACCCCGAAAAGATCAAAACTATAATGGAATGGCCAATACCCAAGGACGTGGCAGATATCAGATCTTTCATGGGGCTGGCTGGATATTACCGGCGGTTTGTGGAAGGCTTTTCCAGGGTTGCATACCCCATCACCTCTTTGCAAAAGAAGGGAAAGATATTCAAGTGGACAGCAGATTGTCAACGAAGCTTTGAACAGCTCAAAAACCTGCTCACCACTGCACCTGTGCTGAGTGTTGCAGACCCAGAAAAGGAATATGTTGTTTGCACAGATGCAAGCAAAGAGGGCGTAGGAGGGGTGCTAATGCAAGAAGGGAAAGTGATCGCATACGAATCCAAAAAATTGAAGGAGCATGAGCAGAAGTATTCTGCCTATGATCTGGAATTAACTGCAGTGGTTCATGCGCTGAAGATGTGGCACCATTATTTGGTGGGAAGAAAATTCTTGCTAATGACCGATCACCACAGTTTAACTAACTACTTTAGTCAACCAACCTTAAACGCTAGGCAAGCAAGGTGGGTGGACTTTTTGGGGAATTTCGATTTTGAAATTAAGCACCTGAAAGGAAAAGAGAACAAGGTAGCTGATGCACTGAGTCGAAAAGTGCATTCCATTTATGAAATTGGTATTAGTGAAGGACAATCCACCCTTGACAAAGAAATTAAAGAGGCCGCTGCACAAGATCGAATCTACTTACAAAAGAAGCAGCTGGTGCAGAATTTAAATACCCACATAATACAACAAGGGTACGATTTGAATGCAGCCAGAATTCTGTGTTACCAGAAAAGAATTTACGTACCCAATCAGAGCAGTATCAAGGAAACGATTCTGGATGAATATCATAAAAGCCCTTATGCGGGACATCCGGGCTATCAAAAATTAATTACCTTGCTTCGGAAGGAGTATCATTGGCCAGGCATGAAAAGAGATGTGGTAGAATATCTGGTGCGATGCTTAGAATGTCAACAGGTTAAGGCTGAACATCAACACCCTGCGGGTTTACTACAGCCTTTACCCATACCAAAATGGAAGTGGGAGACTATTACCATGGACTTTATTACGGGGTTGCCAAAGTCCAAAAAGAACAATGACTCTATAATGGTTGTGGTAGACAAGCTCAGTAAATCAGCGCACTTCATACCGGTTCAATCTACATATCGTGCAGCTCAAATCGCAAATGTTTTCATGCAGAACGTATTCAAACTCCACGGGCTGCCAAAAACTATAATATCCGATCGCGATGTCAAATTCACATCAGCATTTTGGAAGACCTTGTTTGAAGCTCTGGGGACTCAATTGAATTTCAGCACCGCCTATCATCCGCAAACTGACGGGCAGACTGAACGAGTGAATCAGGTGGTGGAGGACATGCTGAGGTCATATGTGATGCAACAACCTACCCGATGGGAGGAGTACTTACACCTTGTGGAGTTTGCTTATAACAATGGATATCATGCATCCTTGCGGATGAGTCCATTCGAGGTACTTTACGGCCGAAAATGCCGTACGCCATCCAGTTGGGGTGGACCAGAAGACAAACTCATGCTGGGTCCAGAAATGTTGGAAGAGATGGAAGCCATGGTCAAGAGAGTCCGGGCTAATTTAAAAACAGCTCAGGACAGACAAAAAAATTTTGCAGATCGGAAAAGAACCTTTAAAGAATATCAGGTGGGCGAACATGTATATGTCAGAATCCGAGCAAGGAAAAGTACTCTCCAATGGAATACTTGTGCCAAATTGGCACCTCGCTTTTGTGGGCCCTTCCAGATTTTAGCACGAGTGGGGCCGGTAGCTTATCAGCTAGCCCTACCCAGCCATATCCGGGTCCATAATGTTTTCCATGTATCCGTTTTAAAGAAATATGTTTATGACCCTAGACACATAATAAGCTGGCAGGACATTCAGGTAAGAAGATGTTGTAAGATAAACATAAATCAAAATGAAATGTTGAAAAAACAGCTAACCTGAATATAATGTGTTTCAGGTGGAACCGGAAGGAGAGTTCCTGGTCGAGCCAGTGAACATATTAGATCGGAGAAGAGTCGAGCTGCGGAAAAAGGTCATCAACCAGGTTAAAGTGCAATGGCAGCACTTTGGACCAGAAGAGGCCACCTGGGAGGATGAGCAGAGTATGAAAGAAGCTTATCCCGGATTGTTTCTGGGTGAACAGCAACATCGGGATGATGTTGAGCTTCAGGAGGGGGAGATGTAATGCTCCTAGTGAAGCGGTAATATTAAGTAAGACAGTAATTTAATTGTGAACCAAAACTCTGTTGGGTAACTTATAATAACTTTGTTGTTATTACTATTAATTACTATGATAATTGATTGTGCTATCATTGTTTAATTAAGTATGTGATTAATTGTGATTAGTAACTGTTGAGGTAGTTGAAACAAGAGAAAACCTAACTACCTCCATGAGACAGTTGAGACCCCAGAAGGAAAAAGGGGGAATGCCAAGTATGGTAGGGATCAGATGGCAGAGTGTGGTTGTGTGCTATGTCTGGTAGTGACCAGATAGCCTGTGTTTGGAAGTGAGAGGCTTCCTGAATCCGCTACGTCTGGTTAGGATCAGATAGCGTGACTCTGGTATAACCAGGGGGTTTGCAGACAGTGAAGATCTGCAAGAGTGCTTGGGGGTGGAAGATCGAGGAGGATCTTCCTACGGTCGAGAGGTTGACAAGCGCTACGAAAAGGTTTGCTACTGTTCAGATATGATTTGCTAAAGCATTTAAGAATCCATTTAAATCTGTGAAATTCTTCTAAGGTCTTTGTTATGTAAGTAAAGGTAATGAGAAAAGATTTAAACATTCTTTAAGGAAAAACTTAGCCTCTGCGCAACCGGCAGAGTTCGGAGCTGGACCTTTCAATCACAGATTAACAGTGCAAACATGTCGGTCAAAATCTTTGTAGCATAAAGTTATGGAAAGAACCTATAACAGGAAAGTATTACTGTGTATTCATCCTCTGTAATTCCACGTGAAATGGAGCAAAGAAACCATCACTGTGCACGAGCGATATGCTTATATATCGAACCGAGAATAGCAGTGAACACCCAAACCTTTGCCAATATAAAAGAAAAACCCATTCGACCATTTGCGGAGCAGAGCAAATAATTCGAAATAGTAAACCATTATATATTATAAAGCTTCAACATTTAATATATATAAGTATGTGGAAAGGAAACAAAATAGTCGGACAAAAATACCCTAGTCCCCGAGGAATGGAGGACGGGCCGTGGCCGACATGCATGCACAAAACCTATTAACAGATGCCCCGGCTCCTAAAGGAATCGCCGAAGCTGTGCTTAAAAATTGATAGCCAGCAGGGGCTTAATTGCTAGAACCATTGACATAGAAAGACTTAAACGTGGCAACGAGTATATATATATATATATGGAAACAAAATGAATAGAGACAAGCATTTCAAAACTTATAATCACAGTAGAAATTACAGAGAAGGCAGCAAGCCCAGTAGTCAACGAATATACAGTACCGGAGCCAAATAAAGGTCTCTGTACAAACCAATGATAACTCTTAAGTCAAGATTAAACCGAGAACAGAATCATATAAACAAAACATTGTTCAATCTGAGGAACTTGTCCGCTTGTACTAACAACAGTACATAATGAGGAATCAAGTGATACAATATAGGGCATACAGCGCCTCTTAATGGAGGTTCCCGCCTGAATGCTGGCGGGGAAACCCGACACTTAATAAACAACAGAATATGAAGGGGAAACGTGGATTTTCCCATGGGAAGAAACCCCTGTGTATGGCGGAAGAATTCCGAAGCTTGAGCAGGCCCCGTCATCCTGTTTCAAACGGTCAACGGCTCAGCCGTTACCACAGAAGCGCCAAACGAGCCACGATTCCGATACATAAACAAAAGCAAAAGAAAACTCTTACCTGGACATGGGTTGGCAGGAAGGCGGAAGGGTCTCCCAACGCTGCTGGTACAACAACCGGCCTTGCCGCTGGTTCAACAGCCGGAATTGTCTCCTGTAAATATCACCATATCCCGAAACTCATAAGAATAATATCACCGTAGCTATAAACTCATAAAAAATGCCGAGGAAAAGACTGTATATAAAGACTAGCGGAATCATAACTATAACCAAAGACTATAAAGCTCGAGAACCTATGAGGAACATGAGTATAGAAACCAGAAAAGCGGAAAACCCGAATTAAGGCTATGCCGATACCTATTCCGGAGCTGGAGGGCAAAGACATTCCGCAGAGCATCCGGCTGCTTGGAGGTGAGAAATTCTGTATAAGCCTGAGCGCCATGAAACTGTAAGTGACAGTAGGCGCACAGCAATGAAAAGGAAAAACAAAACTTAGAAGTAACCACACAGTAAACATTTAAAGCACCCACCGCCTTATGGTTTGATCGCAGCGCTTGATTTGGGCGGGCTCTCTCCCATCGTTCGATCGCCAGTGATTGAACCGGGAAACGGCGGTGAATTGGTAAGTTCGAGACTGCCAGACAGTGCGGAGTACCGAGCACGCAGAGGTCACATGGCAAGCCGGAGGCCGACCGTTCATCGTGCCAAATGGACGATGCTACGCAAGCTAGCTGGATGAGCAGCAGAGCCAGACGGGACTCACGGCTTCGGCCAACCTCGGTGAAGTAACCAGCACGTATGAATGGAAATTGCCATAAATCATTTAAGACTGAAGTGCCACTCGTATCCCTTACGTACCTACCATTGATTTCCCGAGATTTTATATAAGTCAACTTTGTTATAATCGTTTATAAACCATGGGCAGGGACAAATGTTAGAATAACAAGTCATATGTCGACTTTGTATGAGCGGGTTATGGAACCAACTATAACATAGGAACGATTTTGTATTGAGTTTTCCTCATAATATTGTTTGCCAATGATAAGGTTTATAATATGATTGCAATGTGAAGAACTATTGAATGTTTATATATTCACATGTTTATATGATGGTAAAAAAAAAAATTACTTTTGTATTGGTGTGTGACATCAACGCTACTAAATTGTATCATCACCTGCACTGGAATATCAATTAAAAAAGAACGGAATCAAATAAAATAGTTTTTTATTACCCATATAAACTTTGATTTTAAAAGCATGGAGATCATAATATAGTGTTGCAGATTTCAGCGGCATTGTGAAGGGAGCTTATGTAGCCTGAATGCCTATATTTGATCCCAAATCATATCCATGCCCCTCAAATTGAGAAATTGCACCCCCAGCCGCAGATGGAGAAGAGATAGGGCCATGATGAGCCTCTTTCTGATGTCCATTATGGAGTTGCCTTGGATGTTGTTGCAGTGGGGGACAGTGCCTGGTGCACGAGAGGTTCACACTGAAGCAGAGAACCATTTCTTCCCTAATCAATAATCGAAACTCCGCGCTCAATATTTCAATTTGAAATGCCAGGCAGGAAGGAATTTGAATTGTGAAATCCTTTGGTGTGGAGGTAGCATTGAATGCATTTGAATGCATTTTAGTTCATGTCTTATCTACCGCCGCTGCTGCTGGGAGTCAGAGTTGTCGAGGTATCGGAAATCAAGAGAGCTGAGGAGTCGTCGGAATATTGAAAGTATTAATGGAACGCGCAATAGGCCCGGCTAGCCACCTCAACAAGTTTGAGCAACCTGCAATCGAGATAGGCTCAGCGCTCAAGAAAGGACGATGAACAAGTCAATCATGACATTAATCGTGGCGGATTGCCAAGCATGGACCTGGGACGGGGACCTGTATCTCGATTCTCAACCTGCATGAGTCACTCAACTTCGGCCACGGAAGTAATCAAAGCAAACCACTGAATCCTACGGTCAACTAGCCTATACCCTCGGCAGCGGTAGAATTGGAAACCCTCGAATACAAAGAGGTTTCGAGAATCCTGCGACCAGGGGTTAAATTTGACAGGTGACCCTACTCGTCAAGGAAATAATTGTTCAAATTTTCCATTCTTTGTTGTACCATTCGGCTCAAGTCTCATTGCTACACTTTGTTTGGAGACTTGTTGACCAAATTTTTCTGCAAATTTTCCAGAATGTTCTGAGTTTTTTTTGTTTAAAATGGAAATAGTGATAAAATAGATTGGGAAATATATATAGAAACAACAAAAAATAAGATTATGAAGTGAAAAAATATATATTCATAATTACTTTCACATGAAAATAATGAATGTTAATATTGTTGCAACAGAGCTGTTACAAGGACATTTATCCAATTCATCAAAAATGATATAACAAACTTTTACATGAATTGATATAACAAACTTTTACATATACAATTTATTACAGTGAGAAATCTAACTCATCAAATTTCACAAAAAGTTTAACAATTTAACAAGCATGTACAAAAACAACAGCAACGACAACAACACTAATTTTTGCAGTTAAAAACTTTTTAAAAAATATAAAACATTTAAGTAAGAAATGTAAAGCATCACATTTGAAGTAAAATTAAACAATATAACATGTTTATTACATTAACATATTTTATAAAATGTAGGGAGCAGGAGGGAGGGGTACTCTATGGCTCTATGGTTCAAGTACTCATGGGATCTAGGTCATATAACAAATAATCAAACATAGATATATTGTCTCTACAGGGGATTTTTCTTAGTCAAAGAACAGCAAGTTGTCACACTTGTGGTCATGAGAGATTCTCTCCTAATCGTGCATCATCTGGTCAAAGGTTCTCTTCCAAAAGAGAAATCTATGAAAAACATCCAGAAAATAATTTGGAAAATTGCAAAGATAACCCATCCAAAGCATATTTACATGTACTAAGAGGCTTCAACCCAAGAAAACAAGTATGTTGAGGAAAGGTGTAAATTGAAGATAAGTGACTATTAATTACTAAATCAGGCTTGCTATAATTCTCTATTGACAAATAAAGTTTATTAAAAAAATCCCTAATAGTTTTATGTGTTGTAAATTTTTTATTTTGTTAGGGAAGTTTTGTAAAGTGTTGTCTTGCAAAACCTCTCTTTTTGTTACACAGATAATTGGAAAAGAAAAAACTATTGAAAAATTTGGATGGATTAACTCTGTAATTCTAAATATATTTGTTAAAAACCAAGCACAGCATTATATAATACAATTATACAAATACTCTTTTAGATTTGGTTTAGACATAATTCTTCCAGATTTAGTTTAGACATAACTCTTCCAATTAAAAGATTAAATATATAATACAACTATACAAATACTCTTTTAGATTTGGTTTAGACATAATTCTTCTAGATTTAGTTTAGACATAACTCTTCCGATTAAAAGATTAAATTAAATTTAAACATAAACTAAATTTAACCTTAAAATTTTCCTTCATCCTACCAAACATAGCCCTAAAATTTTTCATCGCCCTATCAATATATGACTAATTAAATACCACTTCCATTCTAAACACATTCAGAATTTAACAACATATTAATTGATTCAGCATTCTGTCATTGTCTTATTTACAATTTTGGAATTTTGAAACAAAAGATTGCATTCATGGCCAACCAGAAAGAAACTGAAAAAAATGAGGGACTAATATTACACTAAAAGCAGACGGCTAACCTTCACAAAGACACTCATCCAAGGGAGTAATCGCAGAGGATAACAAGCTCAAAAATACGAGACAGACAGAGACACTGAAGGAGCGACGCTCATCTATTGGAATTAAAGCAAAGCACATCCAAAAAAATAAAATGTGGCACCACACAATTATTTCATCCATGAATCACTTCAAGAAATTACCAGCTATAACAGTGTAATTGATATTTGTACAAAGAGAGGGAGGGATTTCAAAAACCTGGCAACGCAAAATTTATGTTGGGCACTGCTCTTCCGCCACGGCAATGTACATACACTGATGACAGACGCTGAAAACTCAACAAAAATCGCACCAGACACAGGACGAGAACCCTGTTGGGGTTGATGTTGGTTTTAACTGTGTAGCGTCTCTGGCACAAAAGTATAGTTGATGCTAAAGCTTTAAGCGATCGATTATTTCCCCGCGACCAGACTCATTAATGGAATATTGTACACATTAAAGTTTAGGGGTGGTAAGTTGGTAACTAGTAAGTTTCTCTCTAAAAGTTCAAGTGCTAAACCCGAAGGCAATTGAATGCGAATTGAATGCAAAAATCCACAGATCTGATAGCCATCCAATCACGGTCCTTTGTCACTAAACGCTAAACTTGCAAATTGCCCCGCCAGAGATTATAAGGTATAAAAAATATATAACTTAAGGTTAAATATATAAATATAAAATTTATAAAAAAAAATAAACTTTTAATTTTTAAACATGGCTGTAATATTGACGTTTTTAAAAATGTAAGTTACACATGACGTGCAGATTTGAAACTAAAACGTATTTTATGGGTAAAAAAGCGAAACGCCCACGACCACGAAAGGTACAAAACTTTCGGAGTGACTCTCTCTGAACATCAGAGATTAGTACACCAGCATAACGCGCAGTTAAATCTGTTCAGTTGAAGAAACACAGCTGCCTGTCTGCACAGATAGAGTCAAACGACAAAGAAGGTGTAGACGTGGCAGAGTTGTCATTTTAGCTCGATTGAGGACACAGTCTCAATATTCAGAGAAAATGGTTTTCCAAGAGAATTAACGAGTTGACCTGTACATATATGTGATACCATAATTGTCATGTTAACTCAGAGGAGGATACGCATTGTCGATTTTCAGACGGTGATTCCCAGAGCAAAAAAGAAACCCAATCTAAATTTTAGATTTTCACAAACTGATTCCCAAAGCAAAAAAGAGACGCAACGTAAATATAAAATTGACGATGTGATATCATGTTGTGATGTGTATTGTACGGTCGTTATGTTATCTTTTTCAGATGACAATATGTTGATTCATATTACATGTCTAAATTTTACTCTTATTCACTTCACATATTTTTAATTTTAATTGCTAAGGGTTTGTAGAGGAGAGGATTGTTGTTTTTATTTTTATTTTCTGAAAGTGTAGATTGATTTTCAAAGGAATACATTCAGTATTTTAGTTTTAATGTTTATTAGATTGTATTGATTTTTAGTAAATTTAAAAAATTAGATTCCTCGTATGGGTTCTTTCATTAATTTTTTAGGGATTAGAAATTATTCTGATTCTAATAAGTTCCTCCATGATAAGTTTATCATTATTATTTATAAAATTCATATATATATAAACAAATTTAAAGAGTTTGTTAGGTTGCATTGACTTTTAATTAATTTAAAAAATTAGATTTATCGCTGGTGGCTCCTGCCCCCAAATTTCTTTGGGATTTGAGATTATTTCAATTCTAATAAGTTCCTCCATGGTTAGTTCCTCACTATTATTTATAACATTCATTTATATATAAGCAAATTTTAGTTAGCAAAATAGCCCATTACTTTTAATAAATTTAAAAAATTAGATTTATGGCACGTGGCTTCTCACCCACTAGTTTCCTAGGGGTGTGAGATTCTTCAAATTCTATAAGTTCCTCCATAATAAGTTCTTCATTATTATTTATAGCATTAATTTATAATTCTTTTTTTTCTTAAGTTAAAGTTCACCCATAACCTTTTTATACATGGTTAATTAAGGAAATGTGTGCATTAATAAGACGTTCTTTGTGTTGCAATAGATTTTTGTTATATTTATGAAGCATTCAGCTATATCAAACACATTAATATTTTTAATACGGTTATACTAATTATTTACATATATTGATAGAAAAAAATGCAATGCTTTATATTTATGATAATTATAATTTTTTAAAGTTGGTTTGATGGTAATCTTATTGGTTAGGGATATATATATCAAGAAGTGATACATTAAGAAATGTTTTAACCAAATATTCAATCATCATTTATTTAAGGTAGTTATATAAATTTGAATCACCATATATATTTATTTTAAAAATATATAAATATATAATGGGATTTCTTTTATAATAATTTTTTTAAATCTATTAATATAATAAAAAATCTAAAATTTCTAATATTAATTTCTATATTTTTTTAAGATTAATTAATATAAAAATTGATAAAAATTAAAATTAAAATAAAAGGTCATAAAACTTAAATATTACTATGTAGAATAATATTTGCAATTCATATACTAGCACAACCACATTAATAAATGTGGCTCATATATGCCAATAGACATATATCAATCACATGCACAACTACATTAGTAAATGTGGTTGAAATACGCCCACAAGTGTTAATGATTTACATTTATTATTAATATTAAAAATAGCATATATCAATCACATGCACAACTACATTAGTAAATATGGTTGAAATATGCCCACAGTATTATTGTTGTAAATTTATTATTAATATTAAAATTGATACTGTTAAATATATAACAATAAGCTTAATAAAAAGAAGAAACTATTAAATAAAAAAATTAATATTATTATAGTAATTATAATATATTATAATATAATATTATAATATAATTATAGTTATTAATAATAATTAATAATTATAATTATTAAAAATAATTAATAATTAATAATAATTGATAATGGTAATTTTTAGACACGCATGGAATGTGAGGAGACATGAATGATAAAACAATGAATTGCATTTCTTATTAACTTTGGTGTATATTTATAATACATTGGAGTGACCATTAGATTCCATATTCCAATGCCTCTTGGACTCTTTGATTGTTTATCTTCTGCACCATAACCCTTAGAGGATTAGGTGTCCAACATTTCCCCCTTAGTCCGAAGGGGTATGTGTGAGGCCAAGAAGAGAGTTGCAATACAAAATATGCAAAAATTCATTGTAGGAGTAGGTTGAATTTGCTCTCTGAAATGTTGGCATAAGGTGGTGGTTTAAGGATCACCATCAACACTCGAATGCTTAATGCAATTCCTGGAACTCTTCCAAAACTAGCAAGAAGCTAAAGTCTTCTTCTAGAGGAAGTGTCCTCAATTCTTTGAAGAGGGAGAAGCTCAAACTGAAATGTGAGGTCTCAAACCCACATATATGGTTTAAGGTTGACCAGCAACCAATGGCATGCTCAAGGGCATCTTTATCTCTAGCTACAACACTAAATATGGTATGGCAGGTTGTGGCTCAGGCTCACTTGATGTGGCTTTGAAACTCGTATATGACCATCACTTCCCCCTCTATCATATATAAGATGAGACGATGAAGAGATCTCAAATGCAAGACTTTTCAATATTCAAGAACAAATCCTCTTATATGAGTAAAATATCTTCTTTCCTATTGAAGTCCATTGCCAAGAAGAAATGCATCCAAGATGAATCTTTGGTCTTGTAGGAGGCTTGTTTTCGAAGCATCTGTGTGAAGAATGAGTACACTAACCACAATTCTTGCACGGTTGAAGATAAAAACAATGATATTTCATATAGACAACTCAGTCACAATGTTGGCATCTAACAATATGTTACGGAAGAGGACCAGAATATGAAACGGCTGAAGGTGAACTATCATGAAGAAACCCAACAGTTTGAAATTGAATGGGATTTAAGTAATCTAGAATATGAAAGGACACATCCTTTTCATATCCAAGACTAGTTTTGTGCTTGTTGTTGACAAGCTCTTCCCAAGGTCTGATGACTGGCTTGGGAAGTGTAGGCTGAATTTATGCTTTTGCATGCAAATTTTCTCTTGAACTAGGCACTGAGTGTGAATCAACCTCAACTTTATATTGTTGGTGTTGACGGGAGGCTGTCTCAATGTTTTGAAAAAAAAACAGTTTCAGAATGATGACTCCACTATTGTAATTCTTCTTGCTGAAGTTGAGATTCAAGTTGCAAAAAATCAATTTTTTCTTATACGTTTTGGAAATAGGTTTGAATGTCTATGAGAATGGATTTGTCAATCATTACTGTATTGTCCATAGTAGAATGTGTTAGAGTATTTAATAATTCTAATACATCACCAATTCGATCCATTTCACAATAATGTCACTGCAAAAAAGATGATTGGCACACAACTTTGTCTTCAAAAAAATTCTTCAAATAAGGATGGAGGCTCTCAATATACCTCCATACACCATGCAATTTCATACCATATGACATATGTCCATCAAAAAAGTGTGAATCGCACATAGCATATTACATACTACTTTCATGTCATACCATACATACATATGGCATGTCCATGACATATAGCACATGGTATTCACATTATATGCCATATAAAAGGGTCAATGTGCTAGTGGTTTATGGTCTTCAAAACACTTCCAATATACATATGAATAACCAGGCTCATATGTCATGTCATATATCAAAATATATAAGGTTCACCAAAAAAGCACCATTCACCAATCATATATATGTAACAACCATTCACTTGACAACTTTTCAATGCACAACACCATAAACCATTCAACATTATATCATACCAAAACATTCAACACACCTACGCCAAAAAATAACTCGCATGTATGGCTGAGTTGCATTCTTTAGAGGTGGGACATACCTTTAATGTCCTATCATGAATTGTTTAACACACCTTCTTCACCATTACACGGTCATTAAATCACAACATATATCTGCAACATATATCCAACAGGGTTTGGCTCCATTTGATATCGCCATTCTCAAGAGTCTTCAAATAACATTGTTCCAGAACCGTTTTTAAGATAACTCAACACACTCAAAAGAAGCATACCAAAATGACCAACACATACGAAACATCATATCACATTGCAGGATGGTTGCATTGTTCAAACAACCTTCACAACTAGTGTATGAAGCATAGGTATCAAAGGAAGCATTCAACATTGTATTCAGGAATACAACATGCTACAAATTCTTTCTCCACACAATTCTTTTAGACAACGCCCAATTGTTCACTTTGTTTAATTAATTTCCAAATAAAGAATTATACCCAAAAACATTTCACCTTCTTCGAACATAAATTTTGTAACTCTATTCATAGGTGGGAAAATTTACTACCTAAGGAGTGCCTTGTAATCATTTGTTTCAGTCATGATTGAATAAAGTGTTTTCCTTCATTGCATTAACCATCAAGAATTCCATGGTGTTCAACCTCTAGTATAACCATCAATCAAAAGATGAGAAGACATCTTTGACTGCAATTGCAACTTCGAAATAGTTGAGAGTGTTCCTTAGGGTCTCCTTCTCTTCAACTAGTTTGTGTTGTATTCCAGCTATAAAGCCTGCGTGTCTTACCGGGAACAAATTTCACAAAATCCAACAAGGAGGCAACGTATCCTAAATTGGAGGCTTGTTGTCAAATCTTTTGTCAAGAACAACAAAATTCCTACAACTCCTAATTCAATTTGACTGCAAATATTATTTCCTAAGAACGTTGGCAAGGATGCCCATTGGAATGGCCCCTAATTTTTGGGATAAGAGCATTAGGGTGGAGGCAGAGAAGACAACAACGCCCTCCATTGCTGGCGCTTGAAAGGGAGATCACTGAACTATAACTAAATGATACCAATGCATAGGAGGTGTATATGTAAGAGACGAAATTCATTTCATTGCAAACACTGAACAAATGAAAGAGACAGAGTTCATTTATTTGAAAATAAAGGGTATATATGAACATGGACTGTGTAATGGTATGAGGGTATCCATTAAAACTATAAGTGTATATGACAACATATGGGAGAGTGGTATTGGAGGGAGTGGATGTTGGATATAAGACGAGAGATGTAGATTCTAAAAATGAGGGGAATGTACCTAAGAAAAAACGAGCTCCAAATCAACCTTAGAGGAAAGAAAGATTTCGTAGAGCCAATGGAAAAGGGTGTTGGAAGCAGAGCCAGGGACAGGTATGGACAACACTGGAATAAGAAACGAGTCTGGAAAAACTACCACACAGATGGGTAGAACACACCCCAGTTGCTGAGATAGTCAGAAAGACAAATATTACTGGCAACCACATATATTGAAGGAATCTCTTAGTAGTAGTCGGCGTCGAAAAAGATAGAGCATCTAGAGGATAGAGTCACTGGTAGGAGAATTATATGAAGTGTTAATTAAGCATACCATTTTTTCTATTTAGAGACTATAGACAATGCAGATTCCAGGCAAGGAATTAGCTAATAAAGTGACAGTTCTACACAAAGGTAGAGAAACACCCAAAATCACTGCACCACAAAACTAGTGATTCAAATTTTAGTAGATCACGAAGGAACCCGCTCTAATACCATGTTAGATGCACATAGAATGTGAGGAGACATGAATTATAAAACAGTGAATTGCATTTCTTATTAACTTAGGTGTACATTTATAATATATTGGAGTGACCGTTAGATTCCATATTGCAAGGTCTGTTGGACTCCTTTTGACTGTTTATCTTCCACACCATAACCCTTAGAGGATTAGGTGTCCAACAATAATTTTTATTAGTAACAAAAATAATATTAATATTAATATTAAACATGGTTTACCATGGTTGAACATTATTGATTCACATATATAGATAACCTTTTTAACAATACGATGTTGGGCCATGGTTCACCATGATTGCTTTTCATATTGAGACAATGTTTCTCATAAATTGGCATATAACCATGGATGGACATGGTTGATGATGGTTGAAAATGGTTGTCCATGGTTTATTTTCTTATTAAGAAAACCTTTGCGACAATGTAACGTTGGACAATGTAACGTTGGACCAAGGTATTTATATTAAACCCAAGAATTAATATTATAAACCCTATAAATAATATTATACCCTAGGAATATGAACACTTAGATTAATAAACCTAAGGGATTGATACTATAAAGCCAAGGGAATAATAAACTCGAGGGATTAATACTAAAAACCCAAGGGATTATTATTATAAACCCAAGGTATATAAACCATAAGATAAATATTATAAACCCTAAAGTAAACATGGTTTATCATAGCTGATTTTGATATCGACACAATCTTTGTAACAATGCAACGTTGGACCATCGTTGACCATGGTTGATCATGGTTGTCACAATGTGAAGTTGGGCCATGAGATAATATTTTTCACAATGTGTAAATAGCAAGGATAATTTTAGGGGCGAATGTTCGCCCTTTGGCGAAATTAAGGGGTTTTAAATTTTTAGTGGGCGAATATTTTGTATCATAGTACATTTTTACAAATCATCTCAAATAGCCCACCTTATTTTAAGGGAGAGGGTAAAAAAGGTAAATTTAGCCCTTGAAATTAGGACTTACAACCTTCCATTCGCCCATTTTCAAGAATATGTTTTATTTAAGTGAATCCATTCACCCATTTTCAAGAATAGGTTTTATTTAAGTGAATCCTATGGGCCAAATACCATATTTATAAAAGAGGTATGGTAAATTAATAAAAATATAAATAAATGAGAGGTATGGTAAGTAAATAAAACATTTTTTATATTTACTCCATAAGTCACCTTATATACATGTAAGGGTGTAAACAAATAAAAATATAAGTAAAGTGGAGGTATGGTAAATAAATAAAACGTCTATTTATACTTACTCAAAAGGTATGGTAAATAAATAAAAATAAAAATAAACTAGACGTATCGTAAATAAATAAAACCTCTTTTTATATTTAGTCCATAACTCTCGTTCTATTTATGAAGGCTCAAGAAAGAGGTTTTATTTAAGTGAATCCTATGGGCCAAATACCATATTTGTAAAAGAGGTATGGTAAATTAATAAAAATATAAATAAACGAGAGGTATGGTAAACAAATAAAACATTTTTTAATATTTACTCCATAAGTCACCTTATATTTACGAACATGCAAAAAATGGGTTATATTTAGGTGAAACCTATGGCCAAAATACTATGGGACAAATACCATGGACTAGATTGTTATTAATACCATGCAAAAAACCATTATTAACCCTAATATTAGAATTGATAAAAATAAATATGGCACATGGTATTGACCCATGGTATTCACCAAAATGGCACATGGTATTGACCCATGGTATTCACCTGGAATGTAGCCTATTTAAATGGGGGAATTAAACCAGCATGTGGCCTATGCTAAGATTCACTAGGACTTTACAAAGTTTTATTATTTAGTGAAAGACTCGCCAAGATCTTACAAGATTTTATAATTGAGTAAAATATTCGCCATGCCTGGTGAGAGATTCGCCAAAAAATTATATATACATATTATATTATTGATAAAATCGCCTTCCATTTTTCCTATATACCATGGAGATTCGCCCATTTATTATATTTATAAATTTAGGGGGGTTCTTAAAATTTTCCCTGGTAAATAGTTATTGGCCATAATTGACCATGATTGATTTTCATATCAAGACAATGTTATGATAAACCCTATGATAATTATTTTAAACCAAGGTATATAAACTATATGATAGATATTTTAAATGATAAAATAAACATGGTTGACAATGGTTTACCATGGTCGATTTACATATTGAGGCAACCTTTGTCACTATACGACGTTGGACCATGGCTCAACATGGTTGCTCATGATTGATTTTAACATTGAGACAATCTTTCTAATAATGAAGCATTGGACCATGGATGACCATGGGTAACTGTGATTGACCATGATTACCCATGGTAAACCATGATTGACCATAGTTTATGATGTTTTTCCATGGTTGATTTTCATATTGAGACAATCTTTTTCACAATGTGACGTTGGACCACGGTTGACCATGATTATAAACCCAAGGGATTTATATTAAAACCAAGGGTTAATATTATAAACCCTATGAATAATATTATTCTTTAGGAATATGAACCCTTAGATTAATAAATCCAAGGGATCAATATTATAATTGCAAGGGAATAATAAACCCAAGGGATAAATACTAAAAACCCAAGGGAATGATATTAATCTAAGGGGATTAATATTATAAAACCAAGGTATATAAATCATAAGATACATATTCTAAACCCTAAAATAAACATGGTTTACCATGGCTTACCATGGTTGATTTTCATATTGACACAATATTTATAACAATGTGACGTTGGACCATCATTGACCATGGTTGTCACAATGTAATGTGGGACCATAAGACAATATTTGACACAATGTGATCATGGTTATTGACCATGGCTGACCATGATAAATATATGATTTTGATTTTGAGACACTCTTTCTCACAATGTGACACTGGACCATGGTTCACTATAAACTAAAGGGATTGATATTATAAACCCAAGGGATTGTACTAAAATTCCAAAGGATTATAAATCCAAGGGATTAATATTATAAACCCAATGTATATAAACCCTAAGATAAATATTATAAACCCTAAAATAAACATGGTTGACCATGGTTTATTTTCATATTGCCACAATATTTTTCATAATACGACATTGGACCATGGCTAAATATGATTGATTTTCATATTGAGAAAATCTTTGTCAAAATGTGACGTTGGACCATGGTTGACCATGGTTGGCCATGATTTATTTCCATAATGAGACAAGATTTTCCACAATGTGACATGGAACCATGGTTGACCATGATTGACCATGATTGAAAATTTCTTATAATGGTTGTTTGTGGTTCATTTACATACTAAGACTATCTTTATCACAATGTGACATTGGACCATGGTTGACCATGATTATAAACCCAAGGGATTTATATTAAATTCCATGATTGATATTATAAACCTAAGGTATATAAACCCTTAGATACATATTATAACCCCTAAAATAAACATGGTTGATGATGGTTGACCATGGTCAATTTACATTTTAAGGAAATATTTGTCACAATATGATGTTGGACCATGGTTCAACATGGTTGATCATGATTGATTTCACATTGAGACAATATTTCTCACGACGCAACATTGGACCATGGATGATCATGGATAACCATGATTAACCATGATTACCCATGGTAAACGATGATTTCCCATAGTTTATGATGGTTTTCCATGGTTGATTTTAATATTGGGACAATCTTTGTCATAATCTGACATTGGACCATGGATGAACATGATTATAAACCCAAGGGATTTATATTAAACACAAGGATTAATATTATAAACCCTATGAATAATATTATGGTCTAGGAATATGAACCTTTATATTAAAAAATCCAAGGGATCGATATTATAATTCCAATGTAATAATAAACACAAAGGATTAATACTAAAAACCAAAGGGATTAGAAACCCAAGGGAATAATATTAAACTGAGGGGATTAATATTATAAACCAAGGTATATAAACCCTAAGATAAATATTATAAACCCTAAAATAAAAAATGCTAACCATGGTTTACCATGGTTGATTTTCATATTGATACAATATCTCTAGCAATGTGAGATTGGACCATCATTGACCATGGTTGTCACAATGTGATGTGGGAACATGAGCCAATATTTGACATAATGTGATCATGGTTATTGAACATGGTTGACCATGATTTATTTTAATATTGATACAATATTTCTCACAATGTGACATTGGACCATGGTTGACCATAAACCCAAGGGATTAATACTAAAACCCCAAGGGATTATAAATTCAAGTGAATATTAAACCCAAGGGATTAATACTATCAACCCAATGTATATAAACCACAAGATAAATATTATAAACCATAAAATAAACATGGTTAACCATGGTTGATTTTCATATTGACACAATATTTGTCATAATGCGAGATTGGGCCATGGTTGAATATGATTGATTTTCATACTGAGACAATCTTTTTCAAAATGCAATGTTGGACCATGGTTGACCATGGTTAATTTCCATATTGAACAATATTTTCCACAATGTGACATGGTACCATGGTCAACCATGATTGACCATGGTTAATGATTATTTATAATGGTTGCCCTTGGTTCATTTACGTATTGATATTATCTTTACCACAATGTGGCATTGGACCATGGTTGAATGTGATTATAAACTGAAGGGATTTATATTAAACCCAATGATTAATATGATAAATCTGAGGTATATAAACCCTAAGATACATATTATAAACCCTAAAATAAACATGGTTGACTATGGTTTACCATGGTTGATTTTCATATTGACAAAATATTTGTAATAATGCAACATTGTACCATTGCTGACCATGGTTGCCCATGGTTTTCACAATGTGATGTTAGATCATGAGACAATCTTTGTCATAATGTGACCATGGTTGACCATGATTGGTTTTCATATTTAGACAATCTTTCTCACAATGCGATGTTGGACCATGGTTGACCATAAACCCAAGGGAATGATATTATAAACCCAAGACAATACTAGAACCCCAACAGGTTAATACTAATACCCCAAGGGATTATAAACCGGAGGGAGTGATATGAAACCTAATGGATTAATATTATAAACCCATGGTATATAAAACCTAGATGAATATTGTGAACCCTAAAATAAACATCGTTGAACATGGTTGATTTTCATATTGAGACAATATTTGTCTTAATGAAATTTTGGACCATGGTTAACCATGGCTCCTCATTATTGATTTTCATATCAAGACAATCTTTGTCAAAATGTGGCATGGGACCATTTTTGACCATGATTGACCAAGGTTGATTTTCATATTAAGACAATCTTTGTCACAATGTGTTGTGGCACCATGCTTGACCATGAATGACCATGGTTGATAATCGCTAACCATTGATTATTTTCATATTAACACAATCTTTGTCAGAATGTGGCGTTGGAACATCAGTGACCATGATTATAAACAAAATGGATTTATACTAAACCCTAGGATTAATATTATAAACCTTATGAATAATATTATAGCCCAGGAATATGAACCCTTAGATTATTAAATCTAAGGGATAGATATTATAAACGCTACAGAATAATAAACCGAAGGGATTAATTCTAAAACCCTAAGGTATTATAAACCCAAGGGAATAATATTATTTACACAATAGATCAATATTATAAACCCAAGGTATATAAACACTATGAAAATTATTATAAACCCTAAAAGAAGCATGGTTTACCATGGTCTATTTTCATATTGAGACAATCTTTGTCATAATGTGATGTTTTACCATGGCTAACCATGGTTGACTATGATTGATTTTCATGTCGAAACAATATTTGTCAGTTGGACCATGGTTGATTTTCATATTGAGAAAATCTTTGTCACAATGCAAAATTGGACCATGGTTCACAAAGGTTGACCATGATTATAAAACCAAAGGATTTATATTAAACTGAAGGATTAACATTACAAACTCTATGAATAATATTATACTTTAGGCATATGAATTCTTATATTAATACACCCAAGGCATTGATATTATAAACCCAAGGGAATAATATTAAACCCAAGGTATAAATATTATAAATCGAAGGTATATAAACCCTAAGATAAATATTATAAATCCTAAAATAAGCATGGTTGGCCATGTTTGATTTTCATATTGAGACACGCTTTGTCAAAATGCAACATTGGAACATGGTTGATCACTATTGAACATGGTTGATTTTCATATTGAGACAATCTTTGTCACAATGTGACATTGGACCATGGTTGCCCATGATTTTAAATACAATGTATTTATATTAAAACCTAGGATTATTATTATAAACCCAATGAATAATATTATAACCTAGGAATATGAACCATTATATTAATAAACCAAAAAGATTCGTATTATAAACCCAAGGGAACAATATTATAAACCCTAAAATAAACATAGTTGATTTTCATATTGAGACAATATTTTTCACAATGCAACATTGGGCCATGGTTAGACATGGTTGATTTTCATATCAAGACAATCTCTATCATAATGTGATGTTGAACCACGATTGACCATGATTATAAACCTAAGGGATTTATATTAAACACTAGGATTAATAGTATAAACCCTATGAATAGTAAGTTACCCTAGGAATATGAACCCTTAGATTAATAAACCCATGGGATTGAGAATATAAACCTAACTAATAATAAACCCAAGGAATTAATATTAAACCCCAAAGGGATTTTAAACCCAAGGGAGTAATATTAAACCCAAGCTATTAATATTATAAAACCAACATATATAAACCCTAATATAAATAGTATAAACCCTAAATAAACATGGTTAACCATAGTTGACTATGGTTGTTTTTCACAATGAGACAATATTTATCACAATGCAACATTGGACCATGTTTAACCATGATCAATTTTCATATCGAGACAATATTTATCACAACGCGGCATTGGATCATGGTTGGCCATGATTGACAATGGTTTATTTTCATATTGCGACAATCTTTTTCACAATGTGACATGGGACCATGGTTGACCACAACTGATTTTCATATTTATTCAATCTTTATCACAATGATACATTGGACCATGGTTGATGATGGTTGATAATGGCTGACCATGGTTGACGATGGTTGACAATGGCTGACTATGGTTGACGATGGTTGATAATGACTCACCATGGTTGATCTTCATATTAAGACAATCTTTGTCACAATCTAAGATTGGACCATGGTTAACCATGTTGACCATGATTATAAACCCAGGGACATTCATACAAGAATGTTATACAAGGGTTTCACGTTATACAAGGACACTGAGGATCTCAAATTTTTTAATGATTTACCAGTAAGAAAGACAATTTCTCTCTAAACCTCAAATATATTCTCATAGAACAATGCTTGTGCAACTCAAAGATCCATTATAACCTTTTTAGTGTTCATCTTGTCTCTAGACCTATGTACTCTTATGAATAAATTTATTAATCTATCTCCAAAAATAATTATAGAATCATTAGCAAAAATATTATAGAATCCCATGGGTTTATAATATTAGTCCCTTGAATTTATTACTTTCTTTGGTTTAATATTGTTCCCTTGGATTTTAATATTAATCCTTGGATTTAGAATTTTAAGAATCCCTTAACTTTATCAATCTCTTAGGTTTATCATATCAATATCTCATTGTATTTATCATATTATTTATAATAGAAATAATATTAACATATTATTGTAATAAAATAATTATTATAAAATATTATTACAATTATATTAAATATTTTCATAAATATACTTTAACGATAATAATTTATAAAATAATAATTATTTTTATAATAATATTATTATAACAATGTGAATATTGAGTTTTGTTAACAATAGTTTATTTTTTTATAGAAAATATAATGCATATAATTCTAAGTCAATTTATAAAATTGTAAAAGACACATTAGTAAGTACAATGAATTTACTTACTAATTATTATTTTAAATTAACTTTTTAAAATTATAAATCTTATTATATTTTTAATACTTATAATGTTTTTTATTAAAAAATACTTTAAAGTATTAATATTATTAATATCTTGTTTTTAAATTGGATATTTTAACTTATATTAATACATCATACACTTTTTTTTTTTTTAATACTTTAAAGTATTAATATTATTAATATCTTGCCTTTAAATGGGATATTTTAACTTATATTAATACATCATACACTTATTTTTTTAATGTGAATATAATATATATTTATATATATATATATATATATATATATATATATATATATTTATATATATATATATATATATATATATATATATATATATATATATTCACTACTTAATAAGTTTATTTAATGGGTGTAGAAACCATATAAAATATAGATATAATTTTGATTTAAATTAAAAAATAGTTATTTTAAATTTGAATTTATTTTATTATAATATAGTAATAATTATTATAAATTATTGTTTTAATCAATATAATTATTTTTTTAAAATAAAATATAATAATAATTATATTATATATTACATTAATTATTTTTATAATATTATTTTTTGTGATTATATGAATTTTGGTTTTGGTTAAAAATGATAAGTTATTTTTCATGAAAAATATAATACATATAATTCTAAATTAATTTATAAAATTGTAAAAATACAATATTTTTCATTACAATATTTTTTTTCAAAAATTATTATTTTAAATTTATTTTTTTAAATCATCAAACTTATTAAAATTTCAAGATCTTTGGTTAATATTATCAATCTCTTTTTTAAAATTCGATGTCTTAGCTTATACTAATATGTCATATAATTATTTAACTATAACTAAAACATGTACACCCCATAATGAATGAAAGGGACATTTAACTATTGATTCGTTATTCAAAGTATAATCATTTTTTTATACTAAAAACCACGATAAACTAAGTTGTAATTTAACCTACCACGATGAAACAAATATTTAATCACTGATTCATTAAGTGTTTATTAATATAAATCAATAAAAGTTAAACGTGTTCTCTCATTTCCTTGAAAACCACATATATTCACTTTGAATTTTTTTTTTTTACTTTTTTTATGTTGTGGTTTATAGATATTTTGGTCAACGGGTGGCGCTACGTCTACAGAAAAACCCCGAAGGGAATCTAGCCCTGCGGCCTACTAGCAACCCCTGACCCCAAGGGCTTTGGGGAGATTAAACCCTGAGAACTCCCGATAGCAAGACACTGATTTTGACCAAATAAGCTAACCCTTAAGTCTACCTTTTAAAATTTGTTGAATAAATAATAAAATAGAAAAAACCAAAAACAAGCTCGTCCTTAATTTCATAGCATACATTCACTTTAAAGTTTTTAAATGATGGGAAGTTTGCATAATACTTATTACAACAAGTGAGGAAACATTCGATCAATAAACTCATACATAGCGTTATTCAAGCTATAAGGGCATACCCTCCCTATAAATTCAAAAGATGTTAAATGTTGTTTCATCCTGCCCCACGTTGTCACCTTATCAACAAATATCACAACCGACCTCTCATTCAACTATAAATATATACAACAGCCTTCAAATCTATATATTACCGTAAATTGAAATATGATCTCGTCCTGCTCTACCAATAAAAACTATGGTCATTGTATCACTTGAAGGGTGATCCAAGTGATAGCTGCAGAGAGCGAGAGCGCGAGCCTTGCTGAAGAATGTCTAGGAAAAGTTAAATAACGGAAATCTACGAAATCCAGTGTGTGCGCTGACTGCCATTGACACCTATGCCGAGGATAGTACATTAAGAAAACATTTAAGGACGGAGCTGGGCTCTATTCTGGTTGTTGAAGTGAAGAAAATTGGTCGCAATATTGTGGCCTTAGAGCTGGAAACTGATTCCGGGTATTTGTTCATCATTATTGCTTCCACGATGAAAAATCCTGCCAGCAAGCTAAGTACATCAGATGCATATAAACATACCATTGGGGTTGCCAACAAAATCATAGAACTTGCAAATGACACTAATATCAACACAAATAAATTATCCTTTCATAGTTGGAATCGGTATTGCCTTTCGCTCAACCCGCGCGTATAGCATTAGAGGAAAACCCACATGATGGATATTAGAGAAATGATCGTTTGCCAAACCTGAACATTTGTGCGAAAAAAAGAAACGATCTCCAGCTCCTCCTGCGATACTTTGCAACTCAATGAAATCCATGTTAGATGTTAATCTAATGATGTGCACCATGTGCAAAATATGGTCATT
Organism: Pinus tabuliformis; assembly: GCA_031772625.1. NCBI lineage: Eukaryota > Viridiplantae > Streptophyta > Pinopsida > Pinales > Pinaceae > Pinus > Pinus tabuliformis. The sequence goes on from CM062819.1 coordinate 704,421,672, forward strand.
CGTCCTCACCCTTGGCATGCCGAATTACTTGTAACTCGTTCCAATCAGGCTTTTACACTTTGTCATATTTATCATCGTCTCATAAAAAGTCATATTTAAACTTTCATTGGATTAATTTTGGTTGATATTAAAGGTGGTTTTTTTTTTTAATTTAATTTAGATTTTTTTTTTTTCTAAATGTTGATAGATGATAATAAATTAAAATTTATAAATTAGCATAATCATAAATTAATATTTATAAACTAGCATAACCATATAAATAAATGTGATTAATACATGAAGCAGCCTTCAATTTTATATATGTTATATTATAAATTTGATATGCTAAATTAATATATTAATATTAATAATATTAATATATTAATTTGCATATTAATATTAATATTGTTAATATATTAATATTAATATTATAAATATAATATGGTAAATTAATATATTAACAGATAATTAATATATTAAATATTGTTATTAATATTGTTAAATTTAAATAGTATTAATTACTTAAAAATAAATTTATTTATTTATTTATTAAATAATTTATTAATTATTATTACTAAATAATAAATAATTCATTTAATCATGAATTAGTTAATTTATTCGTCAATAATAATAATTCATTCAATATTAATAACCAAAAGTAAGTAAGTAAATAAATAAATTAATTAATTAATTAATTAATTAATTAATAATAATAAAATAATTATTATTATTTATTAATTATAATAATTTATTGATTAATAATTAATAATTAATTATTATTCTTATTATTATTATTATTATTATTTATTAGACTTTAAGAATAATATTATAAACCATATTAATATTATTATATCTTAGGAATATAAAACTTTACATTAATAAATCCAAGGGATTGATATTATAAACCCAAGGGATTAATATTGTAAACCCAAGCTATATAAACCTTTAGATAAATATTATAAACCCTAAAACAAACATGGTTGACCACAAATGACGATGGTTGATTTTCATATTGAGACAATCTTTGTCACAATGCACTATTGGACCATGGTTCACCATGATCGATTTTCATATTGAGAGAATATTTCTCACAATGTGACATTGGACACTGGTTGACCATGATTGACAATGGTTCACGATGGTTGATTTTCATATTGAGACAATCTTTGTCAGAATGCAATGTTGGACCAAGGTTGACCATGGCTGTCACAATGTGACATTGGACCATGAGATAATCTTTGACACAATATGACCATGGTTGATTTTCAGATTGAGACAATCTTTATCCAAATGCAACGTTTGACGATGGTTGGATATGATTGATCATGGCTGACCATGACTAATATTATAAACCAAAGGGAATAATAAACCCAAGGGATTGATATCATAAACCCATGGGATTAATACTAAAACCCCAAGGGATAATGAACCCAAGCGAATAATATTAAACCCAAGGGACTAATATTATAAACTCAAGGTATATAAACCCTAAGATAAATATTGTAAACATTAAAATAAACATGGTTGACCATGATTGACCATGGTTGGCTATGATTGACCATGATTAATAATATAAACCCAAAAGGATTTTTATTATAAACCCAAGGGATTAATACTAAAACCCCAAGAGATTATGAACCCAAGGAAATACTATTAAATCTAAAGGACTAATATTATAAACCCAAGGTATATAAACCCAATGAATTTACATTATAACCTGAATGGATTATAAACCCAAGGGATTTATATTAAACCCTGGTAATAATATTACAAACCCTATCAATATTATTATACCCTAGGAATATGAAACCCTAGATTAATAAACCTAAGGGATTGACATTATAAACCCAAGGCACTAATAAAGCCAAGGGATTAATATTGTAAACCAAAGATATATAAACCCTTAAATAAATATTATAAACCCTAAAACAAACATGGTTGACCACATATTACATTGATTGATTTTCATATGAAGACAATCTTTGTCACAATGCATTATTCAACCATGGTTGACCATGATCAATTTTCATATTGAGAGAATCTTTCTCACAATGTGACATTGGACCTCGGTTTACCATGTTTGACGATGGTTGATTTTGATATTGAGACAATCTATATCAAAATGCAACGTTAGACCAAGTTTGACCATGGTTGTCACAATGTAATGTTGGACCATGAGACAATCTTTGATACAATGTGACCATGGTTGATTTTCATATTGAGACAATATTTGTCGAATGCAATATTTAACCTTGGTTGACCATGAACCCAAGGGAATAATAAACCCAAATGATTAAAACTAAAACCCCAAGGGATTATGAACCCAATTGAATAATATTAAACCTAAGGGACTAATATCATAAACACAAGGTATATAAACCCTATGATAAATATTGAAATAAACATAGTTGACCATGATTGACCATATTTGGCTATGATTTACCATGGTTGACCATGACTGATATTATAAACCCAAGGGATTGTTATTATAAGCCCAAGGGAACAGTAAACCCAAGGAATTTATGCTAAAAACTCAAGGGAATATGAATCCAAGAGAATATTATTAAACCCAACGGCCTAATATTATAAACCCAAGGTATATAAACCTTAAGATAAATATTGTAAACACTAAAATAAACATGGTTGACCATGGTTGATTTTGATATAGAGACAATTCATATCACAATGTGATGCTAGATCACGGTTGACCATGGTTGATTTTCATATCAAGATAATTTTTGTCACAATATGACATTTGACTATGGTTAAGCATGATTCACCATGGATGACCATGTTTGACTTTATAAACCATGGTTGACCATGATTGACCATCGTTGACCATGATTATCCTATTGAGACAATCTTTGTCATAATGTGATGTGGACCATGGTTGAGATAATTATTGATTTTCATATTGAAACAATCTTCATCACAGTGCGACGTTGGCCAATGGTTGACCCTGATTAACCATGGTTGACCACAATTGATTTTATAAAACATAGTTGACCTTCGTTAAATAATATTAAACCAAAGGGACTAATATTATAAATCCAAGGTATATAAACACTCAAATAATATTATAAATACTAAAATAAACACGATTGACCATGGCTGATTTTCATATTGAGATAATCCTTGTCAAAATGTGACAATGGTTGACCATGGTTGACCATGGTTGATTTTCAAATCAAGGGAATCTTTCTCACAATGCAACAATTGACCTTGGTCGACCATGATTGACCATGATTGTCGATGGTTCACGATGGTTGATTTTTATAAAGATATAATACGTGTGAGAATGCGACGTTGGACAAAGGTTGACCATGTTTGTCACAATGTAACATTTGACCATGAGACAATATTTGACACAATGTGACCATGGTTGACCATAGTTGATTTTCATATTGAGACAAACTTTGTCGAAATGCGACATTTGACCATGGTTGACGATGGTTAAACATGGTTGGCTATGATTGACCATGGTTGACCATGATAAATATTATAAACCAAAGGGAATAATAAACACAAAGAATTGATATTATAAATCCAAGGGAACACTTAACCCAAGGGATTAATACTAAAATCCCCAGGGATTATGAATCGAAGCGAATAATATTAAAACTAAGGTACTAATATTATAAAGCTAAGGGACATAAACCCTAAGATAAATATTCTAAACACTAAAATAAACATGTTTTCCCATGATTCACCATGGTTAGCTTTGATTGACCATGATTAACCATGAATGATATTAGAAACCCAAGGGATTGTTATCATAAATCGAATGGAATAATAAATCCAAGGGATTAATGCTAAAAACACAAGGGATTATGAACCCATGGGAATATTATTAAACACAAGGGACTAATATTATAAACCCAAGGTGTACAAATCCTAAGATAAATATTGTAAACACTAAAATAAACATGGTTGACCGTTGTTGATTTTCATATAGACACAATCCTTGTCACAAAGCGACGTTGGATTACGGTTGACCATGCTTAACCCTGGTTGATTTTTATATCAAGACATTTTTTGTCATAATGTGATGTTTGACCATGGTTGAGCATGATTGACCATGGATGAAAATGTTTGACTTTATAAACATTGTTGACCATGCTTGACAAAGGTTGACCATGATTGACCATCGCTGACCATGATTATCATATTGAGACAATCATTGTCATAATGCGACGTTAGACCATGGTTGAGAAAATGACTGATTTTCATATTGAAACAATCTTTGTCAGAATGCAACGTTGGACAATGGTTAACCCTGATTAACCATGGTTGACCACAATTGATTTTATAAAACATGGTTGACCTTCGTTGAATAATATTAAACCAAATGGACTAATATTATAAAGCCAAGGTATATAAAGTCTAAGATAAATATTATAAACTCTAAAATAAACATGGTTGACCATTTTTTACCATGAATGAGTTTCATATTGAGACAATCCGTGTGACAATGTGACATTGGACCATGGTTAACCATGATTGATTTTCAAATCGAGAGAATCTTTCTCACAATGTGATAATGGACCTTGGTTGACCATGATTGGCGATGGTTCACAATGGTTGATTTTCATATTGAGACAATTTATGTCAAAATGTGACGTTTGACCAACATTGATCATGGTTGTCACAATGCATCGTTGGAGCAACATTGACCATGGTTTTCACAATGAGACGTTGAATCATGAGGCAATCTTTGACACAATGTAACCATAGTTATTGACTATGGTTGACCATGGTTGATTTTCATAATGAGAATCTTTTTTGAAATGCAACATTTGACCATGGTTGATCACGGTTGGCTATGATTGACTATGGTTGACCATGATATATATTATAAAGAAAAGGGAATAATAAACCCGAAGGACTGATATTATAAATTCAAGGGAATAATTAACCCTAGGGATTAATACTAAAACCCCAAGTGATTATGAACCCAAGCAAATAATATTAAACCCAAGGTATATAAACCCTAAGATAAATATTTTAAACACTAAAATAAACATGGTTTCCCATGATTGACCATGGTTGGATATGATTGACCATGTTTGACCATGATTGATATTATAAACCCAAGGGATTATTATTATAAACCCAAGGGATTGTTATTATAAAACCAAGGGATTAATACTAAAATCCCAAGGGAATATTATTAAACCCAAGGGACTAATATTACAAACCCAAGGTATATAAACCTTAAGATAAATATTGTAAACACTAAAGTAAACATGGTTGACCATGGTTGACTTTCATATAGATATAATGCTTGTCATAATTTGACACTGGACCACAGTTGACCATGCTTAACCATGGTTGATTTTCATATCGAGATAAATTTTGTCACAATGAGACGTTCGACCATGGTTGAGCATGATTGACCCTAGATGACCATGTTTGACTTTATAAAACATGTTTGACGATGCTTGACCATGCTTGACCAAGGTTGACCATGATTGACCATCGCTCACCATGATTATCATATTGAGACAATCTTTTCTATAATGCGACGTTGGACCATGGTTGAGACAATGATTGATTTTCATATTCAAACAATGTTTGTCACAATGTGATGTTGACCAATGGTTGATCGTGATTAACCCTGGTTGACCAAAATTGATTTTATAAAACATGGTTGATCTTAGTTGAATAATATTAAACCGAAGGGACTAATATTATAAAGCCAAGGTATATAAACCCTATGCTAAATATTATAAACACTAAAATAAACATGGTTGACCATGGTTTATTTTCATATTGAGACAATTATTGTCACAATGTGATGTTAGACCATGGTTGACCATGATTGACCATGATTGGTTTTCAAATCGAGAGAATCTTTGTAACAATGCGACATTGGACCTGTTGTAGCATTTTTTGGTTTTGATAAGTTAGAATAAATTAGACAAAAAATGAAAATATTAAGATTGGATATGGACAAAAAGAATATTGAATAAAAAAATGTTAGGAAAATATTTTGATAAATATGTCCATATCAAAGAAAATGTTGGGGTAGATGCCCTAAAAAATAAAGGAAAAATAAAATTTTAGGTTAGACAGAAAATAAAAAGAAATAAACTCTAAAAGTGTTGCAAATCTAAATTCCACTACTTTTTTCTAAATTCAGTTTGAAAAATAATAGTTGTGTCCAGTTTGTTTAGATGCCACACTAGGTTATTTTATCTAATTATACAGTTGCATCATAATTGAATTTGTTTTAAATTAACTCTCATAGGTAGAAAATAAATTGCCTCAATAGTTTAATCTGAGCCAATGGAGGGAATAAGGTATAGAGATAGATTGTTCATAAAAAGAAAATATTGGGTTGCTAGTTTAAATGCACTCTGAAAGGATAAGTAAAAATGTTAGGAATAGAGGGGTACGTAGAAATGTGAAAGTTTGAGATGCAGCAATTGTTTTTTATTTAAATATCAAAATCGCATCACATAATTCATGAGTGAATGAACCTTGGCCTTAAGAAAGTGAGATTTGTGATTCATATGATATCACTTCATTCATTAAAACACCTGGACCCACAGTCGCCACTTCTGCCTATCATATCGCAACCCCACCATTCATTCCCCGCTCACACATTAAACTCCCTCCACCTCACCTCTCATCTCGCAGACTCCTCCACAATCATACAGCCGACACTCCCTTTCAGCCCTCATTCGCCATCCGAAGTCTATCAGCCGAGGAGGGGGTTTTGCCCAAAATGGGCAGTCTTTGATACCGCCTACATAAACCACAAAAGTTACCTTGTAGTCTTTCGGGACTAGAAATCCCAAAACCACAAACCGCTCTGTCTTACCCTCGAACGTGGTATCCTTCATAGCCATTTACCGCCACCCCATGTCACGTTCACTTCATATTTCCTGTCAAATCATCTGCCGCCCATCCATAGCCCATGTTTTATCACCCCCGTGCTTCCTCTGCCCGACTACCGTTAGATCAACATCTGCCTCATCCAATAGCCCAAAGCCATATCGGCTGCTCCCGATGGTTGAACGATACCCACCCGATAAAGTGTTTTTCCCTGACCCCCGTGAAGCTACGTGTCAAGCTATGGATTATATCGGGTAACCCCTCCTAAAACCTGCCTTCGCCTCATAAACATGAATTTTCGCGCCATATTTGAAAAGTTACATGTTAAACCTTATAACCATAAAAACCTTAATTTTCATGCCTTTTGCCCGTTTCACAGATAAAACCCATTAAACCCTTCTGCGCCACCCTGAATTTCTGCGATGTAATTTCACCTCCATTTATGTTCAAAACGTTGCCACAACCCCTTCCCTAGGAATCCTTGTGCAAGAAAGCCATCAATTCTTTTTCCTACCGAACCCGTGTTTTCTTAATTATTGTTGTGTTTTGTAGGTAATTAGTAGAAGCTCGGAGCTTGGATAAACAATTTTGATACTAGTCACAAAACTTGTTTACTCCAAGACTCGAAAGGAAATTTATTCAAATTCCTATATTAAGAAGAAGTAGACATTGACTGTCAAAACAGAGGTACCAGACAAAGTATACAACATTAAAGAAACAGGTGAAGCTACCAGCATCTGAGGATTCAGTAGCCAAAGAAATCGAGGATTATATCAAGAAGTTAACAGATGTGGGCACCCATGCGGCTTCAGTCGCAAATATCAAAGGAACAGTAACACTAACTCTCATAGTAAAAACACTCAGGGATTCTTTCTTCATCCTAGATGAAATCAATCATATATTTTTGGTAAAACCCACTTTTACTAAATACAACGAGATGGATGAAATCTACATTAAGGATTATTGAACAACATTCAGCTTTTGAGGGAACAGTCAACCAGCTTCAACCACTTTTCAACTTTTTCAGTGATATTCATCAAACAGCATAGCACCAAAGCAGTGCCAGATCATTAGACAATTTTATTTTTGATTGTGTAAATAATATATTTTTGTAGAAGCAGTTTAGGATATTTTTCATCCTACTGTTGTATAAATAACTCTCTTCACGAGTTATCAAGGGTTGCACCCTTGAAGAAGCATTTCTAGACATCTGATGTAATTAATCTTTCTAGATCATTAATATGAAGCAAAGGATTCTAAATTCTGTTTTGCATAGTTTGTGTTTCATGTAAGTGTTTCCAGTGTCATTCATTATGTTTTTCTTCATATACTTGTGTCTTGCAGAGATAACTAGGTAGGAGTAATTGTATTTCAATCTATTCCTATAAGCTTTTTGAAGTGATAATCTATAAAGAGAATGAATTAATGGACTGTTTGTTTAATTAATTCCCTCAAAATTAATAAATCATCAACATCTTTTGTAAGCTCATGTGTATTTTCTCAAACCTGTAAACATAGTTTAAAGGTTTTCATACTTATGATTATCTAGCTTTCAATTTGAAAACTGTGGCAATCATATTACTTTTATGTTTCTGCTCATCATCATAAAAGCTATTTCACTGTGTAAATATTTATAGTAGCCCTCTGCTGAGATATTGATATTATTCAAGAGGTTAGGCACATCAGTTCTATATCTGTTTCATCCATTGGTCTCCCAAATTAAAACAAAACCCCCAAAACATTTATCTTAGATGCTCTGGCATAATAGCTGACCATTATTATCTCAGAGGTAACACATCAAATTGACGTCGTTGCTAGGGACTCAAATTTCATTAAGTTTTCCCGGGGCAACTATATGTATTCTATTACTTTAAGGTGATTAAAGGTCTAGAAAGGTTAAAATCCTTCATGTGGCGATTCCACTCTCCAAACTGGCACCTTTTAAGCACACTGAATCTCGTTCAGAGGCTAACTTAGTTGATCCTCTGTCAGACCCTGAAAAAATTATGAGAAAAGCCAGTTCTAAAAGGGGACATCAACCCTCTTTTTCTTCTTCTTCAGTCTTTCAGACTGAAGATTTAGCATTATTTGATCCTTATAGTAATATTCCATCCGACCCAAATTAGTCCCACCTAACACCTAGGATTATTGAACTCTTAAACATGGGAGTTGATTTTAAATCAGCATTCCTAATTCATTCATTTGAAACTCATCCAGAACCCTCAATACCACCAGGATCACCTAAAACTAAGTCTGACTTGGGTGTTAATTTACCAGAACATAAACCAACAGATTTCATATCCCCTACCACTTTTTCGTTTCCTCCCACTTTTGGAAAACTTGATTATTCTACTTCTGAAAAACTCGAAGAGACCTTCTCTGTGTATTCAAATCCACTCTTTGAAACAAAGGAAGGTATTTATACACAGGTCCAGAAGTTAATTCTTAAGACTCCTTTGAAATCATTCAGGAGATCTCCTTCTTCTTCACCTCCAACTAGTTCTTCACCCCCACAATCACCTTCTTCAACCCCTTCTTCATATTCTTCAACTTCTTCATCCACACAAACACCTCATACACCACCTCTCATTATGGCTTTCCAACCTATTGTACAGGCTAGATACACAACTTTAGTCTTACCTCCTAATCTCAATGCATTCCCAGCTGGATACTTGAAATACCTTCCCAGGTATAATGGAGAAACCGGTCCTTCTGTTGAAGACCATTTTCAAGGCTTTTTAGACTTTGCAGATAACATGAATATTGAACAAGAAAATGTTTACATGAGGTTGTTTGTACAATCACTTGAAGGAAATGTAAGAATTTGGTTTAGGTAGTTACCTGCAAATTCCATTAGAAATTGGGAAGAACTTACAAATATATTTAAAAACCAGTGGGGTGTGAAAAAAGATCCTCTTTACTTTCTTACTGAGTTTGATGAACTTAAAAGAAATTTTGGTGAACCTGTATCAGACTTTATCAAAAGATTCAATAATATTTATCATAAAATGCCCCCTGATTGTAGACCCCCTGTAGCAGCAGCAAAGTCTAGATTTTCTAAAGCCTTTGATGATGATTTTGTTGTTATGCTAAGAGAGAGAACTTCAAGAACTCTTGAAGATATGCAAACAAATTCTATTGAGGTAGAAGAAAATAGGGCTACTTCAACTTCTTTGAAAGCTAAAGAGGAAAAGACCCAAAGAAAACTCAAATTGACACTAGAGGCTTCTAGTTCCTCTAAGACTAAAACTGAAGATTTTGTAATAGATGAAATAACTTCTCTTCTTAGAAATCTATCTAATAGAATTTCCAAGATTGAGACTCAACCTAGGACAATTCAACAAACAGTTTCCAGACCCCAAAATCAAAATCAAGGTTAGTATAAAAGAAATCCACAATTACAAATTCTTCAGAGACCTAATAATGATCAACAAATTCCCACTCCTTTGTTGATAGATGATCAACAACCTGATGATAATACTATGACCATCACTGAAGATATAAACAATATGGATACTTCATGTGATCAAATAGTTATTATTCCTCTTACACAACAAAATCAGGTTCAAGAAGATCAAGAATATTTACAGGTTTCTAAATACCATGCCTTCTCTGAATTTTTAATTGCAGAGTTGAACAAAAGATATGACCTTAGGCCTAGGCCTGGACCTGGAAGACCTCCTAAGGAAACTCTAGTAATTGAACCTCGTGCCAAAAATGCTCAAACTCAAACGACTTTTATTCGAACATTAGAACAACCAATTGATATTCCTCAAAATGACAAAAATGCATTGACTACATTTAATGTTGAAAAGGAGTTAGAAAGAGTTAAAATCCCAATTCCTCTTTCAGAACTTTCTAAAAACCCTGGGTATAAAAATCAGGTCTCCAAATGGATACAAAATACCTTGATTGATGATGAAGGTGATATTATTAGTCTGCAACATGAAAAACTAGTAGTTGTTTTTGGCCCAAACTCAGATATGATAGATGAAATAGTCCCTCCTTTCTATGTAACTCTTAAGAAAAATGATTTCATGTTGTATAATTGTATGCTTGATTCTGGAGCGTCAGATAACCTCATGCCATAAACTATCATGGATCATTTGAAACTTGACATAACTAGATCCTATCATCACTTGTACACCTTTGATTCTGAAAGGGTGCCTTGCTTATGATTGATTAAGGATTTAGTAGTCACCCTTGCCCAAATTCCAGTGAAAAGTGTAGTACTTGATATAGTTGTCACAGATATCCCTCCCAAATTTGGAATGCTCCTTTCAAGGTCTTGCTATGCCAAATTAAGGGGAACTCTTCAAATGGATATGTCTTATGCTGCTATTCCAGTTTATGGGGGAGAAGAACTAAGATTATATAGGGAGGTGAGATTTGTGCACACTGTTTGCAAAACACACCAGCCAAGGAAGCATCCCATTTATGCAATTGACCAAGATTTTGGTTGCTTTCAACTCTCTTCAAACCAAGTGCATGAAACTCAAGTTAAAATTGAAGATGTAAATGAAAGTCCAGTACGAAATCAAACTAATATATGGAAACTATTTTTTGATGGCTCCTGTACAAAAGAAGGATGAGGACCTGGAGTAGTTTTAACATCAACAGAAAAAGAAAACATTACCCAATCATGTAAGCTCGACTTCGAAGTTACAAATAATGTGGCTGAATATGAAGCTTTCCTTTTGGGATTTTAATTAGCCAAAAGCTTAAAGGTTCAAAAATTAAGTGTTTTTATTGATTCAAAACATATTTTCAAACAAGTGAGAAATATTTGCCAAATTAAACACCCTAGACTTAGGTCTTACCGAAATGAAGTATGGGATTCAGTTGAAAACTTCTTTGATGCTTTTAATTTGACTTATATTCCAAGAGATCAAAATATTCATGTAGATGCCTTAGCTGTTTCTGCTAGTTCATTTAAAATTCCTGATCAAACTAATTTACTCTACCAAATACAAGTGAAGTATAGACCATCTATCCAAGACAATCTGAAACACTAGTAGATATTTGAAGATGATGAACACTTGAAATCTTTTCTGCAAGTTGTAGATAAATTTTATGTTCTACAAATTGATGAAGATAGATCCAAAATAAATGAAAATACAAGTGAGAATGATACTTTAGATTTCAGTTCAAAAATTGTTGATCATGATATTATTCAATCGTCTAGTAATTTTATTCCCAAAGACTTGATACCTTTAGAAAAATTGTTTGATCAAAATGATGTCCTCCAAAATCCTCAGTCCATTTCTTTAGAAGAGGACATAGAAGAAATTAACATTGGAACAAATGATGATGTCAAATGCATCAAAATTTGTGCATCTCTAGACCCTGAGATTAAAACTCAATATCTTAAGTTACTTCAAAATTATAAGGATGTTTTTGCTTGGAACTATGCTGATCTAAAAACTTATGATACTTAATTAATACAACATAAGATCCTTTTGAAGCCAGAAGTAGTACCTTATTAGCAAAAACTTAGGAGGATTAATCGAGCCCTTCTACCAACTGTCAAAAAGGAAATTAAGAAAATGCTATATTCCCAGATCATTCTCCCTCTTAGATATTCTAATTGGGTTGAAAATTTAGTTCCTGTTAGGAAAAAGAATGGAGAAATCAGACTTTGTGTGGACTTTAGAAATTTGAACAAAGAATCATTAAAGGATAATTACCCTTTGCCCAAAATGGATCAGTTACTTCAAATGGTTTCAGGAGCACAAAGACTTTCTATGCTTGATGGTTTTTCAGGTTATAATCAGGTGAATGTTGATCCAGCAGACAGGGAAAAGACAACCTTCACTACACCCTGGGGTACATTTATGTATGCTAGAATGCCATTTGGCTTATCAAATGCTGGAGCAACATTTCAGAGAGCTATGGATGTAGCTTTCATGGGTCAGGTAAACAAATTTGTGGTTATTTGTCTTGATGACATTACTATTTTTTCTAAATATGATCAGAAGCATCTAAAGCACTTGATCAAGGTTTTTGACGAATGTAGGAAATTTGTAATATCATTAAACCCTAAAAAGTCTTTGTTTGCTATCAAAGAAGGAAAAATATTGGGCTGTATAATTTCAAAGGAATGAGTGGTAATTGGTCCCAAGCATGTGTCTGGCATTGAAACATTGACCTTACCTAGAAACAAGAAAGAAATTCAAGATTTTCTGGGTAAGATAATTTTTTTAGGGATATTCATCCCAAATTATGCAGAGATTGTAAAAGTTATTACTGACATGCTCTGAAAGGATCATGAAGTTAAATGGACTGTCTCTTCCAGGCATGCATTTCATCATATCAAGAAAGCTATTTCTGAATCTCCCACCTTGGCCAATGCTGTGATCCGGATTTAAACAGGAACGCAATAAAACATAGAGATAACCATAAACACAAATATGCAGTGGAAATAATACTTCACTTCATTAATGTAAAATACTGAAATATGCTTATAAACAGTAATGGAAATAAACCAGCTAGGGTGATGGTAGCTTATCTCTAAGAAGAGATGTGGTGGCTACATGCCTCTGAACTGTCTTACAATGAGGCTCGAAGGCCTATTTATTGTTGAGAAACAATGGAAAACCCATAACATTCCAAAACCTAACCCTAGAAGATGAAACACCAAACTATGGGCCCCGTTTGGGTAAATTGGTACATCAACTTCTCGGGGTCATAACTTTGGCATACGATCTCCGTTTGACGCGCATGATAGCCCGTTGGAAAGATCTCTCTGAGGACTATGACGAAAAAGATGATTTTTATCTAAAAAATTGTGGAAGGTAGATTTCCCAAAAAGCGTCATTTAGGGCCTCAAAACGGCTCCGGAAGTTTAGGACCTGAAAAACTGCTAAAAATAGTAAACTGCGCTATAATTAAGGAAACTAAAAATATCGAGAGGAACAATGGTGGGGATCCAGGTGGACTTGGCAGGTGGCCACCAATATCCACCTGGATCATGCTGATTATACTAAACCATTCAGTATATTTTATTTTGCCTCATAAACAACCCTTGTTGTTGTTCTACTAAAAAGAATGAAGATTCCGATGACCAACCCATGAAGGTTATGAGATATTCCAAGATTAAGTATGACATAATCGAGAAGCAAGCATATGCCCTCATTCAAGCCCTGGAATCTTTTAGGATGTATGTCCTACATTCACCTATTACTACTTATGCTCCTAATGGTGCTGTGAAAATCATTTTAACTCAACCTAACACTGATGGGAAAAGAGGTAGGTGGATCACTCAAATACTTGAGTTTGATCTAACTATCAAAATTACAAAGCTGGTAAAAGGTAAGGGATTAGCCAAGCTTCTAGCATAATCCAATTGCAAAGTGCTTGGAATCAATTCTTTTTTAGAAGTACAAGAGAAGAATCCACGAGAACCTTCTTTCCTTGTACAAGGGAAGAATCCACAAGAAATTTCTGTCCTTGCACAATGAACGAATCCACAAGAACCTTTTCTAATTTTACAAGGGGAGAATCCACAAGATCCTTCTCTTCAACCTGAAGAAAAGAATCCACAAGAACCTTTACCTTCATATAAGATTAGCCCTTTACATATTGACAACAAATTTCTATTGTCAGATTGGTATCAAGACATAGTAAATTTTCTACTCCATTTTGAATGCCCAACATCATTTTCCAAATCCTAGTGTAAAAATCTTAAATTGAAAGTAGTCAAGTATTGGATCATAAATACAAATTTGTACTAGAAAGATCCACTGAATATTTTGTTATTATGTTTAACAGAATCAGAAACTAAAAGAATCATTGATCAGTTCTATACAGGATTTTGTGGAGGACATTATGCTTGGAGAGCAACAGCATACAAGATTTTAAGGGTAGGATTTTATTGGCCAACATTATTCTTACAAGTGGGGGAAAGGTCAGAGGTTGTGTTACTTGTTAGATTTTTGCTGGTAAGCACAAACTAGCAGCTCTTCCACTAGTACCATTAATAATCTCAGCACCTTTCCTTCAATGGGGATTAGATTTTGTCGAAGAAATCCATCCCAATTCAAATAATCAGCACAGATGGATCCTCATAGCAACAGACTACTTCACTAAATGGGTCGAATAAATTTCGGTAAGAAATGTTACCGATTCAGTAGTAATTAAATTCAATGAGGAAAATATCTTATCTAGGTTTGGTTGCCCAACTCAAATTGTCACAGATAATGCAACAGCGTTCTCTAGTGTTAAACTGATTGAGTTTTGCCAGAAATATCATATTCTATTACATCATTCAACTCCATACTACCCTCAAGGTAATGGCCTCGCAGAATCCCTAAATAAAAGTCTGGTAAAGGTAATAAAAAATACCCTAGCAGATCATAAAAATAGTTGGGACTCTCATTTAATTTATGTAGTATGGGAAAACAGAATAACTCCAAAAAGATCCACTAGGAAACGTCCTTTTCAGCTAGTCTATGGGAAAGATGCAATTTTTCCCACCAATTTGGCTTTCCCAGTTTTAAAATTCTTGCAGAAGTCAACAAATGAACCTGATGATTTTTCAAGAAGGATAAATCAGATTATTGAACTAAATGAAAAAAGAGATGAAGTTCAATACAAATTGAAGAAATATTAGAATAAGATGAAAATCTTGTTTGACAGAAGAGCCAGAGAAAGGGACTTCAGGGAAGGTGACCTAGTTCTAAGATGGGACTCGAGGATGGAGGGAAAGGGAAAGCATGGTAAGTTTGATAATCTATGGTTTGTTCCTTTAGCAATTGCTGAAGTAAAGAGTAACAAAAATTTTGTGCTACAAAATCTTGAGGGACTATATTCCACTTATCCTCTAAATGGAAGGTTTCTCAAACATTTCATTCAGTACTAAGAAGTTGGGATACATTTCATTGTAAAAAAACTTCAGTTTCTTTTACTTTTTAAGCTGTCAGTGAGATTTTTTACAGCAAAGGACTCCATAGCTCAAGGAGAAGGCACATGGATCTGTAGGTTCTTTGCATTCTATAGGAGAAAGTAGTCCCCAATTGGAGCCAATGTTGTAGCATTTTTTGGTTTTTATAAGTTAGAATAAATTAGACAAAAAATGAAAATGTATTTACAAAATGTTAAGATAGGATATGGACAAAAAGAATATTGAATAAAAAAATGTTAGGAAAATATTTTGATAAGTATGTACATATCAAAGAAAATGTTAGGGTAGATGCACTAAAAAAATAAAGGCAAAATAAAATGTTAGGTTAGAGAGAAAAGAAAAAGAAATAAAATCTGAAAGTGTTGCAAATCTAAATGCCACTACTTTGTTCTAAATTCAGTTTTAAAAATAATAGTTCTGTGTAGTTTGTTTAGATGCCACAGTAGGTGATTTGATCCAATTATACAGTTGCATCATAATTGGATTTGTTTTAAATTAATTCTCATAGGTAGAAAATAAATTGGCTCAACAGTTTAATTGGAGCCAATGGAGGGAATAAGGTATAGAGATAGATTGTTCATAAAAATAAAATATTGGGTTGCTAGTTTAAATGCACTCTGAAAGGATAAGTAAAAATGTTAGGAATAGAAGGGTAGGTAGAAATTTGAATGTTTGAGATGTTGAAATTGTTTTTTCTTAAAGATCAATATCGCATCGCATCATTCACTACTGAATGAACCTTGGGCAGAAGAAAGTGCGATTTGTGATTCATATGCTATCACTTCATTCATTAAAACACCCAGACCCACAGTCATCGCATATACCTATCATATCGAGACCCCACCGTTCATTCCCTGCTCACACATTAAACTTCCTCCACCTCACCTCTCATCTCACACACTCCTCCGCAATCATATAGCCCACACTCTCCTTCAGCCCTCATTCTCCATCCGAAGTTTATCAACGAGGGGGGGCTGAAATGGGCAGTCTTTGATACTGCCTACATAAACCACAAAAGTTACCGTTTAGTCTTTCGGGACTAGAAATCCCAAAACCACAAATTTCTCCCTCTTACCCTCGAACGCGGTATCCTTCATAGCTATTTACCGCCACCCCATGTCACCTCCACGTCACGTTCACTTCATATTCCCGTCCAATCATCTGATGCCTATCTGTATCCCATGTTTTATCGCCCACATGTTTCCTATGCCCGACTACTGTTAGATCAACATCTGCCTCATCCAATGGCCCAAAGCCATATTGGCCGCGCTCGATGGCCGAACGATACCCACCCAATAAAGTGGTTTTCCATGACCCCGCTGAGGCTACGCGTCAAGCTATGGACTATATAGGGTGACCCCTCATGAAAACTGTCTTCGCCTCATAAGCGGTGCAACAACCCTTAATACCGCCTCCCTACCAATCCAATAAACTGCCTATTATCCTTAAACATGAATTTTTCCGCCATATTTGAAAAGTTACCCGTTAAACCTTATAACCATAAAAGCCTTCATTTTCATGCCTTTCGCCCGTTTCACAGATAAAACCCATTAAACCCTTCAGCGCCACCCTGAACTTCTGCGATGCAATTTCCCCTCCATTTTCGTTCAAATCGCTGCAACAACCCCTTCCCTAGGCATTCTTGTGCCAGAAAGCCATTAGTTCTTTTTCTTTCCAACTTGTGTTTTCTTAATTATTGTTGTTTTTTGCAGGTAATTAGTAGAAGACCAGAGCTTGGATAAACAATTTTGATACTAGTCAGAAAACTTTTTTACTACAAGACTCGAAAGGAAATTTATTCAAAATCCTATATTAAGAAGAAGTAGACATTGACTGTCAAAACAGAGGAACCAGACAGAGTATACATCATTAAAGAAACAACTGAAACTACCAACATCTGAGTATCCAATGGCCAAAGAAATTGAGGATTATATCAAGAAGTTAACAGAGGTGGGAAACCATGCAGCTTCAGTCACAAATATCAAAAGATTAGCAACACCAGCTCTCATAGTAAAAACACTTAGGGATTCATTCTTCATCCTGGATGAAATAAAGCATATATTTTTGGTAAAACCCACTTTTACTAAATACACTGAGATGGATGAAATCTGCAGGAGAGCAACAAAGATTTCTATCTCGAAATTAACAAATTTACTTGATTGAGGATTATTGAACAACATTTAGCTTTTGAGGGAGCAGTCAGCTAGCTTCAACCACTTTTCAACTTTTTCAATGATAGTCATCAAACAACGCAACACCAAAGCAGTGCGAGATCATTAGACAGTTTTATTTTGTATTGTGTAAATAATCTATTTTTGTAGAAGCAGTTTAGGATATTTTTCTTCCTACTGATGTATAAATACTCTCTTCATGAGTTATCAAGGGTTACATCCTTGAAGAAACATTTCTAGACATCTGATGTAACTAATCTTTCTTGATCATTAATACAAAGAAAAGGATTTTGAATTCTATTTTGCACAGTTTGTGTTTCCTGCAAGTGTTTCCAGTGTCATTCATTATGTTTTTCTTCATATACTTGTGTCTTGCAGAGATGACTAGGTAGGAGTAATTGTATTTCAATCTATTCCTATAAGCTTTTTGAAGTGATAATCTATAAAGAGAATGAATTAATAGACTATTTGTTTGATTAATTCCCTAAAAATTAATAAATCATCAACATCTTTTGTAAGCTCATGTGTATTTTCTCAAACCTGTAAACATAGTTTAAAGGTTTTCATACTTATGATTATCTAGCTTTCAACTTGAAAACTGTGAAAATCATATTACTTTTATGTTTCTGCTCATCATCATAAAAGCTATTTCACTGTGTAAATATTTATAGCAGCCCTCTGCTGAGATATTGATATTTTTCAAGAGGTTAGGCACATCTGTCTATATGTTTCATCTATTAGTCTCCAAAATTAAAACAAAACCCCCAAAACATTTATCTTAGATGCTCTGGCATAATAGTTGACCATTATTATCTTAGAGGTACAACAGGACCATGGCTGAAAATGTAAAAAAAACAGTCTACTAGACATTCTCAACTGGATGAACCCAATCACAATATCATTTTTATTAAATTTTACTCTTCTTTGTAAATGAGCATGGTATAATATTTGTCTCGTTTTTAAGGATTACCAAAAAATGGTAATTTCAATGATTAAGACAATAATTGTGGAATATTTGAATGGTTTGAATAGTTTTAAGTTTTACAGACAAAGACATGGATTTCCATAAATGGATGCATGTATACGCAATACCGATATTCTGCGTACCGACATAACTTTTTAATTAATTAAATAGAGGGTTGCATATAACCACAATATAGTTGAATGATAGGTTGTCCAGATCAGAAGACCAATGGCCTTTGATATTTGGATCGCAACCACATTTATCAAAAAAATGTTTTTTTCATAATTTCTTGAGACACTGCAAATTTAAATACACAACGTTTAACATTTGGAAGCCTTTAATATTATTTAACAATGAAAAATAAATTATACTCATCCTCAAATTCTATGGATCATTGAAATTAACCTTCTAGAAAAGTGCATGTGAACTTTAGTACTATCAACAATGGTGAAGTCGACAAAAGTTAGACATTGAGAATAACATTGCTTGCTTCAGTTTCTATCCATTTTCAAATCACACAGTGACAATTATTGAAGTAGTGAATTCATTTAATGAATGGATGGTGCCTTTCTCTACTTGCAAAATAAAAACGTACCTCTGACATATTAAAACAAAAATATAAACAAACTGAGCATTATGTTAAACACATATTTTTATGATGTCCATGACGAAAAATAAATGACATTCATAAGTTTTCTGATTCTCACATTCAACACTAAATAAACATAAAAAAATTTGAAGACAATAACATCTTCTTGCTTTAACAAATTCACCTACATTTATTTATTTATTTAATAATTTAATTTTTAAATGATAGTACTATCAATTTCCATTAATGAATGCTATGGGGGAAGCACAGAACGAGGGTTTGGAAAAACAGAGGATTGTTGGTTACCATGGAAGGGTGAGGAGGGGGGATTTCTACTCCCTCCTACGACCACATAGCGACAAATAGAAACAAGGAAGTGACTCAATTCGCTTTAAAAAGCCAATGGAAGCAAGAATGGAAAGGAGCGGCACGGAAAAACCGGAAAATAACAATTCTCGTGAGCAGGAAAAGAATCATGAGGAGGTTAGAGGAGAGAAGAGAACAGAAAGTAGCAGTCAGAAAGTTGAGAACAGGAGTGGGACAAGACCTTGCAAACCCAGGTCAACCATTAAACCTCGGGTTGTTTTGAATAAGCCAGCGCTACAGGAGCACAAGGATCATATGGCGACATATGCAATTATATGTAAATTTATGGGGATATGGCCAACAGAGAAGGCGTTGTAGGTGTGGATAAGAAATCAATGGAAACCTAAGGGGGAAATAACCCTCCACCTTGGGTCCAAGGGTTTATTCAGAGTGGTATTCACAAATCTAGAAGACAAAGATAGAGTGTTCGAAGGAGGACCATACTTCTATGTGGTCGTTGGCCTCTACATGCAACCATTGGTGATGAATTTTGTCCCAAAATGAGAAAAATTAACCTCTGTACCAGTATGGATACGACTACACTCCCTACCTATAGATTATTGGCTGCCTGAATCCTTAAAGGACATAGGCAATAAATTAGGTCATTTCTTAAAAATTTCAGAGACGACTCTATGAGGAAAATATACCTCCTTTGCATGCATATGTGTAGAAATGGACCTATTAGGGGCACTTCCAGATGAAATCATTCTAGAAGTGTAGGATGAAGAATGGGTGCAGGTGGTGGACTATGAACATGTCCCATTCAGATGTCGCAAATGTCATGAGCATGGACACCTCATCGGAGAATGCCCTTTAAACAAACTGGAGGACAATATGAAGACCAATAGAGGTAAAGACCCCGAAGGCTTTACCAAGATAGGAGGAAAAGGGAAAGGTGGAAAAAAGTACCAAAGGAAAAATAGAGAGGAGAAACACCCAAGTCACAACAGTTTCAAGATTTTAGAAGAAGAAGAGGAGAACAATGCGATGAACCAAGCATCGGAGGATAATCCTGCAGAGAAGGAAAAATATACCAGCATGGACGATGTACTAGAGAATAGAAAAGTAAAAGAAAATATGCTCAACACCATGGAATTGGGTAGGGACCTTGAGATGACCACTAGTGAAGTGGGAACATAGTACCATGAACTACACGAGATTCTTGAGCGGGAGAACCTTGATCTATAAAAGTTCTTGGAGCAGGGAACCACCAAAGGGATTGATTCTCTACCACAAGAGGAGTTTGATAGAGTACAACAACTCTTCCTCTGGAGATATCAAGAAAAGGGTTTTGGAATCAAAAGAAACCATGACAGCCAGGAAAACAGAGGGGTTAAAACGATGGAGGCAACATTAGGACACACTTCCAAGAACCCAGGCAGGAAAAGAGGAAGGAAAAGACAGAATGAGCTACTAATAGAGTGTGGGACACTCATGATTAACTCAGGTAAGATGAAAGATCTTACTAGTTACTCATTTACTAATCTTTCATAATGAAGCTCACAACCTGGAACATTAGGGGTCTAGGAAGCAAAAGGAAACAAAGAAATCTTAGCAATAGAATAAAAGAAGAAAAACCAGACATGGTGTTTATCCAAGAGACAAAATGTTCAATAGATAAAATTAGAGAGATTCATAGTAAATGGCTCATTAAGTATGAGTATCTAGAAGTTAAAGCAGACAACACGACAAGCAGAATTCTCACTCTTTGGAATCCCCAGAAACTTGGAATCTTGGATGCTGAGGCATCCAGGAACTACCTTTCAATGGTGATCCAACCTTTGGGTGATAAGGAAATATATATGATCACGAATGTCTATGGTCCTCAAAAACTAGAAGACAAACTCAGGCTTCTCACCTCACTGGAGGAGTTGAGAGGGAGACATCCCATTATGCCCTGGATTTTGGGAGGGGATTTTAATATGATCAGATCTCTTACAGAAAAAAAGGCGAGACTAGAATACTAGGTAAAGACTCCATTGCCTTCCAGAACTTCCTAATCGACATGAGGCTAGTGGATACAGAGACAATAAATGGTACTTACACATGGAACAATAAGAGGGGAGGGGCTTCTCAAGGTGCCTCTAAACTAGATAGATTTATTATCTCAAAGGACCTCTTTCTCACTGGCCCTAACTTGAATGAATTAATCCTTCCTTTTGGAGGTTTAGATCACTAGCCTATCCAACTTGAAGCTTCGTTTATAGGTACTTCGAGGAATAGACTTTTCGGGTTTGAAAATTTCTGGCTCACTCACCCTGACTTCATTAGTAATATTAATAAATGGTGAATGGAAGATTTGCCCGTTCAAGGCACTAAGATGTTTCTCCTATAACAGAGACTGAAACACATCAAACTCAGGCTTAAAGAATGGAACAAAAGGGAGTTTGGCAACATTTTCAAAGTGAAAAGAGAGGTTGAACAAAAACTACAAGAAATTAATCAGATCATTATCACAGATGGCTTCACAGAGGAAAGGAAAGTGCAAGCGGACACTGTACAAGAGAAATGGGATGATAGATGCTAGCAAGAGGAGATCTTCTGGAGGCAAAAATCAAGAGTGCAATGGCTTAAAGAAGGGGACCGAAACACCAAGTTTTTTCACAAGTCAACCTTGGATCACAGGACACATAACAAGATTTCAAAGCTTAGAGACACTCAAGGGAAAGAGCTCAACACCAACAAAGAAATGGAATGTGCTCTGGTACAACATTTCCAAAGCATTGCAGAGGAGCCACTCATAAACAAATCTCAACTTATCAACAAATTCACAAAGTATATTTCAAAGCTCGTAACTAGGGAAGATAATTTAAATCTTAATAGGCCAGTGACTGAAGAGGAAGTTTTTGAAGTTATTAAAGAAATGAAAAACGGGAAAGCTCCAAAAATGGATGGGTTCAATGTTGACGTCTTTAAAGCATGCTGGGAAATAGTCAAGCAAGACATCCTTGAAGTTATGGAGGACTTTAGAAGATCCAAAACCATTTTGAGGGCGCTCAATACCTCTTTCATAGCTTTGATTCCAAAGGAGGAAAAATCTATGACACCAAACATATTCACACCCATAGCTTTATGCAATGTGGTGTACAAAATCATTTCCAAAGTAATTGCGAACATACTCAAGCCCCTACTTCCAACGCTTGTGTCTGAGGAGAAAACTGGTTATGTGGAAGGAAGGCAGATTCTAAACAACATAATTCAAGATCACAAGGTGGTTCATTCTTTGAAGAACAATAAGCAAGCGAGGATGATTATACAGCTTGACCTAGCGAAAGCTTATGACAAGCTTAACTGGTCGTACATAAGGGAAGTACTAATAGCATATGGCTTCGACCACAACTGGATAAGATGGATAATGGCCCTGGTTACTACAGCTAATTTTTTGATCCTGCTTAATGGTTCTCCATCCAGAACCTTTAGGCCTTCGAGAGGCCTCCAACAAGGAGATCCACTGTCCCCCTTCCTCTTTATTCTTATGATGGAAGGATTAGGCAAAGCCATCAAATATGCCAACATAGAAGGACGAATCCAGGGTCTCAAACTCACCCCAAATGGGGATGCTTGGACTCATCAACAATTTGTGGATGACACTATGATGCAGGGTACACCCATAGTTAAGGAAGCTAAAGCGTTCAAGAAAATTCTAAACAACTTTGCTATGGCCGTTGGTATAGAGGTAAGCCTCACTAAATCAAAAATTTTCCTTTTTAATACTGACATTATTGTTCAAAGAAACCTCTCCAGAATTGTAGCCTTTCAAAAAGATCAGCTACCATCCAAATATATGGGAATACCTCTCACGGATAAACCTCTAAGCAAGGAAGTTTGGGAGCAAGTGACTAACAGATTGTAGGATAAAATGAGGAAATAGACAAGCAGATCTTTGAATTTAAATAGATGACTAGTGCTTATAAAGGTTATCCTACAAACTATTCCCACCTTCATGTTCTCAGCTCTGCCTGCTCCAAAAGGAGTTTTGCAACTAATCAGAAATATTCAAAGAGATTTTCTTTGGGGCAAGGGGGAAGAGAAAAAGAAATGGGCTCTGGTAGCTTGGGAAAAGCTATGTAAACCTAAGAACCATGGGGGTCTGGGACTTTAGGACCCTGAAACCCTTAGCAAAGTCCTGGGGGCAAAACTTTGGTGGAGATGGCTAAAGGAGTCGGCAACCCCATGGGCCAAGCTCTGGAAATAGAAGTATGCAAACAATTGGCAAGAAAGGGATCATATTCGGATGTCTGGACACATTAAAGGCTCCCACATTTGGAATAGGGCTTGGGAAAATAGAGCCATAGTTCAAAAACATAGTTTTTGGGAGATGATAGATGGAAACCTAGCATGGTTTTGGGAGGATAACTGGCAACAGGAACCTAACCTGTGTAGAGAAGAAGTAGCTAATCTTAAGGATGGCACAAATTATAAAGGGTTACTCAGGGTAAGGGATTTCTGGGATCGAACAAGATACAAGGATAAATGGAGAACATGGAAGAACTTGGGATATAGTGAAGAAAACCCTTTGAAAGCCCAAGCAAAAACTCTTGCAGACATCTTGAATTAGAGAAAGATATTAACATCTACATTGTCTGACCAACTAAGATGGGAAACAAACAATGAAATCAACTTAAACCTCAAAGAAGCCAAAAGAATTGCCATTGGGCTTGACTTTCCAAACCCTGATAAAATATGGAAGGACCCTTGGCAAAACGTGCACTGGATGAAAATTAAACTATTCATGTGGTTGGTGCATCATAAAAAAATTCTAACTTGGGAGAATCTTTAGAAAAGAGTTCTTTTTGGTCCATCTAGATGCCAACTGTGTGGTCTTCAAGAAGAAACGATGGATCATCTACTCAACATCTGCTCATTCACCTCTACCTTGTGGAATTGGGTAGCCTCGGCCCTCAATCTTTAGGCAAACTGTTCGAGATGAATCTAGAATTACTGGCACTTTAAAGAATTGGCAGAAATATTTCTCAGCAAATGAAATAGTCAACAAAGCATGGACTCTTATCCCTGGTTTCTTGATCTGGGATGTTAAGAAAGAATGCAATAACAGGATTTTCAAGGACAGAATTGGTTCAACACAGAGCATCATAGATATGATTAAAAGAAAGCTCAAAGAAACTGTAAGCACCTGTCCTAAGTAACCCCCAGAAAACCCTCCTCTAAACAGGGATGCTCATATACCTGTGCATTTGGGTCTCTAGTTGATGATCCCCCAGGGCACACGCAAGAACACAAGCTATATAACAGCGAGCAACGACTTCTAGCAACCTCCTCCACATGGTTTCTGAAATGCAATATAGATGGAGCCTCTAAAGAAAACCCTGGAGTGGTTGGTTATGGCGGAGTCATAAGAGATGAGAAGGTATGCATACAAATTATATTTCATAGTCATTTGGGAAATGCCACTAACAATATGGCGGAACTCATGGCCTTAATACAATGCATAGAAATTTGGATTGAGTCAAACTTACACAATGCTATTGTAGAAGCTGACTCTGAATTGATAATTAACTCGGTCAAGAAGATATGAAATGGTACAACACCAAAGAAAGTGTCAAAACACTGGCGGTTATTGTAGGTTTATCAATGCATCCAATCCCACCTAAGAGCCCTGAGAACACTCCAATTTGTTCATGTTCACAGAACAACTAACAAATTAGCGGATCGGCTGGCGAACGAAGGAGTACTATGTTCTAAGAGCAATAGAAGATATGCCTGGATGAGGATGCCTTTAGGGCAATTGCGTGAGGACTGCCACAGGCAGGCTATCGAAGACAGGGAGCACTTTGAAAGAATGAGAACTGAACAGAGCAAAGACCAATGATAATAGCAGGTAGTGGATCAATCACAGGGCAGAAGAGAGTGATAAAATGCGGGCAGATTGGAAGGAGGCTAACTAGAGATTCCTCTAAAATCCCTCCTCCTATGTATTTCGGGCGTAAAATTGCACGAAGGTTAATCTCCCAAATAGACCCGAACTATTATAAAGTGGTGGCCTACTTATTTTTCGGGTCCGTAAGAAATGGTAAAAAGTGTGCAAGTTAGCGAGATCTAGTCAGAAATCCTTAATCCCTGGGATTTCGGTGGAAAGATGCACGAGGAATAATTCCCAAAACGGACCCGAAAAGTTAATTTGTAGTGGCCTATAAATCTTTCGGGTCCGTAAGTCAAGTTAAAATGTGGGCTTGTTGGAAGGATCACTTTAGTAAGCCCCCATCCAATGGATTTCGGGCGGAGAAAAAAATTGATGGTTAATTCATTAATCGGACCCGAAATTGTTTAGAGCAGTGGCTTAGTTTATTTTTCAAGTCTGCTAGAAAGGTTAACGGGCAAGGTTTTGGCCCAAAATCATTCAAGATCGTTAGATCTCCAAGAGCGAGATCATATGGTCTTTAAGTATTGAATGCTAATCGAAAAGTAAGGATATCGCATTATGGCATAATTTTGGGTTTGTGGTTAAGTGGGCCCGCCTTCAAGGTTTGATAAGAAGGTTTTTATTTCGATGGTCCTTTAGGACGGACGGTTTGGTTTTTGCTTAGACACTAGGCACTCTTCGTAGGGAGGATTACCCTATCCTCATTTCTTTTGCAGTGTTGTTTGTATTTCAGTTTGAGGTTCTGCCATCCCAGGTTTCTGTTGAAATATCACAGAGCCGAGTTGCACTATATGTATTTTGTTCAGTTTAATGGAAGGATGCACACTTATTTGATCAAAAAAGAGATAGTACTAACAATTGCAACGGTCGTCAAAAATGTGGAAGTTGCCACCTCGTCCATCAATAATCTTGAAATTGTTCATAATGAGCTCATTTTTTAGCTGTATGACCATGTCTCTCTAGAAGATGATCCAAGGTTGCATTACATATAATATGGAATGCTCAATGGAACCACTGTATCATTTTTAGCCCAGATGATACTGAATGGGGTATTCACATTGCATAATATTTTTCTCACGTCAGTTTGGCAGATGATTTTGACAACAACGAGTGCGAATTCAGGCTTCATATTCATCATTTTTTAAATACTTGAAGAAACAACAATAGCAGGTGTGTGTATAAGCTGAATATAGACAGAAAAGAGGAATATCTATGGAGATTAAATCTTGAATTATTATACTTATGATCTGTTACCTTGGTGAACCACATAGTAAGATTAATCTTTCAAACAATTATGATCTTTTGATAAAGGAAAGGCAGTCCACCATAGCAGAAACTGAATGACCTATGTAAATGTTCTTGTCAGCTTTAAGCTCATCTAAAATGGTGAAGTGGTCATCCACATAAGTAGAGAGTGAATCCGTATATCGTTCGAAGTCAAAATTCTTGCGATCGACACTGCCACAGAATACCATATCGAATACAACATATTAAAATGTCCACAAAGCACTGAAGAATTTGAAAATCAAGGACAAAATTTCTTTCATCAATTAGAAGTTAAGAGTGATGTGAAACTTTCCCATAATTATGCCATACTTTGATAATTATGGGTTTCATTATATTTAATATAATGAGGTTGATGATTAAGGGTATTAGAATATTTAACATAGTAAAGTTGATTTTCGAATCAAATGCCAAGAATCTAATCATCTAAAAATGAGGATCAAAAGACCATTTTAGGGAAACCAAGCGCAGAGGTCAGCGTAAAGGTCATCGCTCCTAATCCTTGAGATATTCAGAGAAATAAAAAGGAATTGGAGTATACCCAAAAGACCAACCTGTAAAAAAAAGAAAAACAAGAAATCAGTTCAGATAATCAATGGCATGCTAAAGCTACCAAGTTTGAAAAGGAGAAAAAATAAATATACTTGGAGAGCGGGTACAATACCTATGGGGGGAATGGTTTGGCATTGGGAGGTAACCCTGCCCAAAAGAGGACCAAAATGATTAGTAAGGCTACCAATACTATGCTACATGTAAGCAAGTTAATCCTGAGCCTAGAACTAAAAATTTACCTGGTTTCCACTTTGAGATATGTGTGAGCAATTTCTGCCTTGAACTGGAACCCCAAAATCATGAGACCCACATCAGTAATAGAAGAGACCAAGGGTAATAACTATTGGGAACCTTTACTAGCAAACGAAGAGAAACCTATAAGGAGGGGTTACCTAGTGAAAAGAGAAATTGAATCCATGAATGGCAGAGGTAACTCAAAGTGATTCCTAAACCCGGTGGAGTGTGAATGATCGACAACCTAAGAGGGTATGGCTGGTAGTTACCTCAAACTACTTCAAAGAATGGAGAACCATCAGATCACCAACTTAACAGGTTAGAGGTGTAGAAGGTAACAAGTACGAAGATTAGGGTTCATGAAGATTCCAAAGTACAACTTGGTGTGTAGGGAAAAGGACCAATTATCTTCCATATAATTCTTAATTCTTTTATATGCCTAAGGTAGTGAAACATCACCTCGTGATACATGGCACTTAAAGAAAAATGTTACAACATATGTGATATGATGAATGCAGAGTACCAAAATCCAAGAACATTAGAAAAATTACAACTCTCTTGGTTAATATTTATACTTATATTCGTGTTTTCTTTATTGTCACATAAAAGTTATTACACAATGTATTAGCGAATGAATAATGTCAGTGTTAAGTGCTGTTTAATTACTATGGTTTTTGTTTTAGGTTAGTAAATTGTGTGAAAAGTGAAAGATTTTTTTTAATTACAACATGTTACAGCATGTAATAGAAAGTTTTATATTATTAAGATTTACATTAATAGTGTGGTAAAGGAACATTATTTATACGAGCTGGTGATATATTATACACTTGGCATATTATATTTTGAAATTTTAAAATAAATTTAGGTAAGAGTATAAACAATAAAGTTAAATTATTGGTTTTAAAATTGGATTTAATATTAAACATAAAAAATTTATTAAAAAATATAAATTATAAATGGATTAATTCAAATTTATTATTAATATGAACATTATTTATGTGAGTTGGTGATATATTATACGTTTGGAATATTATATTTTGAAAATTTTAAATAGATTTAGGTAAGAGTATAAGCAATAATTTATTGGTTTTAAAATTGGATTTAATATTAAAAATAAAAAATATAATCAAAATTATAAATTATAAACCAAGATTAATTCAAATTTATTAGTAATATAATTTTCTTACTAACTATATATATATATATATATTTTATTTATTTAGTTTTAAAAAGTCATGTTTTACATTAATTATATAGTTATAGATTATATAGTTATAGAATATAATTGTGTAGAGATTATTTTCTTTACTCATTAAAAAAAATAGAGAACTATAGATGTTTTAAATTATTTGAAATCTAATTAAATTTTTTGTTTTCTGTAACTATTATGTAGTCATATATAAGATTTCTTTTTATACATTAGGATATATTTCATTATTGTTAGATATTTTTGGACTAACACTATGTAATGAGTGTGATCTTGGATGGTGACTCGATTATGGAGAGCAATATCAGTTAATGAGTGTTGGAGACTTTATATAGGAAAATAATTGAATGTTAGATAATGGTCAATAATTTTAATTTAATAGAATAATATTTGATAGATAAACAATTATTTAAATGTTGGATTAACGGTCATAATTGAATTAAATGAATATTTCAAATTTGAACATAATTTTTGAAAAAGGATTTAGAGGAATTATGAAATTACCAAGTTTAGAAATAAGGTATTTGATTAGAAATGTGTTTATTTAATTTTTAATTGAAATTGAGTATCTAGATAAGAATAAAAATTATTGAATTATAATCAAGAAAATAATAATTAGTATATAAAAATGACAAATTAATAATGATTAGGACCATTGAATATATATATATATATATATATATATATATATATATATAAAGTTAGCAGGACTAGACAGGTATTTAAAAGCCGTTATTTTTAATTAAAAAAAATTAGAGTATTTAAAAACCATTATTTTTAATTAAAAAAAAAATAGAGAGATGACATGAGGATCTAGATAAGAATTAAGGAATTAAAATAAATATATGGATCCTAATAATATGGGCACTATTATATGAAAATTCAGTCAAGAATTGTAAAGGGGGTTTGATAACATCAAAAATATTTTATTATAAAGGGTGAGCATAACATAAAAAGAGGGAAATTCGAAGAATATATGCAATTATAGATATTAAATCAAAATTAATTGGATGGACATAATTATCTCCATGCGCATTCTCATCACCACCCATCCGAAAAGGTTGGGGTGATCAAAAACCCTCTTCTCTAGAGCTTTAAAAGTCTCTACCCACCTATTCAAGACTTTCAAAGCTAATGGCTATTCATGAGCTCAAATCTCCAAATCTCTCTGGTGTATTGCTCACCCTAAACCCAAAGCCCGCCTCAAGGAACACTTCGCTGACACCAACCACAACCGACTTTCAAATTCACCATCACTGAACACTCTTTTAATTCCAAGCACTTAATATGTTTCAATCAATCCAAAATCATAGCCTCTTCTCCTTTCTATAACTCTCGTATTATTCCAGAAGCACCACAACCGACTTTCAAAGTCGACCATCACTGAACACTCTTTTAATTCCAAGCACTTAATATGTTTCAATCAATCCAAAATCATAGCCTCTTCTCCTTTCTACAACTCTCGTATTATTCCAGAAGCCCTAGAAACCGAGAAGAACCCTAATAACTTTAATAGGGAGGATGGTTACAAGCTCAGCCAATCCTGGAAGCCTGTCATCCACCATCTCACCCATCCGTAAACTTTGTTTTTTCCTCTTTATCCTTCCCTTCATCTTGGTTAAAATTATGGCCATCCAATTAATTTTGATTTAATATCTATAATTACATATATTCTTCACCATTTCCCTCTTTTTATGTTATGTTCAACCTTTATAATTAATATTTTTGATGTTATCAAACCCCCTTTACCTATCCTAATTTCTTTGATCTAATCCTGATTCAGATGGACACATTTAATCAACAATTCTTGACTGAATTTTCATATAATAGTGCCCATATTATTAGGTTCCATATATTGATTATAATTCCCTAATTCTTATCTAGATCCTCGTGTCATCTCTCTAATTTTTATTATTATTATTATTTTTAAATTAAAAATAACGACTTTTAAATATTTTTCTAGTCCTGCTAATTTTCAAAATCTTCAATAGTCCTAACCATTATTAATTTTTCATTTTTATATACTAATTATTATTTTCTTGATTATAATTCAATAATTTTTATTCTTATCTAGATCCCAATTTCAATTAAAAATAAAATAAACAAATTTCTAATCAAATATCTTATTTCTAAACTTGGTAATCTCATAATTTCTATATCACTTTTAAAAAATTATAATCTTTGATTTTTTGGAAATTTCAAAAAAATTGTCTAAATTTGAAATATTCATTTAATTCAATTATGACTGTTAATCCAACATTTAAATAATTGTTTATCTCAAAACACTAGTCAAATATTACTCTATTAAATCAAAATTATTGACTGTTATCCAACATTCAATTATTTTCCTATATAAGGTCTCCAACACTTGTTAACTCATATTGTTCTCTGTGGTCCCTGATGATGGATGGAGTCACCATCCAAAACATTGGACAGATCACACTCATTACATAGTGTTAGTCCGGAACTCTAACAATATGATTCACTGTGAAAGTCTCCCTCATATATTTGATTAGTCAAATTATAAATTTAATTAGTAAATCATTTTTAAATAAATGTATTTCTAACTCAATTATAGCCAAAAAAAAAATCAAATATAACAATTCAAATTAATATAAAAATATAATATAAATTTTCAACTTTTATTTTCTTTTTATTTTTTATTTCAAGTAATTTCATCTTCATACATGTCATTTCAACCCAATCAACTAAATAATTTATGCGCATATATCATGTACAGAAAAACTCTTATTTTAAATATTTATATAAACAAAAATATTAATTCAATGATAAGATATATTCACTGCGTCTATATTAAAATTGGGCTCTAGGAACTTCACATCTTCATCAAGCTTTGATAATCTGAGAATCTTTTTTGTCTTATAACTTAAAAAAAAAAAATGGTCAAGATTCGATATTCCGAAAATATTCTTGAAAAGTTTTTGAAGTGGTTTAAGTTTCAAGTGAGACAAGGCTATGGCGTGAACACGATAGTGCTCAATAGCATTATGGAGGTCAGGCATGCAGGGCTTGACAATCAGCTAGCGAGTTGGCTTCATAAGAAATCTCACTCTAAGTAATTGTTCGCCATCTTCTGTCACTGCTCGCAGCGAGAGAGGGCTTATGCTCTTCAAAGCTGACATTAACAAACTAGCCAGTTTCGATTCTGACATTCATGGCTGTAACTTCGTAGTTCACATGGTCACTCCCCTAGATTTCACCAAAAATCTAGAGGTAAAGAACTATATAGGGTTCGTTATTCACCTTTCTTATCATGGGTTTTAGTACCTTTTTTTCTTTTTATTCTTTCGGCTTCAGAGGGCTATTATACAACTAGAGGTGAATGGAACTCTAGGTATTTTGACGAATTGTAAAAGGAAATATCTATTAGCAGTGTAATTTACACTTCTTCCATATGTTGAAATGATAATTCCAATTGCAGCATTTATTTGTGTAAAACCGCTTGTGGATTCCCCGCTATTTTCGTTCTTTTCTTTTTGTGATGTGATTTGATCGCTATCACACATTAACCCGTTGCACTCCTATGAATTCTGATTGTGATTTCGTGATGCGATCTTATCACTATTGCAAATCGCGTCTGTGCCCTGTTGCCTTTGTTACGCCCTATGTTTTCTGCCGATTGCGATTCTGCGATGCGATCTAATCGCAAATCACAAATCACACCCATATGTTTGTGCTCCACTTTTCTCTTCCACCAACACGACGTTGCGATGCGATCCGATCACAAATTGCATATCTCTTCTTCTTCAAACTGATCTCAGTCGTCCGATTAAATCAACGGTTAATGTACAGGCCTGCAGCAAAATTACGTGACGTGAATTAGAAGTTTCATTGACCGGCAGTTTTGTCAGTGAAACAATAAATGAAAAATTTACTACGGTTGGTAGAACGTAGGTAAAGTCTATAATTTTATTGTTTTTTATTATTTCACGGGAGTATGGCAAGTAAAAAGGATATATGCCCTGTTTTTGGTTTAGTTACACATGAAATGGAAAAACTCGCCACAGCGAATGTAAGAAGATTTTTTACAGCAGAGCGAATGTACTGAAAATTTTACACACAGCAGTGTAATATTTTTCAGGAGAAGACAGAGTAAATTTTTTTTGTGGAACTGAAGCGTTCTTGGAGAATCGCTCTATGAGAGGAAGGAATTTGTAACAGTTGTTGACTTTTATTAATGAATACAAAGTTTTTATTGTGCATGTGAAATACTCTGTTCTTCCCAGAAAACAATTTTAGTTTCCGCTGTGATAAAACAAAGCATTTTTCTCTGTTCTCTGTGTTTGGAATTATCAGAAATTCCCATCATGGTATCAGAGCTTGTCCAGGCTCTTTGAAGGTGTCAAAGAAGCTGAAGGAAGGGTTTCTTGCTGCAGCAGCTTCTCCAGCAGATTGAAGACTCAGTCAGGAAAGAATCCAAGGTATTTCTCAAGTTAGTTTTTGTGTTACTGTTGAGGACAGTCAATTATTTTAAATACACAGTGAAGTATTTTGAAGCATAGTTAAGAGTGCAAGAATGGATGGAGCCAGCACTAGCATGGGTATCTTTAGTACTCAGCTCCCACAGTTTAATGGGAAAAACTATGACTATTGGGCAATAACTATGAAAGCTTTGCTTGCTTCCCAAGACTTATGGGAATTTGTTTAGGATGGTTTTGAAGAACCAGCAGATAAAAATGAGTTTAATAATTTAACTCAGGCAGAGAAAGATCTGTTTAAGAGTAATAAGAAAAAGGATTCCAAAGCCCTCTATTTTTTGTATCAAGCAGTGCATGAGAGTGTGTTTCCAAGGATAGCAGCAGCTAAGAGATCCAAAGAAGCATGGAAAACTCTTAAGATAGCCTATCCAGGCATGGAGAAAGTAATGACAGCAAAACTATAGTTGCTGAGGAGAGATTTTGAGACTCTCTGCATGAAGGAGTCAGATAATATTGACTCATTCTTCACACACGTGATTTTTCTGGTCACACAGATAAGGTCTCATGGAGAGATTATTGAAGAAAGGAGGATTGTGGAGAAACTATTGAGGATCTTACCCTCAAGGTTCGATGTGATTGTCACCACCATAGAAGAGACAAAGGATCTCACAAACTTTTCAGTTGGTGAACTACATGCATCACTGATAACACATGAGCAGAGATTGAGTAGGAATGAAAACTCATCTCTAGAGCATGCCTTTAAGACCCAGATGTTCTTTGGAAGAAGAAGAGGTCAAGGCAGAGGAAACAAGAGAGGA
Source organism: Pinus tabuliformis (assembly GCA_031772625.1). Classification (NCBI taxonomy): domain Eukaryota; kingdom Viridiplantae; phylum Streptophyta; class Pinopsida; order Pinales; family Pinaceae; genus Pinus; species Pinus tabuliformis. The sequence continues at coordinate 704,455,898 of CM062819.1, forward strand.
ATAGGCAGAAGCCAAAAAAGAGGTGGAAGGAACAGTCCAACAAATGCTCAAGGAAGAGGCAGCAATCCAAACTAGAACCAAGGCCAAGGCAACAGTCAACAAAGTGGACAACATCATGCTCAAGGACAAAGGTATGATAAATCCAATGTCCAATGTCACTATTGTAAAAAATATTGGCATTATGCAAATGAATGTAGGAAGAAGCAACATGATATGAGTAATAGAACTAATGAAAATTTCACTAGAGAAAATATCAGCCAAGATAATTTGTTTTTAGCCTGTAATATGGATGAAGAAAAGAGTGAAGATGTATGGTTTCTAGACTTCGGTTGCAGCAACCATATGACAGGAAACATAGCCCTGTTTTATATGTTAGATCAGAGTGTGAAGTCACAAGTCACACTAGGGACTGATAATAAAGTTTCTGTTATGGGAAAAGGAGAAGTAAAAGTCTTAACAAAGAAAAGTGAAAGGAAAACCATAGCAGATGTTTATTATGTTCCTGGAATGAAATGTAACCTCTTAAGTATTGGACAACTTACTCAAAAAGGTTACAATGTTTTCTTTGTGGATGATGTATGCACCATCATGGATAAAGCACCCAGCAAACGATGTATTGCTGAAGTGAAGATGACAAGGAACAGGATGTTCCCTCTCAGAATGAAAGCATATTTGAAAAATAAAGAAATAGCAGCAGTGACTCAAGTGGCTTTCCAAAGCGAACCAAAGGATGAAAATTGGTTGTGGCACTTGAGATTTGGACATCTCAACTTTGGAGGTCTCAACTTGTCGAACAGAAAAGGAATGGTAAGAGGATTACCATTGATAGAGAAACCAGACAGCCTTTGTGAAGGTCATATCTTGGGGAAACAACAGAGAGAAAGTTTTCCATCTGGGAAAAGCATAAGGGAAAAAACACCCTTAGAGATTGTCCACTCAGATTTATGTGGACCGATGCAAACTCCATCACTTGCAGGCAGCCACTATATACTAACATTTATTGATGATTTTACTAGAAAAACTTGGGTTTATTTCCTGAAGAACAAAAGTGAAGTGTTTGAAAGATTTTGCAATTTTAAAGCACTTGCAGAAAACCAAAGCGAGCTGCATATCAAAGTTTTAAGAACTGATAGAGGAGGTGAGTATATCTCCAAGGAATTTCTACGTTTTTGTAGAGAAAATGGAATTCATAAGAAGTTTACCACTAGGTACACTCCACAGCAAAATGGAGTTGTGGAAAGAAAGAATAGAACAATCATGGATATGGCGAGGAGTATGTTAAAGGCAAAGCATTTGCCAAATGATTATTGGGCTGAAGTTGTACACTGTGCAGCGTAAATTTTGAATAGATGCCCTACAAAAGCAGTCATGAATAGAGTGCCAGAAGAAGCATGGAGTGGGACAAAGCAAGGAGTCACCCACATGAAAGTTTTTGGATGTGTGGCCTATGCACACATTCCAGATCAGCTAAGGAAGAAGTTGGACAGCACAGGGGAGAAATGTATTTTCATTGGATACAGTGAGGAATCCAAAGCTTATAGGTTGTATAACCCATCCACCAAGAAGCTTATTGTGAGTAGATATGTTCAGTTCATTGAGGAGGAAGATTGCGATGGAAGCATAGAGAAAACAATGAATGTTAAAAACTCTTTGCCTCATGATGAAAATGATGAGGAGATGGCTGAAATACATCCCCAAATAGCAGCACCAACACAAGGATAGCAAGAGACACCCTTGAGGAGAAATGAAAGTGCTTCTACAAGCACACCATAAGGAGGAAATTTAAGTGCTTCTTCAAGCACCTATACACCAAATGAAAGAGGGAAGAAGTTTAGAAATTTAAGTGACATTTATGAACAAGAGGCAACAAATGAAGGTATGAACTCTTTGTTTGCTTTCTATTGTCATGTTGATGACCCTATTCATTTCGAAGAAGCAATTAAGGATAGGAAATGGATAGAAGCTATGGATGAGGAGATCAATGCCATAGAAAGAAACAAGACATGGGATTTAGTTGAACTACCAAAAGGAAAAGAATTCATTGGAGTTAAATGGGTCTACAAGACCAAAAGTAATTTTGAAGGCAAAATCTAGAAAGACACAAGACAATCTGACTGGTTGTCAAAGGATATAAGCAGCAGTATGGGAGAGACTATGAGGAAACTTTTGCACCAATTGTTAGAATGGAAATAGTGAGAGCAGTGTTGTCCATAGCAGCACAAAACAAGTGGAAAGTTTACCAAATGGGTGTGAAGTCATCATTCCTAAATGGAGTGTTAATGGAAGAGGTTTACATTGAACAACCTCTAGGCTATGAAAAGAAAGGCCAAGAGAGCAAGGTGTGCAGATTGAAGAAAGCTCTTTATGGGTTGAAGCAAGCACCAAGAGCGTGGTATAGTAGGATAGACTCCTATCTATTGGAAAATGGATTTGAAAAATGTGAGGGAGAACCCACCCTCTACATCAAAGAAAATGATGGTAAATTACTAATTATTGTGTTATATGTTGATGATGTTATTTTCACAGGTAATGATGATTGCCTTATTGAAAATTTCAAAACAGTCATGAAAGAAGAATTTGAAATGACTGACATGGGTTTTCTGAGATACTTCTTAGGAATAGAAGTAGAACAAAATGGAAATGGGATTTTTATCTCATAAGCAAAATATGTTAATGAAGTGTTGGAAAGATTTAATATGCAGGAGAGCAAAGCAACAATCACTCCCACAGTGATGGGATTAAAACTCAGCAAAGAAGACAACAGCAAGGATTTCGATCCTAGTTTGTACAAGAGCATAGTTGGCAGCCTCATGTATTTGACTGCAACTAGGCCGGATATAATGCATGTTGTTAGCTTGATTTCCAGATTCATGGAGAGGCCAAAAGAAGCACATTGGTAGGCAGCAAAAAGGATTCTGAGGTATGTTAAAGGTACTAAAAGGTTTGGAATTTTATATACTGTTTCAGAATGTTCAGATTTAATTGGATACATTGATAGTGATTGGGCTGGAAGTTTAGATGATCGGAAAAACACATCCGGTTATATTTTTCACATGGGTTCAGGAGCCATTTCATGGGCTTCTAAAAAACAGCCTATTGTAGCATTGTTTACAGCAGAAGCAGAATATGTGGCAGCTAGAGGAGTAGCGTGTCAAGCAGTTTGGATGAGAAGGATGTTAAGGAGCTTATGCCAAGAGCAAGTAAAAGGAACTGTGATTTTTTGTGACAATAGTTCTGATATTGCATTATCCAAGAATGTTGTCTTTCATAAGAGAACAAAACACATTGACACAAAATTTCATTACATCAGGGAATTGGTAAACAATGGAGAAATTGTTTTATTCCACTGCAAAACTTAGGAGCAGGTTGCAGACATTTTGACCAAACCATTGGGGGAGAAAAGTTTTGAATTTTGAGAAAATGTCTGGGTATGACTGATAACCTAGCAGTTGAAATTAAAGGGGAGTGTTGAAATGATAATTCCAACTGCAACATTTATTTGTGTAAAATCGCCTGTGGATTCCCCGCTATTTCCATTCTCTTCTTTTTGCGATGTGATTTGATCGCTATCGCACATTAACCCGTTGCACTCCTATGAATTCTGATTGTGATTTCGCGATGTGATCTTATCGCTATCGCAAATCGTGTCTGCGCCCTGTTGCCTTTGTTACGCCCTATGTTTTCTGCCGATTGCGATTATGTGATGCTATCTGATCGCAAATCGCAAATCGCACCCATATGTTTGTGCTCCACTTTTCTCTTCCACCGACGCGACATGCGATGCGATCTGATCTCAAATTGCATATCTCATCTTCTTTAAATGATCTCAACCATCTGATTAAATCAACGGTTGATGTACAGGCTTGCAGCAAAATTACTTGACGTGAATTAGAAGTTTCATTGACCGACAATTTTGTCAGTGAAACAATAAATGAAAAAATTACTACGGTTGGTAGAACGTAGGTAAAGTCTTTAATTTTATTGTTTTTTAGTATTTCACGGGAGTATGGCAAGTAAAAAGTATATATGCCCTGTTTTTGGTTTAGTTACACATGAAATGGAAGAACTCGTTGCAGCGAATGTAAGAAGATTTTTTACAACAGAGCGAATGTATTGAAAATTTTACATACAACAGTGTAATATTTTTCAGGAGAAGACAGAGTAATTTTTTTTGGGTGGAACTGAAACGTTCTTGGAGAATCCCTCTATGAGAGGAAGGAATTTGTAACAGCTGTTGACTTTTATTAATGAATACAAAGTTTTTATTATGCATGTGAAACACTCTGTTCTTCCTAGAAAGAAATTTTAGTTTCCACTGTGATAAAACAAAGCATTTTTCTCTATTCTCTGTGTTTGGAATTATCAGAATTTCCCAACACCATAAACACACGTCTCTGCTAAAAGACAAGGGTGAATACAGGAACTTCAATTATGAATCTTTTTCGACCAATGTAAGCATGAAAAGCCCCAATTTTTATGGTAAATGTTCATTTTGTTAAACGAAATAATATGGAGGTCACTGCATGGTTGGATGGGAGGAAAGTTCTGATTTGTGTGGTCACAGGATCGGATCGAGGGAGTGGTGAGACTACTACAAGGCAATAGATTCAACCTCTTGTTGAATTAATTTTGGTCTTTCTTCTTTCAGCTCACTCGTTTCAACAAGTTTATTCCCAAATTACGGGATGGATATTATTCTTCATGATTTAATCTTTTGACAGTCAATCAAATTGCACAACTTACCCCATTCAATAACGGATGATTATGGAGTAATAACTCTGTGGTGGCTGATCTCGTAAACCCATTGTTACGTTAAAGATTGTTTTGACCTTGCCAACTAATATCTCAAGCAAACCATCATCACCAATAATGGAACAATTCTCATTTTGCGAAAACCCTCGTTTTTATAAACGTGTTAAACCAATATAATTTAAAATTTAAAGGTTAACATTATTAATGTTTCCACATTTGAAACACTTAAAATTGGAACATTGGTTAAATGTTTCTATTTTTGCACTAGATAATAGCATTTGAGAAGAATAACTCTTTTTAATGATTAGGTTATCAGTACATTATGTGACATTTGTTTAATGAATTTGAAGTTGTGTTTGAGATTATACGAATTGGAATTATATATATATATATATATATATATATATATATATATATATATATATAGATGAGAGGAAAAATTGTAGCTTTTTATTAATAAAAGTAAAAAATTACATTGAGGAGATGCACAAGTGCATTTAAGTATTGTTCTAGATGACCACAGTAAGCATATTAGTAGCTAGGCTACAAAAAATAAAAAATAAAATAAACTAAAATTAAAATTACGTTAGCTAGATAAATGGTTTTTTCTTTTTTTCCCTTTTTTTGGACTTTTTGCCAAACCCCAAGTGATGGGGTGGTTGAAACAATTGCCAACTCATTATTTCTTGAAGTGTTTGGGACTTCATTTTCTAATTTGAGCTCTCTGAAACATGAGTTCGCTTTGTTCCACCTGATCCTCAATTGTTGCTCTTGTCCTCGTGTTGGTTTTCATGGATTGAAACCTTTGTTAAGTTATTGGGAATCTCTGTCTATTTTTTTTTATCCTTCTGGTTCTCTTCTCCCTCCTTTTGAGAACCTTGTTGATTTTGTGTCTTTGGATGTTATTGGGGCTCATCTATTTCTTCATCCTCATCCTTGGATGAGCTCATCCATTTATTCATCGTCATCCGATCAGGAAGGAGGATCTGGGAATTGTCATCCTTTTTTCTTTTGCATTATTTTCTTTTCTTCTTTTCATGTGTTCTGCAAGTTCCTCGTTTGATGGCAGATATGACATCCAAATGTAGTATTTTCAAAATCTAACCTCTGTGTCCACTAGAAATCTTGATGTGTCACGTGAACACTGTCAAGAAGGCCTTTTCTTAAATCCATCTCTACACATATGCGTGCAAATGTGAAGATTCCTTTATCCATTCTTTCTTGATCCATCTTCAGGAACCTTCCTAAAGAGTTCCCAATGCCTTCTAGGACTTGGTGGTGTCAAAAGGGGAACAAAAGATTATGTAGCCTTACCCAAACCACCATTGAGTTGTGTTGAAGAGAATGGAGAATCTTAGAATAGCGTGAATTGGTTCAGAAGACCTCAGGATAGGAAGTAGTTTCTTTTTCCAAGGGTATGGTTCTAACAACCCTAAAACTATGTACGCTATAATGTGATTTACGTTGAGAATGTAGAGCGTTTTGCAGAACCAGACTCTCCTGGTTCAAAATCTTTTTCGTACAGCTGACCAGTGGGCGTTTCTTTTGCTAAGAAAAACATTGCATTTTAACATGGTATCAGAGCTACAAGGCTGAGAAACTTGTTCGCTAGGTGGAAAGAGGTCGGCGCACCTGAGTTGAAAATAGCACGTAGTTTGGTGACAAAATCACACCGAATCGTGTATATCAGCAAGAAAATCAGGTCGATATCAGTAGTGGACTTACGTGTTTTTTCCTTAGCAATAACAGCATGACTAATTGGTTGAACAACACAAATGTCCATTGGAAAATCACGCCGACCTAGGTAAGGTGAAAAACACTACGTGTTTTGCTTACTGCATGTTTTGCTTGGCACTTACTGCCTGGACCACCGAGGAGGAATCACGTTGACCATGGAGATCTTCTTAGTATTTATTATTTTGAATCATCAAGATGAATAATCAAATAATTGAAGCATACTTGAATGATCATAACAAACTTGATGGCTCCAATTATGCGAATTGGAAATTTAAGATGCAAACTTTGCTAGAAGCGCAGAGTTCTTGGAGGATTGCAAATGGGGATGAGTCGAAGCCAGCAGCTAGATCAACATCGATCCCAGATTGGTAGAAGAGAGAAGGTAAAGTAAGGACGCGGCTGAAGATGTCAGTGAAAGACTGCATCATACCACATATTAGCGAATGTAAATCAGCAAGCGAAATCTGGGGAATACTGAAGGATTTGTATGAGATCAGGAATACAAATCGTCTCATATTCCTAAAGAGAAATATTTTATCCCTGAAGATGGAGGAAAATGAAACAGTTGCTTCCTTCATAGCGAAGATCAAAGATCTGAAGAACAAATTAGCAGACATTGGTGATACAGTTGCAGATACAGATTTAGTGACAATTACTATGAATGGTGTGATCGATGACTACCAAATGTTTATCACTGGGATAAATGCAAGAGAAAAAATCCCAAAAGTTTGAAGAACTGACATGAATATTAATGCAAAAAGAAGAAAGTATATTTACTCTAAAACGCCAGAGTGCAGATCTTGCGTTGATGGCAAAGAATAACTTCTTCAAAGGAAAATGAAATCCGCAATAACAAAATGGAGGAAACCTGCAGAAAAGACTAAATAAAACTCAAGGTATGCATCCGAATAGAAACAACTTTGAAATTAAATGTTCTTATTGCGAAAAACTTGGTCATATGGCTAAGGAGTGCAGGAAGAAGAAATATTATGAACAACAATAGAGGTAGAAAAGAAATGTATGTCATCTCGCAAATCATAATCATGTGCAAAACTTCAAATTGTTCATGGCATAATTTTATGAGAATGTTGAAGTAGACATCTGGTATGTAGATTCGGGAGCATCCACACATGGCGGGAAACAGACAATGGTTCGAATATTTTAAAGAAATCAACGATAGAGCACAAATCTACCTTGGCGATGACAGAAGTCATCAAATCAAAGGGTGTGGGGAAATCTCTATTATTTTACCTGATGGTACTGTAAGACATATTTATAATGTCATGTATGTGCTCGGTGTGACAAAGAATTTGATTTTTGTATCCATGATTACAGATCAAGATCTCAAAGTTGAATTTTTTAAATCTAACTATTATATTAAAGATCTGTTGGATGGCATGAAGACTATTGCTTTAGGAATTCGAACAGGAGGTCTATACAAATTGGATGTGAGACCAGCACCCGTTTGAGCTTTGACTACAGAAGAGTTGTGGCATCAGAGATTTGGTCATATCAACTACAATGATTTGTTGTTACTTCAGAAAAAGGAAATGGTAAGAGATCTTCCTATATTAAAACAAGTGCATAATGATTGTGATGCCTGTACATTAGGAAAGATGCATAGAGAAGAATTCCCTATTCGAGTAGAAAGGAAACATAGAGACATACTTGAATTAGTGCACACAGATCTTTGTGGACCCATGCAAACAAAGTCATTAGGAGGTGCACTGTATTTTTTACTGTTTGTTGATGACTACACAAAGTTTTCTTGGGTATATTTTTTTAGTAATAAAAGTCACACATTTGAATACTTTAAGCAGTTCAGAAACATGATTGAAAAGCAAACAGGGAAGCACATAAAAATTCTCCGCTTCGATTAAGGGGGAGAATACAAGAAGGATGAACTTATCAAGTATTGTAAAGACCATGGGATATTACAGCAAATCACAGTACCCCATACTCCTCAGCAGAACGGAGTAACAAAAGGAAAGAATAGAACATTGGTGGAATGTGCTAGGAGCATGTTGAAAGGTAAGGATCTTTCAAATGGGTTTTGGGTTAAAGCATTGAATACTGCGGTTTATTTGAAAAATAGGAGCCCTACAAAGAGTCTTAAGTTTAAAACTCCTTATGAAGCATTATATGGATTTAAGCCTGCAGTAAAACATTTAAGAGTGTTTGGGTCTAAAGAATTTTCCCACATTCCAAAAGAAGATAGATGAAAACTAGATTCAAAAGCCATCAGATGTACCTTTGTAGGGTATTGTTCACAATATAAATCTTATAGATTATTTAATCCCTCTACTCACAAGGTTTTTGTTAGTAGAGATGTCATACTGCATGAGTAGGTTCATGAAGAATCTGATAAGCACAATTAGAAATGAGATATTTCGTTCTTGGTGGAAGAAAGTGAAGAAACAAGAAACAACCTGGATCAACAAACAAAGGCAGAAGAAGAGAATTCAGATGCAGCAATCAAGCCAAGTCCAGCAATTGAAACTCATAATGGGTTGGAAGCGACACCAACACTCAAAAGATCAGGTAGGCAGACTCAATTGCCTGCTAGATACAAGGAAAATGCTTTTATAACTAGTATGATGAATGTTGTTGAACCTTCTAGTTATAAGGAAACAAATAAATGTAGTGAATGGAAAACAACTATGGAACTAGAATATGAATCTATAATTAGAAACAACACTTGGGAGCTAGTTGAACTTCCTAAAGGGAAACAAACCATAGGTTGTAAATGGTTGTATAAACCCAAGGTTAAGGCAGATGGAAAAATAGATAAATTAAAAGTTAGATTGGTAGCAAAGGGGTATTCACAAAAAGAAGCCATTGACCATGAACAAAGCTTTGCCCCCGTAGCTAAACTAAATACTATTAGAATGTTGATTGCTTTAGCTACTAAGAAACATTGGATGATTCACCAACTAGATGTAAAATATACATTTTTGAATGGGGAATTGAAAGAGGAAGTTTATTTAGGGCAACCTGAGGGGTTTGTCCAGAAAGGGAAAGAACATTTAGTCTGTAGATTAAAGAAATCTCTATATGGACTCAAGCAAACACCCAAGTCCTAGTATGAAAAGATTGATTCATTTTTCCTGCAACTTGGTTACAACAGAAGCAAAAATGACCCTATTCTATATACCATGAAAGATGAAAAGGGGAACATAGTGTTGATTTATTTGTATGTAGATGATTTAATTATTACAGGTGATGCTATCGCTCTGATCAAAGAAATCAAGCAACAAATGTCACAGGTGTTCAAAATGAAATACCTTGGTGAATTAAGATATTGTTTGAGTCTTGAGATCTGGAGAGATTTAGGACAAAATTTTCTATCCCAGGGCAAGTATGTCAAAGGTCTACTAGAAATATTCAGGATGGATCAGTGTAAGGCTGTAGTAGTAGCACTACAGCAAAACATTAAACTTCAGAGTGAGGATGGCTCTAAAGAGGTAGATGCAACACTTTATAGACAATTGGTTAGGAGCTTAATCTACCTGACCACTACTAGACCAAATTTGGCTTATGCAGTCAGTGTGCTAAGTCAATACATGTCCAAACCACTTGAGAGTTATTGGAATGTAGCAAAATGCATTTTGAGGTTATCTACAAGGAACTATAGACTATGATACTATTTATACCGATTCCTCTAATGTTAGATAGACAGGATTTACAGATTCTGACTGCGCTGGAAATGTAGACGACCACAGATCCATAATAGGCTATGCATTCAACATTGGATCTGGGATGATTACATGTAGCAGTAAGAAACAGAACATAGTTTTCTTGTCTTCGAGTATCAAGCTATGTGTGCAGCAACATGCGAAGCAATTTGGTTGCGGAGACTTCTCTAGGATGTCGGGGAAGAACATAAAGATGCAACAACAATCATATGCGACAAACAGAGTTCAATCAAACTTGCTAATAATCCGGTGTTTGACAAGAACAGTAAACACATTGATACACAATTCCACTTTGTCAGGGAGAAAGTACAATCAAAATAAATCGATCTTGTATATTGTAAAACATGTGATAATGTTGCAGACATTCTCACTAAGCCTCTTGGCAAAATTAAGTTTTAAATGTTTAGGGAGATGTTAGGCATATTTGTGAACCCCTTCTCCATTAACGGGGAGTGCTGAAGATAATGGAGAATCTTAGAATAATGTGAATTAGTTCACAAGAGCTCAGGATAGGAAGTAGTTTCTATTTCCAAGGGTATGGTTCTAACAACCCTAAAGCTATGTAAGCTATATAATGTGTGATTTACATTGAGAATGTAGAGCGTTTTGCAAAGCCAGACTCTACTCTCTTTTATAGAGCTAGTGGGTGTTTCTTTTATTAAGACAAACATTGCATTTTAACACATTGGCATCAAAACCAAAAAACCATGAAGCTACAAAAAGACCTCCCTTCCCGGAACTTAGAACAAAATCAAAATCTTTCTTATTATTAAACTGAGCTAAAAAAGTCTTTTTACACATAAATAAATATCACAATCTCTAATTATATATATATATTAAAAATTTGATATTTTTAATTTATATACCAAATGATTTTTTAACCATATATTATTATGTTTTTTTAACCATACATAAAATCCCAAAATCTGTTAAAATACATAGAACTTCAAAATTCAAAATAAGCAACAGCATTTTGCATTGGGAAAAATAGGTTTACTTTTTACAAAGTCAACCTATTCCAGATTATGGAATAGTGAATTATTTGCTACAAATTTAATAAGTTACACATTATGGAAAGGTGAAACAATGAATAGGTACTTACATATAAAGTATTTTTGGTAAATTCTAATGTGTTGTGATATAGACTTTTTCATATGTTTTTGAATGTAAAAATAGATTTACTCTCTCCAAATAGATAAAATTTGGTATGTAATTTAATTATTTTTTAATTTTTTCTTTCATTATATATATATATATATAATTTTAATATATACATAAAATATGTTGGAATAGTAGATTTAAAATTGTTTGCAATAGTAAATTTAAAATTGTTAAAATAATGTAGATATAATAATTTGATATTTTTCTGAATTCTAAATTCAATTATACATTCCAAAATTATTTACAATAATAAAAAATAATAATTTTACCAAAAATTATATTAAGAAATTAATTAATTAATTAATTAAAATAATTAAACATCACCATTTTAAAAACACTTAAATTATTTCCCATCATATATATATATATATATATATATAACTCAAATTCTACCATTTTAATAACTTCAACCACAAATTTTCCAATTTTACTACGAAAAAATCCAACTAAAAATCTAACCGAAAATTACCAAAGCCTATTTAGTTAGGGAACACATTCTTATAATATAAGAATAAAGAAGAGGAATTGCTGTCAAAAGTGATCAGAATCTGGGCAAAAAAAATTCAAAAACTCTTAGAGTTAGACATGTTTGAATCGTATTTTCTATGGTAGAAATAGATTCAGCACCATCAAAAACCTTTAAAACAAGAAAGATCTTGAAATTTGACAGAGAACTTAGATTTACTCAACCAAATTTTATAAATTTCACCAAAATTTCTATAATTTTCCGGCCAAAAAAGTATGTTTAGACTACGGCTAATAGTATTGCCGCCCCTCTATACGCACCTCGCCAGTCATCACGAGATGGTCCATGACATCACGGAACGCTATCCTGACCTCAGCCTACGGATCATTCCGACTGAGCAGCTGCTCAGTAGATCTGTTGCGTTTTCTAAGAATGTCGGCAAGCGGTCACTGGCAATAAGAACATTCTCAAGGAAGTCAGGGACCACAACCATGGTGTGAAGTTACGTTCCGTATGAAAAGTTTGTTAAAGTTATTCCTCAGTCGTCCTGGTTTGATCGTGTGACCGTGTGGTTTCTGGTTACGTCCACCTCATGTCTATCTGCTTTTGCGCCGGCTGTTGAGGGTCCCATACCTTATCGAAACCCAAACAGACTCGTCACTCGACTGTGTTTCGTTAACTGTAGCTTACCTGCTCATATCTTTATTTAGTAGTGGGTTTCTCAATCCATTGTCTAGATGTCGTATACGCTCATCCTGTCTCTGTAGATTGGAAAAATGGCGGTGCAAAGGTGGGCGATGGTGAGGGCCATAATGTTGATGGTACACTGGAAGTCGTAAATGGAGAGATCTTTCAGGCCAGGAGAAATGGCCCACTTTTATATATATATATATTCACAATCAAACTGAGCTTAGGCGGGGTTTAGTTTTCAATATCGGATGAAGGATCTGTCCCCAGATGAAATGTTATTGTCAGGATTGTGCCGAGTTTTATCAGTCTTTGTAATATTCTAGACCAGATATGTAACTTTCATCCTTAACTTCTCTTTATAAAATTTAAATTTATAAACAAGAAGTGCGTATATGTTCGGCAGTCCACAACACTATATATATTTTTAAAAATTAAGAAAACGACATGTATCAGGTTTAAATAATGATATTAAGTCAAGATCAATCAAGACAGTTCCTTTCACCTTGAGGGAAATAGAATAACAAGACTTGCAGCGTTTTACTGTTCAGGTCCCTGACATACCATATGAAAAGGTCACAATATAGATTCTTAATAATTTATTGTAGAATTTGCTATGCCCAGCCAGCAAATTGGGATTTCCAAACGCTGGGACATAGGATCCTGCTTTACCTGTTCTTCCTCTCAATCCAGATGATGTACTGTATGGTCAACAAATAATATAATGTTGTAATAAGACAAATGAAACATGCAATATATTGACAATAATGGTCAAAATGGGCTGCTACCACAAGTAAAGTTTCTATGCCATCATTTTCGAATTTATCTTTACCAATTTGCAAGCTGGTTATAACTGTCGATAAAACAAAAGTTAGAAGTTTCTTATGCAGACGGCTCCGCCATGGAAAACAAAGTCAATAGGGAAAGTAGAATGAAAAATCCAGGTAGAGAAATGTAATATGTTTTTTTAATAAGCGCGGGAAATGGGAGACTATATATTTCAAATTGTGTGGCATACTAGTAACCGTACAAATTTTCTGTTTTTTTAAATGTATTTGACTGTCAGTAAAAACAATTCATTCAGTTGTTTGACTTTCTGTTGTGAAGTAAATTTGTTATTAAGAGGTTATAGATTTATTTATTTTTTGAAATTTTAGGTGTTGGGATAGATGATTAAGTGGGCAAGAAGCGATTTTTTTTTTTTTTTTTTTAATTTTGGGTGTTGGGATAGATGATTAAGTGGGCAAGAAGTGATTTTTTGGGTAAATTTTTCTATACAAATATTTTGCAGATTATTTAGCAATCACTTATTTCCAAAGACTCAGAATCACATTAAAAAAATAAAAAATAAAAAATTATATATATCAAAATTCTCTAGATATAAATCACGCTCAATCTTTTCAGATAAATCTATCTGGTACAAATATATAAATTTACCTCGTACAAATATTCAATTTCCTGACCATAAATCATATATATATATATATATTATATTATATAAAGTGATAAGCAAAAATAATAAATTTGATGTTTAATAATTTGAGTCACCTATCATAATTCTAGTTTTACAGATTAGAGGTGGAGGAAGCCCAATCCCTATTGATAGTATACGGAATGTGCAAATTTGTTTGCACAGACATTGCTAAGTGATAATGCTCTGCACTTTTATAAACAATTCTGACTTAAATAAATAATTTTAATTGTAGCCGTGATCGCTACTCCAAATTTGAAGATTTGTACTCATAATTATAACTGATTCTCTTTTAATGAATCTTCGTTTGCTACCAAAGAGAAAAGCATACCAATTTTATTGATAAATCCATTTTTGCTCGACAGTTTTTTATTGTTTTTTTTTGCCTTTTACTTCTATATGCAACAAATTTACATTGTTTTAAACCAAACAGAAATTAAAATTAATATTAATATGAGTTTAACATGCTTCTATTAAAAAACGTTTTTGCAAAATGTAATAGCAAAAATTTTATATCCAATTTAGATGAGCATCATACAAATTAATGATATATAATACGAAACCATAAAATAATAGGCGAAAAACAAATAACCTATCATTGAAAAAAAGTAAAAATTCTTGACCAGAAAACTAAATTTGGAATTCCGTCGAAGGTTCAACTGCGGGGCCAGCTAAGGGAAACGTCCTTATTAAAACTTAAGTAAAAGTTTATCAGAAAAGACTAAAACGTGAGTAAAAATTTGCTGGAAAGTCAAAAGACTGCTAAAAAGAGGGCTCCCGGGCAAAGCCCAACGTAACGACTTATATAGTATATGCAAGTGGGTTGTATATAATACATAAAGCGCACACATGATTTGCCAAACCTTACATGGCCATATGAATCTTAACTGCCCCCAGAATTGTGAAGTTTTTGTATCTTGGGAGAGTTGACCAATGAAACAGCGGTAAGTGCTGGCAGGCGGGCACCCTGCGCTGCCTTTGCAATTTCCATATGGCTGGTGATCTTGTGTACATATATCTCCATGTGCACTCGAGTAAAAGTTTATCGGAAAAGACTGGAATGTCAAAACTTGAGTAAAATCTTGGAGGAAAAGAATGGAAAACAGGTGGGTCCCGGGCAAGCCCAAGGTAAAGACTTTTTGAGAAAGTGGGTTATATATTGTATATGCAAGTGGGTTGTATATAATAGATTAAACCGCACACATTATTTGTCAAACCTTACATGGCCATCACAATCTTGATTGCCCCCAGAATTGTGAAGATTTTGTGTCTTGCGAGAGTTGAGCAAAGAAATAGCGGTAGGCACTGTCTTTGCAATTTCCTTATCGCTGGTGATGTCCATGTGCACTCCGCCCATCTACCATATCCTCTCAAACAAAAGATGAGACTGAATCACTTATCTTCTTAGTTTTGCAAAATTTTCAGAAAGATTCTTATGCTTAACTATTGTCTTTTATAACTGACGCAATGTAAATATAAAATTAAAAAGCAATCTGTGCATAGTGTATGGCAAAATTTACTCTTATTCAGTTCATATATTTTAATTCTAATTATTTACATAAATATAGAGAAAAAAGTTTAAGCCTTTATGCTTATAATGATTATATGTTTTTTTTTCATTTACGTTGATGGTTAATTTTTCCTATTTCCAATAAGTGATTTTAATGTTAAAAAATTTCTTAAATATACATCCACTTATTATTTATTCAAAATCTTATAATTTTAAATAAATATATTTTAATTCAGTTATTGTGAAAAATATAATATTTAACAAAATTGAATTTTATTATATTTTATAATAAAATTGTAAAATATTAATTTTCCCTTATAAATAAATATAATAATAATAAATATTTATCATATTTTTATAAAAATATTTTAAAACTAATTTAATATAATAAATAGTTTTAAAATTAATAACAATAAAATTGATATATTTTTAAAATATTAATATAAAAAATACAATATATATATATATTTTTAAGTTAATATTTTATTGTTTCAAAATGTTTTAAAAAATATAGTACAATATAATACAATATCTAGTCATGCAATCCTTATAGTATTTTGTGGGTGGTTTCACTCTTTCTCAATGGAGACTAATAATTTTAGCCACTTACTCATTAAAATTAGGCTAAAAAAGCATAACATTAATGCAAAACAATGACCAAATATTCCATTCAATTAGGAATTCGAGCAAGAAACAAGCACTGCTTTAACATATTCCCTACTATCCCTAGCCCCAACAAAGGTTGGTAAGAGGTAGTTACCAAGATGACTCGATCTTCATGGTCCAGTTATGGAAATGAGGTCCAAAATTTTCACTTTCTTTTACTTTCAAGAAACTCAAAACAAATGATACCATCATGTTCATCTCATCGAGATGATTCCGATGATATAAATTTTGCTCCAATCCAACTCTCGGATCCAAAGATATGGCCATCCAAAGATTATCCATTTAGTTAGTGCCAACTCACCAACCTGCTATGTGGGAAAAAATCATGTGGCATCCACGTGGTCCCAACATGGAAATCTTAGTCGGTCCCTCTTTGTCATATGGTAGTGTTACTGCAGTTGGTGACACGTCCATATTGGTCATGTAATACCCACTATACAATGGATATGACCCAACTGATCACACATATGTGCTATATGAAAAGTGTTACGGGTGCGTGCCCCTCGTAGGCCACAACACCCCACTTTAGTGAACCCTGGAGAGTCTTCCTACTACTCCTTACTGAACTTCCAGGGTATTCCCTCCAAGCTGTGTTGGTAGTGCCAACTCTGCACTTGGGCTCGGCCTCCCCCTTGACTAGTAATTGACCACATTCACACCACATAGCTCTTATCCTCATCGAAAAGGGCCCCACACGCCAAGCCACATAGGGTAATAGATCTCGGCAGCTCTATCATGACCTTCATCCAAATATTCTACGGTTTGGGGTGAAATCATCCATCATCACACCGCCCACATGGGTGGGGTCCCACATACCCTTGAATCCCCAACCATTCATGGCTTCCCATTGCATGCGATTTGGAGGGTTTTTTCCTCCGATTTATGCATTGGGAAACAAGCCTCACTGCCACATTATCCCAGGGATGATACCCTTTTACCATGCTCCATTTGAAACCTCTAGGGTCATCCAATCGCCATACTGCCTCCCCATCGCTGGCTTGGATCTCTTTGCCTTTGCGCATGGACATGGGGCTTGGGCATATGGTACTTACAATGTGGGTGTCTTCACAAATCTACGGGTCCTAACCTCCTCACGACATGAGCATATATGTTATTATCTTATCGCTATTAGCGTTTCATCTTGGGATTCTTCACATGGCTTATTCATAATGAAGTCAAGCCCTATGACTCAACCCCTTCTCTTTCCATTTGTGTACAAATATACTTAAGGCTTCAATCTAGTGATTTCTCAAGGGCTTATCCCTTATCTCCTGGTAATTGATAGTGTACTTAAGAGGAACTATTTTTGAGGCCTTCGACACACAATTCATATATATATATATATATATATATATATATATATATAGATATAGATATGTATATGTATATATATGTATGTATATATATCTATATATCTATATCTATATATATATAGATATATATATATATATATATATATATATATATATATATATATATATATATATATATGAGACCATCCAAGCTATCCCTCTTGAGCTTAAACTGCCTCAACCCAACTCATCCAACAAATGCGTGACTAAATCATATGTGCAACAGATATATATATATATATAACCCAACTATCTCTCTAAGCTTAGTATAATTTAAACCAAGCTTAAATAACCATTTCTTTTAGGTCTCTAGCACATACACATGGCCAGCCTATTCATCATCACTATGGCCCCTTTTGATGAATTTCAGTGTCATCACAACTCACCAATCTATAGGCCTCTCGACCAGTAATAAACAAAAAAGAAGCCCACAAGTACATACAAGAAACCCTTCCATTTACTCAAGAAATATACAGGGAATTAACCTTCCTTAAATAGACAAAAAAATCACAATTCTTGATATATCACATGCATTGAACCAACACATTAAATCCATATCAATATAGGCCTTAGTCCAACACAAATACTTTAACCATTCCTTATCCAAGCCTTTAAAACAACAATGTTCATTTATAAAGGAATGACTGATTCCTTGACATTGCATACTATAATAAATCAGTACATTACACAAACATAAAGCATTCAAAACATGTGAGTTATGGGAAGACACTTATCTTTGTTAGATTGGTCCAGGGAACTAAGTGTGGGACTTCAACTCTCTACCCAACTTTAGACACATTGCAATTAAGTATTTCTTGCAGTAGTCACCCTCAAGCAAGATTCTAGAGCTTGAGGGAGAGTGCTCTAGGGATTTAACCAAAGATGCCAGCTAAAACAGAGACTGTAGAGGACCATCCACCCTGACCCACCAACTACTTCTTGGAGTCAATATCTCACTGGGGAATGCATAGGTCCACCACCTCCACACATCAACTACTTTAATAAGAAAATGTGGCTATATCATTATAGGCCAAGGTAGGGAATCCAGAGTCTCACCTCCACCGAAAACCAAATGAGTTAATCCAAAGGTTTATTACCTCCACCCTCAACAAATTCCTTCACACAGTGGTTCCACCCATTCTTGGAAACCCATATATCCACTATTTGAACCAAAAAACAAGAAGAGGTGGGCTAAAGAACTATCCTTCTAAAGTCTTTTCCTCTCTGCCTTGTGGAATTATGTAAGGTAGGAATGCCATATGTTGTGCTCCTTTACTGCTTAATTAATTTATAACACTAGTCCATTTAAGGCACACCTACCAACCCTTAAATGATTTTCATGAAACCAATGGAGGCTCTTTCAAATTCCAATCAATCTCCTTCCTCAAAATCTAGTATATGTGTCCCAACTCTCATGCCTTTTAGTTTATAATCAAAATACATGAAATATTTACAACTGTTTATAAGAGGGGAATTCTCCCAAAGGGGTTGTCTCAAACCCCTTCCCCTTGGATAAACATCATCGTCAATGTTATAATCATGAATGCAATCCAAAACATACTCAGTCTTAGCATAAATCACTGTGAGCTTTATAATGTATCTCACTTACGATCACATCATATATATACAATTTGCTTTCTCAACAACTAAATGGACATGGAAAGTTTTCATTGGATCAACCACTTTCTATGGCTCCTTGTAGTCTTCCTGGTTCTTTTGTTGTGCACTGTGATATATTTAAGTCATAGCATGTTTGTCCTATAGTCAATAGCATTCACCCATACTAGGCGATCCCCATGCTTTCCTCCACCCTTTCCCAAAACAATGGAATCCAAAGGCATTCACCTCCAACCTCAACTGACAACAAGGGAATCTAAAAGTTCATACCTCCACCCTCAAGTAAATATAGAGGCATAGGCCTCTACCCTAAAATCAATAACAAGGGAATCTATAGGTTGATACCTCCATCATCAAGGGAATTTACCTCAAATTACTAGTAAGGAATTCTGAAGGTTGATACCTCCACCCTCAAGGGAATCTAGAGGCTTATGCCTCCACCATCAAATCATCAATAATAGAACCCAGAGGTTGATACCTCCATCCTCAAGGGAATCTAGAGGCTTATGCCTCCACCCTCAAATCAACAACAAGGTTATCAATAGCTTAATACCTTCACCCTCAAGGGAATCCAAAGGCTTATTCTTCCACCCTCAAATCAGTACCAAGGGAATTCAGAGGTTAATACGTCCATGCTCAAGGGAATCTAGAGGCTTATGCCTCCACCCTCAAATCAACAATAAGGGAATCCAAATGTTGATACATCCACCCTCAAGGGAATCCAGAGGCTTGTACCTCCACTTTCAAATCAACTCTTTTACACAAAACATGGGCCCAGATAGTCCCATACTTATCAACCCCAACACATTACACAACACATATGCACATACAATGGGCACAATATAATGTACACATGATACAATAAAACATATACACTTACACAACATGACATGTACACATGGCACAATACAACATGTTGCAAATCATAGTATTTCCATTTTGTTGATATATCCTTCAACATTCCCTTCTCATAATGCAACATGGGTATAATGTAAGAATAATATTCACATGATATTAAAATCATAGCTCAGTCAAGGATACTTTTTCCCAACTGATCTCTCACACCACCGAGAATCTTACATGCCATCCATGTTTTTATTAAATGAATATAAACCATTATTCTTCCACAAGAATGGTTCTTGGAAAAAGCTTGCAGTCACAATGATATTCGTATATGTATATAAACATTAGCATGATCATCAACATATCGCAAATATATATATGTAAATTGAGTTAAGGTCAAGGGAGCCTCCTTCGTGCCATTTTCATGGTTGGCATTCCATTTTCCATTATTTCCCTTGGACTCAACCAACCTTCTTGGCTATAATACTACTGTCCACCTAGTCATGGACATATCATACATCGCGATATGTCAAATAAAACCAAAGTTTAGAGAACTCCTTGTAGTGATGTTGTTGTTCACACAAACAATTTTTCGTATGTATACATTTTTATCTTTTCTTGTTTTTATATTTAGGAGCAATGGTCCCACATACATAAATGATGGTATTTTCCAAGAATCAACCAAGCCTAGCCTGTCTCATATTTTTCTTTTGTTCATGCTCTTCAACTATGTGTTGGGGCCTCCTCGGCTCTCTTACCAGAGCTCTGTGGCTTCTTTTCCACACCGAATGACTTTTCCCTAAGATCCCAAGCATGAAAGTTACAACGCAAATTCAGAAAAAGAACAAAGGGCAAGAATACCAAAATGGAATTCACAATAACAATCATAAAAATTCCAAAAAAAAAAACAACACGACCATGCGCAAGTCAACAATCAAGGCAATAAATAATTCATGAGGCCAACAAATTGAAAACACAACACATAAGCATTAATATAGAGAATTCCAAAAAAATTGACTTGATTCACATGAGTCTCAAAGTTCAGAACAACCTTAATATATATATATATATATATATATATATATATATATATTAGTATGACACTTTTCCCAAGGTTCCTAACAACCTTGAAGTTGTTGAAGAATCTAGGGCAAGTTAATTTAATAAAATTATTCTTGCCATGATAACTATTTGTGAGGTATTTTAATTTTCTTATTAGCACAATATTTTCTTGTTAATATTAGAGTGTGTCTTCTTAGTTCATCAAATAGTTACCAAAACAAAAGAGACAAGAACACAAGATGTTGGATTTCTGCCAGGGCCAAAACCTCTCACTCTTTCAGAGGAAAACCCACACAAAATTCTTCTTATAGAGATTCCAATTGATGAATACCAAGACCATGACCCTTGACCTATTAGGCCACTCCAAGACCAAGACACCAATCCTCTTCTTTTTCATTGCTGAGATCATCATTATCATTGTTGCTTCACCGAGGTCATCATTATTGTACCTTCACTGATATATTCATCATAACAACGAGATCATTACTGTTGCACCATAGCTACACCTTCACTGAGATCTTCATCTTGTAACTATATCTCCATCAGGATCATGACTATATATATACCAAGATCATAATTGAATCTATGCTGAGATCATGACTGCATCTTAGAGGTATGCTGAGACAGAGTATGTCACTATGAGATCTCTTCATCACAAATATACCAAGATCATGATTTTGTTTTCTCCATGCACTGAGATATTCATCATCATAGATATGCCAATACTATCTAGTATGCCAAGACAATGATTGTGTTCTCTTCATCATCATGGATATGTCAAGACTGCAAGGAGATAGGTCCAAGAAACATAACACGAAATCTCAAATATTGTTACAGTAATTACCCACTGTAAATACCACCGAAGTTGCAGAGGCATCCAATATCTTGTACTCCACTGTACCCATCTGAAAATTACAGAGGAATCTGATTGTTGTACCTCTCCTTTTGTGCAGACCCTAGCTAGGTATTTATAGTAGTTGGTCCTCCATAAATTAGCTGACTTGAACCAACGAAGAGATGTGTCTTTTAACTGTAAGCCGACATGACTTCTTTTTACATTGTTTGGAGGCCGACTTCTTCAAGAGGGATTGTGCTTGTCTTTGGAGGGTTGTTAGACATTTCTATAGACTTGTATACATTGAACATACGCTGAAGAGCTTTCTCATATGACATTGACTCTTTGATTCAATAACAAATACTAAGGCTCTCAATGGGAGCCACTAATAAATAAGAATATTTCTCATGAAACCCATATAGAAAGGCATACAAAAATAATTTCATTTCTTTTATTTCATCATTTACAAAGATCATGTCATTATGAAGACCGAACCTAGTTACACTTTCTTCAACACTCCCTCTTAACTAGAGAGGTATTCATAATGGTACTTGATCATTCTCAATCTGAAGAATTTCTCGTAAGAAGAATCAGATTGCTAACCCATCTGTATAGCATCATAGTAACCAACATTGTTTCCAAAACAATGCCTTGACTGGCATATCTATCTCTCATTAGATGATAGCACAATGTTGGCGATACCAATAACTATAAACACCTTCATCATTGTCTCTCAAGGTACATACCCACCCGGGTGTTCACTGAGTATGACCTTCTAGGACTATTCTTATCTTGGGTTCCCAACCCTTAAAGAATATCAGTCATCTTACCTACTCTTATCTTGGATGCCCTACACATCCCCAAAGAGCATCAGATGCTAGATGATTACCCAATCCTCCATTATTTCTTCCGAAGTGAAGACAAGAATTTTTTGTCTATCTCTCCCTCTCAACTAGGGAATATATTCCAATTCCTGTAAAGGAATGTACCCAAGTTCCCTCTGACCAAGAACTTGCCCAAGCTCCCTCTCAATTAGGGACTTGTCAGAACTCCCTCTTAACTAGGGACTCTCCTTTGCATCAACAACTTATTTTTCATGGGCCTTTCAACTGCTTGATGAATTTCCTTCGTTGATGTCATGAAATTCAGTCGAGCTTCTTCTTTGTATGGAATTAGTGATCCATCACTTTCCTTCTTTGTTCGCCATGTCATTCCTTTCTTCATGGACAATGGCCTTATTGATACATATCTGGACCCTTCATCATATGGCTACTTCTTCCTCATCATGTTTCTTTTAGGAATTTCTATCCACCACATGAATGCTAGTTGTACTTGCAATTACAGCTCTTGTTCCAGTAGCCTTGCATGAAATCATCCAGATATTATTCGAGAAATCAAAACATGACATTAAATAAAATAGTACCTTAAGGGATGGCTCTTCATCATGACATTCCCTGTGGGTATCAACATCTTGCATACATGTTGACACATCTCCCAAAGATATCCATAGTCAAGGGTCTCCATCTTTTCATACTTCCATAAGTGTTTTCATGTCTTTCCGGGAGATTTCCTAGTCAAATATTCTTGGTCCTTTGGATGTTTATTGCCTTCATCATGGTTGCATATCTCATGATCTCTTCCTCTTACACATTCCATTCTCGGGAGCTTCCAATCAGTGTTCCTTAATTGTAGTCAACCACCTCATACTTCATATGAGGACATATTATGTTGATTTCATCTAGAGTAACTTATGCCTTCCTACATTCTTTCAGAAAAGGAGATCCCTTTCCCTTGATCATGATTCTCAAGATAGAAGTAGTGATCAATGTGTCAGAATTATGATACAGGTGTTGTCCTTGATGGTAACTCACATAGATGACAATTCACAATGCAATAGGTTAACAACAAAGGATTAAAGATCATACTCCAGAAATGGTTTAAGAAGTATACGTTGGTTCTTTTTGTCCAAGTAGCATATACACACGAGTTAACAGAACAAAAGGAGAGTATACATATACATGCACTTTCACAGAAGGAAAAGCATGTATGGGATGGAAAATCAAGGTTTTGGTCTGAGGTATTTGGTTCAAGGTATTGGTCCGAGGTATTTGTCCTAAGTGGTTTTGGTCCGAGGTATTGAGAAAGGCCTAAAACTATATAAGGAGGAGAAGATCATTAGGCCATAATGTGCAAGTGAATGGGTTTTTGAGAAATACTTCTATCTGAAGTATATGTTATGTTGCAGGGGCTATGATTATGAGATGATCTGAAATATTTTTTACACCTTGGATACAATGTTAGATCAGGATCATAAGAACTAAAATGACTTATCATTGGATGATCTGATGTTGATTAGGCTAGATCTGAATACCAACTCATGTTTTATTCTAAAATGTTATGATCTGGGTATGGCAGAAGTCTGGAATAGTTGTGAAGTTTTAAGTTAGTATTTTCAGATCTATACACTGGTTCACTTTGATAAAAGTGTGTATACACATTGGTTCGGCACATTGAATTAGTGTATACATTATGAAATATGATTTTGAAGTTGCAGTTGGTTCTAGTTGTTGTTGCAGAGTTCTGGGTTCTGTTCTGTGTTCTGGTGACAGTGCTCCAAATGTTCAGATTGATTGATTGTGATTTGCTTCAGTGATTGGTTGTATTGCAGTGGTGATTGATTACGAGCTTCAATGTTATTGATGGGTCCATTATGAAAATTGGATGAAACGAGGCCCTCAGATTGTGGTGTTGTATTCCAAGAGTATCCAGTCTGAAAATTTATGAAACATGGTCCTTGGAGGAAGAGAGAAGGTCGTTGCCTTCTGTAGGTCGACGCCTACGTACTGGTAAACATATCGTTCAGTACAAGAGCTAGGGGTTGGAGCTCCCTTCTAGTAGCAGCTAGAAAATGAGTGAAGGTTGGAGCCTTCTGTAAGCTAGCACCTATGTACTAGTAAATGAATCGGATAGTACAAGAGCTAGGGGGTTGTAGCTCCCTTCGAGTATAAGCTGGAGAATGAGAGAAGGTTGTAGCCTTATGCAGGTGGGTGCTTGCGTATTGGTATGAGTCTACACCAATACAAGATTGTAAACAAGTTTTTCTTATATTAAAAGAAGACAACAGCAGGTGGTTTTTGCCCTGCATTGGGTTTCCACCTTAAATCTTGGTGTTCATGTGTGTTGCTTATGTGTGATGGTTTATTATATTATTACTACACATGGTTATTGTTTATATGGTTAATGAAGTATTGATGCACTGATTAAAGATCAACATATGATGAATTAAATGAATCATAAGTTTGTTGGATATATGTTGGTTTATTTAAAGACAGTTGCATGTACACGCGAGTTACCTTCATTGAAGTAGCGTATATAAATCTGAGTATGAAATGAAAAATTTATTGATTTGATAATATTGATTCACCACCCCTCTTAGTATTATTTCCAACACCATGTTACCTGCAACCATACGATATGACTTTATAATATTAAATACAAGCATAAATACCTCATTTTACCTTTAGGTCATCTAGGCTTCTTTCAGCAGCGCCCTTGATTGAAAATACCTTCAACCCCTTGATCTACTTCATCATACCATAATCCCATGATTTCCATAAGCTGGAGTTCCTCATGAAACAATTGCTTCCTCTCTAGATTAGTGATCCCTCCGATGAGGATTCCATCAGAGATTCTTGAGGATCTTGCATATCCCCATCTGGCAAATGTTTCCTTTTTTACTTGATTTATGATGAGCCTTGTCCTAGATGACTTCATCCTTTCCTTCAATGTCCAATGAGGTTCCCAAGAGCTATATCCTTCATGTTTAACTGTCATGGATTTTTTCCCTCATGATTCCCATCGTGATGTCACGAGATCTTGTTTCTAATGCTTCCATGATGCCACGATGCATCTTATTATCATGATCATATCTATAACAAAAAATTTAAGAGCTTATGATAGGACCATTTTGTGAGGGATGCCATCTAAATCACACTATAGATTTTTTACTCCCTCTTTCCTTGGTCCTTTTCTTTAGCTTCCTCTATCTTTTTGGTGATATGAGCTTTCTTTTCATAATTTTTCCATACTACTATTTTGTCTTGCTTGAGGGAAAAACTTCCCTTTGCTTTCTGTAAATGTTTGAGTCCTTTAACCTTCAACACTTTTTCCTTCAACTTGTCTTTTTCTGTTTAGCATAGAGACCACAATTTGTTGAATGAGGTAACCTTTTTGTTTATGGACATTTGTTACCTTGCATATTAGTTAGATCAATGATGATTATCTTCTTATCATCTCTCCTAGATCTCCCAATTGAGATCTCATGAAGATATTCCTTCATTCTTTGATACCTTCAATCAAGTCTAAGTGATATGACCTTCTTCATTGCATTTCAGAGAGTATATCTTCTAGCATTTCATATATCTCTTTTATGTCTCCTCTCTTGCTACGTAGGGATGAGAGGACCTTTTACTGATTTCATAAGAATCCTATAAGTCCCTCGATCCTTTTCCATGCATTCAAAAAATGCTTGACCTTCAGAGCCTTTTCCATAGATACCAATGACTTCTCTTCCAGGGACTATATATATCCTCCTTTCTTATGCAAGGAATTTTGATGACCCAACCAATTTATAGATCTCCTTGAAAACACGAAGTAATTTAACCAAACTTGATTATAGAATGAAAGATACTTACTTGGAAAGAGAAGATAGAATCTTTACCTTGATCATGTTGAAGATGCACTGATGTTTCCTCCAGGTGATCTTCGAGTTGATGTGATTTTATTGTAGATCCTTTCTTGAGTTTCCTAGCATGAAAAACTGAAATCCATTTTCAAAGATCTCCTTTGAGACCTTCTTCCCTTGTCTAGAACCAAGCACCGAAAATTCTCCATACTATAAGTTATTGAAATCACTGTGGTATGATAGAGATTGTAATGACACCAAATTTCTTGGCTAGCATTGTGGTTATTTATAGACTAAATAGAGAGACTGAGTTAGCACCGAAAAATACCTTCTCTTATTTTGACTGTGATCCGAGTTTTGAGCACTAACATCGAGACTTAATTTTTAGTAAGATTAAGTATAAGTTATAAAACTATGGGAGAAAGTGATCATACCCAAATTGTAGGTTTGTAATCACCATCTAAATATTTTAGAAGGGAGTTTGAATCTAATCCCGAGGTAAACTATCCGAGAACTTCAGATAATGATCCAAATCAGTCTTACTGTAGGACTAAATTGTCTTGTTGTTGTAGACTATCTCCTTGATTATATAGACAAAATCCCTTCAACTTGCTTTGATGCCCTTCTTGAAACTTGATCATTGAATGTCTCTTTTATGCCCTTTCTTTGACTTCAACACCTTAGCTCTGATACCATGTTGAAGAATCTAAGGCAAGTTAAGTTAATAAGATTCTTTTAGCCATGATAACTATTTGTGTGGTATCTTAATTTTCTTATTAGAACAATCTTTGCTTGTTAATATTAGAGTGTTTCTTCATATTTTATCAAATAGTTACCAAAACAAAAGAGATAAGAACACAAGATGTTGGCTTTCTGCCAGCACCAAAACCTCTCACTCTTTGAGAGGAAAACCCACAAAAAATGATTATTATAGGGATTCCAATTGATGAATACCAAGACCATGACCCTTGACCTATTAGGCCACTACAAGACCAAAACACCGATCCTCTTCTTTTTCATTGCTGAGATCATCATCATCACTGCTACTTCACCGAGGTCATCATTATTGTACCTTCACTGATATTAATCATAACAATGAGATAATTATTGTTGCACCGTAGCTACACCTTCACTAAGATCTTCATCTTGTAACTATACCTCCATTAGGATCGTGACTATATCTATACCGTGATCATAATTGAACATATGTTGAGATCATGACTGCATCTTAGAGGTATGTTGAGACAAAGTATGTCACAGTGAGATCTTCTCATCACAAATATACCGATATCATGATTGTGTTTTCTTCGTGCACTCAGATCTTCATCATCATAGATATGTTGAGACTATCTAGTGTGCCGAGACTGTGATTGTGTTCTCTTCATCATCATAGATATGCCAATACTTCAAGGAGATAGGTTTGAGCAACTTAACACGAAATCTCAGAGATTGTTACAGTAATTACCCACTGTAAATACCACCGAATTTGCATAGGTATCCAAGATATTGTACTCCATTGTACCCATACGAAAATTATAGAGGAATCTGAGTTTTGTACCTGTCCTTTTGTGCAGACCCTAGCTAGGTATTTAGAGTAGCTGGTCCTCCATAAATTAGCCGAACTGAACCAATGAAGATACGTGTCTTTTAACTGTAATCTGGCATGACTTATTTTTACATTGTTTGGAGGTTGACTTCTTCAAGAGGGATTGTACTTGTCTTTGGAGGGTTGTTAGACATTTATATAGACTTGTATATATTGAACATAGGCTCAAGAAGATCTTCTTCATATGACATTGAATCTTTGACTCAATAATAAATCCTAAGGCTCTCAATGGGAGCCACTAACAAATAAACCTCTTGCTCATGAAACCCATGTAGTAAGGCATACAAAAATAATTTCATTTATTTTATTTCATCATTTACAAAGATCATGTCATTATGAAGACTGAACCTAGTTACACTTTATTCAACAGAAGTCTTAATTCCTTTCAATTATCTTGCGGGGGAATCCTTTTCAATATATGTATCCACAGATTATGGAGTTTAAAGGGATGCGCTAGGCCCCCTCCTCTTTTTCGACATATTGCATTACAGATCCATGTCCTCGAGGATTGTAAGGATTGTCCTTGTTATTTTACTTCCTACATGGATAGTACATTCTCAAATTTTCTTCCCCACGGGACTAACATGATATGGGATCCTTTTCTTTTCAAACTTGCGAGGCCTCTTTTGGGCCTAATTTCCACAGGGGAATTTTGTCCACATCATTGAGACTAGGAGCATACTACAACAACCATTAAAGGCAGTGCAATTTTTCCCACAGTATGGTATTTAATTATGCTTGGTCCTTTTGGCTCCTAATAAACCTCATATTCTCTTCTTTGTAACTTTAAATCTCACCCTGCACATCCCTAAGATCAAATCTCAAGTCCTTGAGCTCAACCTATAAATTCTTAAATGTCCTTTTCCTTTGGAGGAATTTCCCTATTTTTCATTATTGGTGGACTTGGTCCCTATCTTGCTACACCATGCCATGATACATGCTTCCTTTTACTGCCATTGAGTCTTGTTATGTGCTTCCACAAACAATTGACTATTAGTTATTTAAGGAATTAATATAAATAAGTATACCCACTGCCATTTCGCCATGCTAAGCCTAGCACAAACCTTACAACTATTCACACATCCACCAAAATTCTCATTAACCACATGTCTGAAAATCCAAAGCATCATTAAGCAATTTTAAAAAATCAGAACTGCACATGCTCATGCATATACCAACTAAATTTCAATTGTTTTTCCCTAATTTAAAAGATCAATATTTTACTATACTTTCAGTTATTAACTCAAAATCAACCTCTTGAAAAAGACTATTATTATCAATTTAAAAGCCATCCTTTAAATTTTAAAATATTAGTCTTCTCGCCAAGGCCATTGATACCCATATGAGTCCAACCTCTTCACCAAGGGCATCAATAAATGGTGTCTATAGTCTTAGAGGGTTAGTTAAAAGCCTTTTAATGTATAAATTACATTTTCCATTATACATACACACACACACACACATATATATATATCATTTATGAAATGTATCATGTATGTGAAGGAAATCTCACAATCAATGTATACTCAATCACAGTGCTACACTTAGCCCCTACTTGCACAAGAAATAAATCAATATACCATTAACACTTGTAGTTCTACAACTAACATAAACAAACAATCAACACACAATCCATGATTACAATGCTATAACCAACACCCACAACAAGTATTTATCAAAACACCTAACTTTATAATAAAGTCACAAACATTATTCCTCCAATTGATTGAGGCTCCCTGTCATATAACATACTTACCATAGGATTCTTCCATCCCATCAATGTATATATATATATATATATATATATATATATATATATATATATATATATATATAGAGAGAGAGAGAGAGAGAGAGAGAGAGAGAGAGAGAGAGAGAGACACACACACACACACACATATTTAAACAATTGAAACAACCATGCTATGCAACATAAGGAGCACAAGGATTTCCCAAACCCCTCATATCATATGAGTATTTTTTATGCACAAATATCCTAAGTGAAAAAGAACATACCACTTAAATAATCATATATGAAACATGCAGTTAGTTTTCTAAAACTAAAGAAATAACAAGCATCCATGATCGCAATAATAGAATGCCTAGACCTTCAAGATACTTAATAGTAACAACTTTCCATACCATTTCATTTTTAATTAAATCAATCATACTAGAACATCGTTGCAACCAACATGTAAACACAATCAAATGTTATAAATAGCATGCAATCCTATCGACATCAGCTACAACACTCAGAACTAGAGCTCAACCCTGTCTCCACAAATCGATGTTGTATGCACATACACAATCAATATCATCAACAACATACATAAATTAATATGCTTGATAACCATATTATAGCACCTATTACAATGCTTCTAGGCCCATGTAATCTCCAAAATTTGAGCTAGGTCCAATTATTGGACTTATTGCTCTATTGATTCATTAACAAGGCACCAAATTAATCCCTAAGGTGTAGAGTTCAAACCTTTTCTTTGCACTTCTTTTGCAATAGTGATATGTAATTGAAAACTGAAGGTGATATACGAATTTCAAGTGAAATTTTATGTGTTTTGGGTAATGGATCAAGTTACTAAACACATCAACAAGTGATCTTTAAACACAATTAATATCTAAATAGAGATAGTAAACCGTTTCAGAAACAAATAACAATAAAACATGATAAAGGTGTTCAGGGCTACATCTCCTGGTTCGACTTTGAATGTAGAGCCTCTTTCATTATGCTCAAACATTTGTGTTTACATGAATTTTCAATGCTCAAAATGAAAAAGAAAGTCTCCAATGGATCAAGAACTATCAAAAACCCCCATCTGGGTTCTTTCTGCACCTCATTTGGCCAAAAATTGAGAAAGTTATGCATGTTACAAGTTTTTCCCAAATTTTATGGCTAGTCATCCTACAATTCGACCCAAATTTGGCTCGAGCACCCCAAAAAACTGACATATGGTGCCAAAAATTCCAGTGCGCTCATTTTGTTGGCAGTGAGGTCATGTGACAGGGCATGTGACGAGGCATGTAACCTAGGGCTGGCCCCCTCCATTCTTTGCGCACTCGGTCTTGTGTAGGGTCATGTGAAGCAGGGGCTAGCTCATTTCCATTATCTTTGCTCGCAATTATTTGCAATGGACTTGGCATTGTGTGGAGGGCTGTGACCATGGGGCTGGGGCAAAGCCCTAGCCCATGATCCTTCCCCTGGATCCTCTTGGGTGCGGTGACTAGGGCTGAGCCTTAGCCCGAGCTCCATTCAAAATGCACCATACATTAAAATTTACATAAATCCCGTGAACCCTTATGTTAAGTCACATCATGGTAGCACATCGGTTATGGCCTTGTGTTTCTTGGTAGAAGTCACGAGTTTGACTGTGTTGGTTGCTTGGCCTAATCCATAGCAAAATTTTGGTCAAACCCTTGAAGGCCATGTGGTTGCCTTTTGTTGGCCCACATGGCACTCCCACATTGGTCCACGTTAAAGACATAGTAAGCCCATTATATAATAAAATAATTTCTGAGCCAATCACAAAAGGAAAAATGGCAAAAACCAATTGGCCAATAAAATTCAAATTTTTGTACTAATTAGAACTGGCCAAGTGGTAAGCTGCCACTGGCCCAAAATGTACAGTCCCCTAGCAATTTTGCCAAATGTTACTTGTTTAGGATTTCGATCAGAACGCGATATATGGAGCATATGATATCAATTTTGAGTGAAACGAGTTGCATTGGATTCATATCATTGAGATCTATCCAATCATATATTTTTCAAGCACGTTCAAAGACTTTGAATTTTGAGCACTAAATTGATCCCCTGGATCACTCCTCCCCATTGGAAGCTTTTGGACCTCCAAAAGCTCATTTTCAGTCAACAAATAGATGAGGGTACAATTCCCTCACCCTTCCAACCTCAACCCATTTGGTTTTTTTGTTTTTGTTGCTTTGAGCTTCTCATGAAGGTACTTCACTCTTGAAGTATTTGTCTTTCTGTCAAAGATAGGACCTTGCTGCAATTATTAAAGATGTTTAGATGAGAAAACTTTTGTTAAAGAAATATTAACATTCTCTCCTCGACCCTCAAACAAGTCTTAATCAATTTAAAGTTAACTTCACCTTGAACATTGTAGTCATAACAATGCTTAGCATGTCTAGCCTTGTTTTTGGCTTGACTCTTCACCAAATGTGATCGCCATCACCATGCACTATCCCTCTTCAAATCCAATACATTATGAAACCCACAAGAACATATTTCAGAATAAATGTCCTCTTTGTCAAATACCTTTTTCATTTGATTTTTGACCCTTTCATTCTTTAACACAGGCTTCTTGTTCATACCAATGTTCAACAATGATGCATCTTGCTGCAAATGAACTTCACATTTTTTTCCTCTTTTAGGAGGCAACATGTTAGACTCCTGAAACATCTTATCATAGGGATTAACAAGCTCAATGAAATCAGATTTCAAACTTGATTCATATCCTTACAAGACTTTAGATTCATTAACATTTTATGTTTAATCATCAACAATGTAAAATTCTGACTAGAATTTACAAACCTCTTCATTTGTCCAAAATTCACAAGAGATAAATTCATCTTCTTGCTATGTGCTCTAACAATGTACTCAATCCCATCTTTAAACAAGTGATACTTGTTCTCATGGAAATGAATGATAGATCTCCTGTCATATAAGTATGGGCTTCCCAAAACAATCCCACAAATGTCAAGTGGTACCACATCAAGTTCTACCTCATCAATGAAATTTGCAGTGATGGCAAATCTAAGTATGCATTTTCTTGTCACTTGAAACTTGGAATTGTCACATACCAAAACCCAAAGGATAAGGTTTAGGATGAGGAATGGTTTCCAAATTTTTTTTTCTTGACAATGTCTTCTAAAATGAGGCTTGCTTGTGAACCACTATAAAACAAAGTATCTACCTTGTTATGTTTTGTGATGATTCTAATATGGAACAACTCTATTCTTTCTCTTTCATTTTGAGTTTCAATGAGTTTTCTAGAAGAACTAGTACTTGCAATTGAATCCTTACCTTTCAATCCCATAGCTATGATCTTTGTTTCATCTCCCAAATCAGATCCTAAAGCTTGTTGTGTAGTTGCATCAATATTTTCTTTCTCCTTGTTATTAAAATCTTTGGGTCTCATCTCAGGATGAAGTTTCCAATAGTGGTCTTCA
The DNA here is from genome assembly GCA_031772625.1 of Pinus tabuliformis. Lineage (NCBI taxonomy): Eukaryota > Viridiplantae > Streptophyta > Pinopsida > Pinales > Pinaceae > Pinus > Pinus tabuliformis. The sequence goes on from CM062819.1 coordinate 704,489,244, forward strand.
GCATGGCCTTCTTTAGAACAATGTTTACATGTGATCCTTTCTCCTTATTTCTTGACTGCAACATTCTTCTTATCCTTTCCTTTAAATTTCCCTTTTCCTTTTTCTCCAAACTTGAATGAATTCTCACTAGTTTTTTAAGAAGCATTTTTCCCCCTTGCCTCTAAATGAGTTGCCTGTACACCAACTTCATCTAGTTTTGTAGGGTTAAACATGAGAATGGTATGTCTCAAGTAACTATGTAATCCTCCAATGTATTTGAGAAAAGTATCTTGAGAGGACAAATACATACCCAAATAAAATCTCTTTTCCTAAACTCTTGAGTATAACTTTGCACATTTTGACCTTTACTTGCCTAAAGTTTTGCCAATACATGATAGCTTTTTGCATGTATGCTAATGGATAAAATTTCCTTCTTATTACCCCAACAAAGTCATTCCAAGAGGATAAAACCTTACCATGTTTCTTCATGTCCTCTTGAGTTTTGGCTTCCCACCAAATAAGTGTTGCACCTTCCAATCTAAGAGAAGAAAGTTGGATTTTGGTCTCATCATCCTTGATTCTTTGTATCCTGCAATACACTTCAATCTGATGAATCTAAATATCTAATTTCTCAGCATCTACCTCTCCATTGTACATAGGAAATTCAAACTTAATATCAAGCTTTAGCAAAGGAATTTTACCATGTTCCTTTGGAGAATTTGGAGGTGTTTGTGAAAGGGTAGATGAAGTAGAATATGAGGATGAGGATGGTGCAGATGAAGGTGGTGGTTTGTCACCATTCCCTCCATTCCCTTTTGGAGGCTTGTTTCCTTTTCCTCCATATCCTTTTGGAAGCTTTGATCTCTCTCCATACAACCTTGCATTCCTCTCTTCATAAAGAACCTTTACCATTTTAGACATCTCAAAGATTTCTTTTCTGAAAACTCTTTCATTGTCAGACATCCCTTTAGGACCTTCCACATGTGCATGACTATTGACGCTTGAGGTGTGTTTTTTCTCCTTGAATTTTTTTGAGATATTGGCTCCACAAATTATCCTTCTCCTCTTTTAAGCTTCAATCTTGTAAGCATCAGAAAAAACACTTGCATACAAAATTAGACCTTCATAATAACATGATGATTTGATACCAAAATGATCTCTAATTGAAAACTGAAGCTGATATATGAATTGCAAGTGAAATTTTATATGTGTTTTGGGTAATGGATCAAGTTACTAAACACATCAACAAGTGATTTTTAAACACAATTAACAACCAAATAGAGATAATAAACCATTTCAGAAACACATAACAACAAAACATGATAAAGGAGTTCACCCCTCTCCTGGGCTACATCTCCTGGACTAGCTTCCAATGTAGGGCCTCTTTCATTATGCTAAAAATTTTGTGTTTACATGAATTTTCAGTGCTCATAATGAAAAACAAATGTGTCCAATGGATCCATAACTGTCAAAAACCCCCATCTGGGTTCTTTTTGCACGTCATTTGGCCAAAAATTAAGAAAGCTATGCCGATTACTAGTTTTTCCCAAATTCTATGGCTAGTCATCCTACAATTCAACACAAATCTAGCTTGAGCACCCCAAACCCAGAAACAACAAGAAACTATGGCCTACAATCCCACCCAACAGGCAAATATTTCGGAGAGTTAAACTTTCCATTAACCCCCAAGTTTTGAAAATTTTAGTTGTATGGGGGCCACATGCCTAGGGGCCAGGACTAACCACCCACCCCTGCCAACTGGACCTCCAACTACTTGGCACACAGTCCTATTGCACCCCATATAAATGGCATATGATGAAAAAAATTATGTCCTGAGGGCATAACTCCCTCTTGGTCCTTTTGTTAGAAGTGAGGCCATGTGATGGGCCATGTGGCCCTGGGCTAGCCCCCTCCATTCTCCGTGCACTTGATCCTATGAAGGTTCATCTAACTCGGGAGCTGGCTCTTAGGGCTGGCCCTTTTCCATTATCTCTGCCAACGGTTCTTTGCGATGGCTTTGGCGTTGTGTGGAGGGCAGTGACCACGGGGTTGGGGCTAGGCCCTAGCCCACGGTCTCGCCCCTAGATCCTCGTGGGTGTGGTGACTAGGGCTAGGGCTTAGCCCCAACGCCATTCCAAATGCGCCATACATTAAAATTTAAATAAAGCCCATGAACCCTTTGGTTAAGTCATATGATGGTAGTGCGTTGGTTATGGCCTTATGTTGCTTGGCGGAGCTCGTGAGTTCAACTCAGGTGGTTGCTTAGCCCTATCCATAACACAATTTTGGTACAACCCTTGGAGGCCACGTGGCACTCCCACATTGGTTCGTGTCAAAGACACAGTCAACCCATTATATAATAAAATAATTTCTGAGCCAATCACAAAAGGACAAATGGCGAAAACCTATTGGGCAAAAAAATTCAAATTTTTGGACCAATCAGAAGTGGCAAAGTGGCAGCCTTCCACTGGCCCAAAATGTACAGTCACCAATCAATTTTGGCAAATTTTACTTGTTTAGGATTTTGACTAGAACACAATATTGGGAGCATACAATATTGGTTTTGTGTGAAAATATTTTCATTGGATTCATATCGCTGAGATCTATCCAATCGTATAGGTTTCGAGCACATTCGAACACTTTGAACTTTGAGCACTAAATTGATCCCCTGGATCAAATAGAGCCCATCTAATCCAAGTGTTGAACTTGGAAGCTCTAATACAACTTTGTAACATACCCCCTACTATCCCTAGCCCTAATCAAGGTTAGTAAGAGGAAGTTACCAAGATCAACTGATCTCAATGGTCAAGTTATGGAACTAGGATCTAAATTTTTCGCTTTCTTTTATTCTCAAGAAACTCAAAATGAATGATATCCTCATGTTCATATCATCAAGACAATTCTAATGATATAATTTTTCTCTGATATAAATCTTGGATCCAAATATGTGGCCATCCAAATATTAGCCATTTAGTTAGTGCCACCTCACCAACTTGCCACATGGTGCTCGCATGGTCCCCACACGGTAATCCTAGTCATCCCCTCTCTTCCACATGGCGATATTAACACAATTTATAATCCATTCATATTGGTCACGTAATACCCATTATACAACGGTCACAAACCCAATCCATCACACATATGTGCCATATGAAAAGAATCATGGGTGTAGGCCCCTCGAAGGCCACGTCAACCTGTTGCAGTGAACCCTGGAGATTCTTCCTACTACTGCTCATCAAACTTTTATGGTGTTCCTTCGAGTCTGCATTGGAACTACTAACTCTATGCTTGGGCTTAACCACCCCCTTGACCTATAATTGACTCATGCCACATAGCTTGTATCCTCACCGAACAGGGTCCCACATGATAAGTTTCCCTAGGTAATAGATCCTGGTGGCTCTATCATGCCCTTCATCCAAATCTTCCAAGGTCCGAGGTTTTGGGTGATGTAATCCTTCATCACTCTGCCCATGTGGATAGGGTCAAACATACCTTCAAATCCCCAGCCATTCATGGCTTCCTATTGCATGTGATTTGGAGGGATTTTTTGTAACTTTATGAGCTAGGAAATATGCCCCACTACCATATCATCCTTGAGATGATAACTTGATAATTTTCTACTATGATCCATTCAAATACTCTGAGGAAGAACCTCTGGGGTCATCCAATGGCCATAACACCTCCCTATTGCCAACTCAGATCCCTCTTCCTTCGCACATGTACATGGGGTTTGGCCATGTGGCACTTATGATATGGGTGTCTCTGCACCTCTCTGGGTCCTAACCTCCCAACAACATGAGCATATATGGTATGGGCTTATTGCTTTTGGTGTTTGGTCTTGACATTTATCACATGGCTTATTCAAAATGAAGGAAAATCCCTGCAACTCAGTCCCTGTTCTTTCCATATGTGTACAAATATGCTTAAGGCTTGGACTTGATGGTTTTGTCAAGGGCTTATTCCTTATCACCTGGTAATTGATAGTGTACTTACAAGGAACCCTTGTCTAGGCCTTCAACACACACATATATATACAATCCCATCCAAGCTCTCCCTCGTGAGCTTGAACTACCTCCTAGCTATCTGTCCTAAGCTTAGTAACATTTAAACTAGGCATAAATAATCATTTCTTTCAAGTCTATAACACATACATGAAAGCCTAGCCGTTCATCTTCATTATGGCCCTTTCGATAAATTTTGATATCATCACATCCCACTAAGCTATAGGCCTCTCAACTAATAATGAAAAGAAAATAATTCCATGGATACATATAGGAAACCCTTCCATTTACTCAAGAAATATAAAGGGGATTAACCTTCCTTAAGCAGATAGAAAATCACACTTCTTGACATATCACATGCATTGAACCAACACATTGAAACCATATAAATATAGGCCTTAGGCCAACACAGAGACTTAAACCATTCTTTATCCATGCCTTTAAAGCAACAATGCTCATTTTTACAAGAATGTCTCATTTCTTAACTTTGCAAGCTATAACAAATCAGTACATTACACAAGCATAAATAATTTAGAACATGTGATTCATAGGCAGAAACTTATCTTTGTTAGATTGGTCTAGGTAATTGAGAATGGGACTTAAAATCTCCACCCAACCTTAGACACACTTTAGCCAAGTTTTTCTTTTAGTAATCACCCCCGAGATAGATTCAAAATCTTAAGGATGAGTGCATAAGGGATTTAACCAAAACTGCCAACTAAAAGAGGGACTCTAGAGGACCATCTACCTCCACACACCAACTACTTTTTATAGTCAACATCTCACTGGGGAATCCGAAAATAATAAAATATGACTCTACCATTACAAGCCAAATAATGGAATCCAAAGGCTCACCTCCACCCAAAACTAAATGAGGGAGTATAAAGATTTATCACCTCCACTCTCATAAAATTATTTCACACAACTGTTCAACCCATTCCTGGGAATCGATAACCCATTGTATGAGCTATAAAACAAGAAAGGATGGTTGAATAACTCTCCATATAAGGAATCCAACGAATATGTCTCCATCCAAGATGTTAATGGAATCTAGAGAAATCCAACTCCACCCTCATGTCTTATAGGGAATCTAGAGATTACTATCCTCACTTGGAGATGTTCTTTCACCTCCCAATTCTCAACTAAATGTTTACTATTCTCCTTTACTTCTATTAGTGACACCTAACTATGTGCTCTTTTCCTCCTGAACTATGCTTTCTTTCCTTCTCTACAATGGAACCAATGCTTCTGCAAACCTCCCCTCGAGGATTTTCCTTCCTTTGTCTTATTTTCCCCAAGATTCTTTCTCTGTTGTCTGTCGTTCTCTCTATTTTTCTCCCTTCACTACCTACAAATTCCCTCTTAATGAATGCCTCTCTTGATTAGTTCATGGGGTGTCATTCCCCCCAAGAGAATCCTTGTTTTCCCTTGTGTGGAGTGTGATAATCATCTCCACTATAAAGTTGCAACCATTCTTAGTTGTGCATGTGTATATTCTCTATCGACCCTGACTTCCTTCTTAGTCCCAGTGGTTCTGTATTTTCTGAGTTGTGGTGCAGAGGCTGTTGTGTCAGGTCCCTGACCCACTCTCATGTTGGCTGAATTCACATGTCCCTTTTTCTAGTGCATCATGTCCTTAATTTTTTCCTATTTGAATTATGGAATTATCCAAGCTAGGCATGACATTTGTTGTCCTCCTTTCCCACTTATTTAATTTATAACACTAGTCTATTTAAGGAAAACTTTCCGGCCCTTCAATAATTGTCATGAAACCAGTCAAATCTCCTTCAAATCCCAAGAAATCTCCTTCCTCATATGGAATTTGTGTCCCAATTCTCAAGCCTTTTAGTTTATAATCAAAATACATGAAATGTTTACAATTGTTTGCAATAGGGGAATTTTCCCAAAGGTGTTCTCACAACTAGGTCATTTTTACTATATCTAAGGGGAATAGGAGGATTAGATTCACTTTGAATGTGGTCCTCCAAATGTTCTAGCCTTGCATCAAGTCTATCCAAAAAGAAACATTGATTTCTTAATATTCTATTGATTTCATCCAAACAGGAAAATACATTGTATCTTTCCACCTATTTATCCTTTAACACCATGCCGAGAAATATCTTCATCTTCCAATGGAATTTTATAAAATTGAGATATTGTTTCCTTCATCCCCATGTGTGACTAGGGTCAGTAACCCATTTGGAGACCTCTTCAAAGATCTCACAATCAGAAAAAGGCTTGCCACTTTGCATTAACCACAAATTCTAAGTTCCTAATTTCATGATGTGTGTAAGGAGAACAATTGCATGAAAAGCCCCAACAACTTCTTATGCATGTGATTGTGTCTGGTTTCAACCTTGAGGACCCTTGCCACCACCTACCTCCTGTTGGGTATAAGTTGTATAGGCGACATATCACACAAGGGTGACACTCTTGGACTTCTCGCAAAAATACACAGAGACATAGGAACGTAAATTATATTAGGCTAAACCAGACCCAGTATCAGAAAAAATCACTATCCTCATAATTAAGACACATGCCCAAGACAGGAACAAACTAGAGAAATCTAGACACACAATAAAGTTGAGAAAAAAAATAAATTACAACCTATAACTCTCAATACACGAAACAAAAACCGCACCTAGACAAAGGTTATTACGCCGCCCAGGATAAAGCCACCTTTTCTATACAAATTACAAAAGACGATAGGAACACACATAAGAGTACAAGACACAATACTTACAAGCAGACTAAAAAGAAGGGTCTCCAACAACCTGTCAAAGGGAGATTTCACCATAGAGAAAACTAGAAATTGAGAGCTAATACATGCAATTTCATACCAATTAACATACACAAGGAAGGAACACATAGATACCATGAATAGGATGATCGATACTAAAGGGGTTGGGAGAACCAATATCCACCGACAACTACCAGTTGTTTACCACCTCTGTAGCTCCTTCAAAATTCTTCGCTCCCCTATCAACCTTAATCCCACACAACTAGCTAAAGTCCCACAACCACAAGATGGCTTTCTAAAATTTCTACAAACCATTTCTCGGGAAATTTTATCTACACTTAGACAAGGCCCTCCACAATTGGAAATAACTCTAAAATTTCCCTCCTACAATGGGGACATCAACTCCTCCCCCTTTCTTGCTCAATCACTGTCCTCTTGCATAGGTGCTCAAACTAAGAATCTCCTCCACACGTTGTGTATTTAAGGTTGTCTTTGTTCCTCACATGCTTGTGCATGCATGGGGCAAGCCACAACCCCTGATTATAAATGTTCGTCTCTTCGATAGGGTGGTAGGATCACCCCTGAACCCCGTCAGTATCTATCCCATCCCCATCAGGGAATATACAAAAAATAATGTTGTAATAAAAAGAAAATCACACAAAAAAATATTATCCTGTAAGAAAATGTTGGCAATTCATATAATCATAATCCATGTTAAATGTTGATTTGATGATATGCACCATTTGCAAAATGTGGCCATTCATCTCTGGAAAACAATGCATGTTAATAGGTCTTTTCCACTATGTGATATTTATCATCATATCATATTTAAAGTTTTCATTCCTATATTCATAATTGATTTTCATTAATATTAAAGGTTTCTTTGAAATCCTTTGTTAAATTTTTCTTTTTAAACATATTTTTCAATGAATCATAATAAATCAATATTTATAATTAAACATCAAAACTTTATAGAAAATTTAAATTTTAAACTTAAATATTATTTTTTCCTTCAATTGAAGAATGTTTGTAACATCGCTCTATACAGTGTGATTAACTTTTTCATATAGACAAAATCACCTTTTATAGAAGGAAACACTTTGTTAACCACTTTGAACATTTTTTATGAATATGACTTTGAATTGTTTTTATAAAAAACATTATTGTTGACAATTTTATTGATAGTAAAAAACTATTTGGAGGAAGTTCCTTGAAACAAATATCTTGGAATCAACATTAATCATTAGCTCAATTGGAATTATAGCATTGAGAAATGATAAGTGGAGGATGGAATGCTTATATGGGCTTGAAAACAATTGTATGTCAGTTGATCTTTGGATTTGATATAAATGTTAGTATTTGAACCTGTTAAAATTTTTGCTAGAAAGAAATACACAAGAATTGGAAACTAAATCACACAACAAGAAACACAAAAAATTTACATGGTAAAACCCTAAAATTGTGTCAAGGAAACCTCCATAGGACAAGGGATTGGAATTATTATTGCTTTAGGTCAAAATATGACTCTCCAAGTTACATCAAGCCTCTCGAGAAATCACCATTTTAATAAAAAGACTTCTTTACATTACTCCCTATAGTTACACAACTGCCTCAACAGTGAAACTAAATTTACTCTGATAATTACATTGTTAACATCAATTGTTGTCATTATATAATAATCTCCACCTTGATAACAATTTTCCTAATCCCTTGCCCATGCCCATTCATCATCTCTTTTGCAAGCCAAGATAAGCCAAACACCATTACAACTTCTGTACTAAAATTGGCTTTGTGACCATGTCTACATGATTGTCCTGTGTATGGACCTTCTTGAGAGTTACTTTGCCTCTAGTGATCACATGTATTACAAAATGGTACCTTACATCAATCTGCTTAGTCTTGTTGTGATAAGCTGGATTTGTAGCCAAATGAATAACACTATGATTGTCATAGAATATATTAACTTTCTCCTACATCCTTCCAATTTCATCAAGTATACCTTTCAACCAAATTGCTTCTTTACAAACATTTGAAGAAACTATATTCTCTTCTTCAATAGCACATAAAGAAACGATTTCTTGAAGCTTTGACATCCAACTAATTGCTCCACCTGCAAGAGTAAAGACATATCTTGTAGTAGATCTCCTCTTGTCCAAATCACTTGAATAATCAACATCCACATATCCATAGACTGAACCTTCACTACCATTAAAGATGCTACAATGGTCATTTGTGCCTCTCAAATACCGAAGCACCCATTTCACTGCTCACCAATGTTCTTCTCCTGGATTTTCCATGACCCTGCTGACAACTCCAACTACATGTGAAATTTCAGGTCTTGTAGATACCATCACATACATTAAGTTTCCTACCACATTTTCATATGGTACATGAGACATATACTTATTTGTTCGTTAGTTCTTGGACTCAAACCCGAAGAAATCTTAAAATGGGAAGCTAATGAAACATTAACAGGTTTCACATTTTTCATATCAAAATTTTCAAGTACTTTCTCTACATACTCCTATTGTGATACCATAAATTTCCATTTTTCTTGTCTCTATGTATCTCCATGCCCAATATATGTTTTTCCTCTCCAAGATCCTTCATATCAATCATCCTAGAAAGTTGAGCCTTTAACCTATTGATATCTTCCATGATTTTGCTCGCAATAAGCATATTGTCAACATGCAAGACCAAGATAATGAATATGCCATTAAAATTTTTAAAGTAGACACAATGATAATACTCACTTCTAGTGAAGTTATGGCTCACCATGAAGGAGTCAAACTTCTTGTACCATTGCCTGGGGGACTGCCTCAGGCCATACAATGATTTCTTGAGCTTGCAAACTAATCTTTTTTTGCGAACTTGTACAAAACCTTCTAGTTGTTCCATATAAATATATTCATCCAAATTTCCATCAGGAACTGGCCTGTTCCAACCAATGTTGCGAATATACGCTCCTTTATGGGCCTTGCTGGTTATTATAGGATATTTATAAGGGGGTTTTCTAAGGTCGCTTATCCAATTACCTCCTTGTAGAAAAAGGTAACAAGTTTCAAGTGGTCCAGAGACTGTCAAGAAAGTTTTGAAAAATTAAAGCATTTACTCACCATTGTGCCAATATTGAAGATTCCAGACCCTGAAGAATAATTTATAATCTGTACAGATGTGTGTAAAGAGGGTGTAGGTAGAGTTTTAATGTGGAACGATAAGGTAATTTCTTACGAATCTCGTAAGTTAAAAGAGCATGAACATAAATATTCTTCTTACGATTTGGAGTTAATATTGTAGTTCATGCCTTAAAAGTATGGTGACACTATTTGGTGGGGAAAAGATTTTTGTTCAGAACAGACCACAACAACTTAACTAGTTTTTTAACCAACCCACTTTGAACGCACTCCAAGCTCGGTGGACTACATTCTTAATTGAATTTGATTTTGAAATCAAACATTTAAAGGGAAAAGAGAACCGAGTGGCAGATGCATTAAGTAGGAAGCTGCATCATATCTACGAGATTTCATTTAGTCAAGTCGAATTCAATTTTGCTGAGAAAATAAAGGAAGAAGCTCAGAAGGACCTTGAATATGGCTATCTCTGGAAACAAGTTAAATCTGCACAAAATTCTACAGAGAAAAAAGAGTACAGTATTAACTCTGAGAATTTGCTGATGTTTAGAAACCGTATATATGTTCCTAATCAATTGTCAATAAAGCAAATTATGTTAGATGAATTTCATAGAAGTCCTTATGCTCCTCACCCAGGCTATCAAAAGCTTTTTTCTGCTATCAAGAAAAATTACTATTGGCCTAGTATGAGGAAGGACATTGCAAAATATTTAGCCAAATGCCTGGAATGTTAGCAAGTCAAAGCTGAGCACCAACATCCTACTGGGTTACTACATCCCTTACCCATCCCTGAATGGAAATGGGATACAATAACCTTAGATTTTATAACTGGTTTACCTCGATCAAAAAGACAAAATGATTCGATTATGGTTGTGGTAGACAAACTGAGCAAGACTGTCCATTTTATACCTGTCAAGTCCACATACCAAATAGCCCAAATAGTAGATATATTTATGAAAGAGATTTTCAGGCTGCATGGCATGCCTTGAGTCATAATATCTGATTGGGATGTTAAGTTTACCTCTGCTTTTTGGAAAGCATTGTTCACAGGGTTAGGCACACAAATTCACTTCAGCACTACTTATCACCCCCAGACCGATGGAAAAACTGAAAGAGTTAATCAAGTGGTAGAGGACATGTTGCGTATGTACGTGATGCAGCAACTCGGGAAATGGGAAGAGTACCTACATTTTGTAGAGTTTTCTTACAACAATGGCTATCATGAGTCATTGAGAATGATTCCTTTTGAAGTACTCTATGGAAGAAAATGTACCATCCTTGCAAACTAGAACAGTCCCGAGAACAAAATGATATTAGGACTGGATATGCTAGAGGAAATGGAAAGGACCATGAAAAAGGTCCAAAAAAATTTGAAGGCCGCTCAGGATAGGCAAAAAATTTATGCTAATAAAAAAAAACCTATTGGGAGTTCCAGGTAGGAGATCATGTATATGTGCAGATTAAACCAAAGCGAAGCACACTGAGATGGGGGAAATGTGCCAATCTGGCCCCCCAGTTTTGTGGTCCTTTCCAGATTCTAAACAGAATAGGACCAGTGGCTTATCAACTAGTACTACCCAGTCACATTCGGGTTCACAATGTATTCCATGTTTCCCTTTTAAAGAAGTATGTGTATGACCCCAGGCACATCATAAATTGGCAAGAGATTTAGGTATATATATATATATATATATATATAGACAAAATCTATTTGTTATTTGTATATATGTTTATGTGTGTGTCAATTATATGACAGTTGTACTTGTGGCAGGTCGAGCCGGAAGGAGAATTTCTGGTCGAGCCCCTACACATACTCGATCAGAGAGAAGTAACATTGCGGAGGCGAGCTATCATCTAGGTTAAAGTGCAATGGAAGCACTTCAGCCTGGAAGAATCCACTTGGGAGGATAAAGATTTTATGCAGGAGGCATATCCTGGATTATTTCAGGAGTAGATGGAAGAATGAACACCATGGACGTGTTCTGCTAAGAGGGGAGAGATGTGACATCCCTAGGATTTTAATTTACTTTTGGACACGTTTTTTTTACTATTACGGTTGAGTAAACTGATAAACAATTAGTTATTGTGATGTTATTAATAATGAATAATAATTAAGTTATGGAAACATTAACACTGTCTCTATGAAAGATCTGAGAAATTACCGATGAACCTCAGTAACTCTCTTTTCACCAGACAGTTATCAGTTAGGAGCATTTATTCCCTTACCTTCTTTTCTCTTACAAGAGGGAAGAAAGGGGGAAGGGAAAGGGGGTATAAAGAAAGAAGTAAAGAAAGATTCCTTGAGCTGAACGAGAGTTCAGTGGGAAAACCCTTTTAAGATTATCTTCCTTGGAGGAAGAAAGGAATTGCAGGCTAGACTTGGGGTCCTGAGGCCGAAGCAATAGAACTGCTGCCTTGAGAAACTGATCCGAAGGATAAAGAGGAGCTTGGGGGGAGATTGTTGGACGTAATTGCCAAATTCTCATTGGAAGGGTGGAGAGGATTCATCTGGCAGTAAATTGATCTTTCAGTGGAAGATAAGTAATATATGCATATCTATTATTATTATCTGTTAGCAGTAGGAATTTAGCATACACGTAGTAAATTCATATTTACTAATAATATCTGATCAAAGTATATATTTGGCAGATAAGAATTAATGCATGCCTGTTAATATTATCTGCTAGTAGTATGAATTAGATGGATGAAGTATTGACACTTAATCTGAGTACTATTACTTTGTTTGCATTTACTCTGTTGCAGTTAACTTGGATAACTAATTTCAAATAGTGGCTTAGAAGTTATTGGGGTTATAACAGAGAATAACGAATGCTACGGGAAGGAATAGCTTAAACAGTCTAGTTACAGTAACTGTATTCTGGCAATAAAAACAAGATTGTAAGGACTATATGAACCAGTTTAAGTACATGAATATTCTTGACAGGAAATGAATATATATATATATATATATATATATATATATATATATATAAGCATGGAAGCATGTGTAACTTAAAGACTGTGTAATCTGTTAGGCCCCTATAATACTAGTGATTCCCCCATCACTATTGTCATTGTATCCCTTATTGATATTATTATGCCCCTATTGTCCCCATATTGTTATTAGTATGCCCCATAGAAGCCCACTATTGTTATTTTTGTGCCCTTATGTTTTTACTGTTATGTTGGCTTGATTATATTGTGACCCCTTAGACTCCTATATATAGAAGGGAGGTTTAGTCATTTGTATCATCCAAGAATTGTTCATTTGTGTAATGTAAAGGAGGTTTCCCCCTCGAAGAGGATGAATTCTAAGGCGTTGATCTATCTTTTCCATCTTTTTGTGAGCTAGTTTCCTAACATTTGGTATCAGAGCTTTGGATTCTAGGGTTTCTCTGCTCGAAAAAGGTCATCGTGGAATTTTCACTATAACATTTTTCTGAGATGTTTCGAAAGCTACAAAAAAACCCATTTGAGCTGAAATTGTTTTGAACTTCAGGTCTGAATTTCAGAGCTTGTCTCGCTATATTTGCAGAGATATGATCTGAGTAATTTAAGGTTTTTGTAGACTCCCGAATTACATTCCAAACAGGTGACCTGGGGAAAATTATCATAACTTTTGTTTTGAGCATCAGACTGAAATTTCGTAAAAATTTTCAGAAAGAGGACGGACTTTAGTTTTCTATATATTAGTTTCAGGTACTAAGGTCAAAATAGTCACACGTGGCACGTCGTACAAGTTCACTCTATTGAACTAGTTTATAATCAGGTCACTGTGGGAGATTTGGCATAACTCTTCCTTGGAGAATCCAATCTTGATCAAACTTGTGGGGTTAGAAAGAGGACTCAAAGGGCTACCGCAAGACAAGATTTTAGATATTCGAGATCCACAGTTACAGAGATACAATAGATTCAATATCGAGTTCTTACAAAGTGAAAAAAAGGGTGTGTAGTTTTTTTTTTAATTTTTCATAAGATTGGTTTGAAAAATTAGTTTGAAGGAATTCAAAGGGAATAGTGAAGAATTATTAGCATTAATTAATGCCCCGAAGAAAGAAAATGGAAACACCTAGTAAGCAACCTGAAAGCTCTAGCATGACTTGTGAAGAAGAGGAAGAAATGAAACATGATTTATCAAAATTACAAGACCAAGTACAACAAATTTCACTCTCACGAAAGTTAAATGAAGCCAAGATGAATGGCGTGGAAGCTAAGATGAATGGCATGGACGCTAAGTTGAATGGCATGGACGCTAAGATGGAAGAACTAAAGATAAATTTGAATAAGTTGCTACAAGAAATGGTCACTAATGGTGAAAGGGTAGTAAAGGAAACTCATGATGAGAAGAAAAGAAATGTTAATCTTGATTTCATAGACTCTAATGTTGGATTGAAGACCCACCATGTTACAAAAATTGATATGGGGAAGTTTGACGGAAGGGATCCCGGAACATGGATACTACAGATGGAGAAATTTTTCGATCTCCATAATGTGCAAAACACACAAAAGGTACGTATTTAAACTTTATATTTGGAACCAAACCAGTTTGTATGGTATCGCTGGCTTTTCTCTCGTAAACAAATTGTCACTTGGGCATTTTTTATGGAAGAAATGATAGACATTATAAGGATACAAAAAGAAACACCTTTTTTAGCCTATTGATAAATCTCAAACAAAAGGGTTCAATGATGGAGCACATTGAGGACTACCAAAAATTGAACATAAGGGTAAAAGATATTCTAGAGGAGCATAGGATTGATGTGTTCATAGGGACTTTAAAGGATAATATCCAACGTGAAGTTTTCCTTTGGGAACCTGATTCATTGGAGAAGGCATTCGGGTTAGCAAGAAAAATGGAAAGCAAAATTATGGCAACCAGGAAGCCTACCACTCACAACTATAAAGATGGAAGTATTGTTTCCCCTAGCCTTCCACAACCTACAAGGTTGACACCACAACAATTGGAAGAAAAAAGAGCAAAAGGGCTTTGTTACAGTTGTGACAGCAAATACACTAAAGGTCATAAGTGTGCTTAGAAGAAATTATTCTACATAGATTGTGAAGAGGAGGAAGAAAAGGAACAAGAAATGTCAAAAGAAGAGGATATACTCCAGGAACAAACCCTAGATAAAGAAGAAATGAATCTGACCATATCTTGTAATGCATTGGTTGGAATTACCACTCCTCAAACTATCAAGATAGAAGGACACATCAAGAAGAAAAAGGTAATAGTGTTGATTGATTCGGGAAGTACCCATAATTTTATTCATTATAAGATAGCAAAGGAATTGAATTGCTTCCTATATCCAGCACCAGAGTGTCAAGTGATGGTTGCAAGTGGAGGAACCATAAATTGCTCTGGAAAGTGCCATAATATCAAGCTATCCATAGGATAATATGTATTGAATATCCCAATGCTTTCCATTCCAATGGGTGGTGCTGATGTTGTACTAGGAGTCCAATGGCTACAATCCTTGGGTACAATAGCTTTTAATTTTCAAGAGCTTTTCATGAAATTTCGTGCGGAAGGAAAGAAAGTTGAATTAAGGGGTGTTGCAGGGAAATAAAAAAAGATAATCAGCTCTAACGGTATGACAAAGCTTCTAAAGAAGGAACAACGAGGTGTAATTGCACAATTATGTTCGCAAGAGGTTCCCACATCAAAATCATCTATCTCTCCAGATCTCCAAAAAGTCTTGGACAATCATTCCAAGGTATTTGAGACTCCTAAAGGTCTCCCACATATTCGTGATAATGATCATGCTATTCATTTGATTCCAGGAAGTGTTGCTCCAAACATCAGGCCATACAGAGATCCCTATGCCCAAAAGAGTGAAATTGAACGTATGGTTGCAGAAATGTTAGAGGTTGGTATAATTCAACTTAGTCAAAGTTATTTCTCTACTCCAATAGTATTGGTGCACAAGAAGGATGGATCATGGCGCATGTGTCCGGATTATAGGGAGCTCAACAAGCTCACTATTAAAGATAAATTTCCCATTCCTGTCATTGATGAATTATTGGATGAATTGCATGGATCAATTTACTTCACCAAGTTGGATATTCGTTCAGGATATCATCAAATCAGAATGAAGACTAAAGACATTTCAAAAACAATATTTAGAACTCACGAGGGTCATTATGAATTTTTGGTCATGCATTTTGGCCTTACCAATGCACCTTCTACATTTCAAGGTTTGATGAATTCCATTTTAAAACTCTTCCTTAGAAAATTTGTGTTAGTATTTTTTGATGATATACTAATCTACAGCAAGTCTTGGAAGGATCATGTTGAACATGTTGACAAGGTGCTCAAACTATTGAAGGAGAAACAATTATATGCAAAAAGCTCCAAATGTTTCTTTGGAGTACAAGAGGTGGAATATCTCATTCATATTGTATCTCATGAAGGTGTTAAGGTAGACCCTAGCAAAATTAAAGCTATTAAGGAATGGAAAATCCCCACATCCATAAAACATCTACGACGATTTCTTAGGTTGATAGGGTATTATTGCAAGTTTGTTAGGAATTATGGGAGAATAGCAGCACCTCTAACAACATTATTGAAGAAAGATGCATTTTCATGGATTCTAGAAGCAACAAAGGCCTTCGAACATCTTAAAGTGGCAATGTGCCAAGCACATTCACAAAAACCTTTATTGTGGAATGTGATGCTTCAGGAAATGGAATTGGTGTTGTTTTAATGCAAGATGAAAGACCCATTTCTTTCGAAAGTCATCCAAACAAGGGAAAGTATTTACACAAAGCTACTTATGAGAAGGAAATGTTGGCAATACTACATGCACTTAAGAAATGGCGACCCTACCTAATGGGAAGACACTTTAAGGTAAAAATGGATCATGATAGTCTTAAATACTTTTTAGAACAAAGATTATCCTCTGAAGAGCAACAAAAATGGATCACAAAGATGATGGGTTATGACTTTGAAATTATCTACAAAAAAGGGAAGCAAAATGTTGTGGCAGATGCATTCTCAAGAAAGGAAGAGGATGTGGAAGCATTGTTGTGTGCCATTTCTATTATCCAACCAAATTGGATAAACGAAGCAAGGGAGGAATGGAAGAATGACAAAAAAGTTTGGCACTCATTCGAAAGTTACAACAACATCCCAGTACATCTGATACATTTAGCTGGAAAAATGATTCGTTATGGTACAAAGATCACTTATACTTATGTAAGAATTACCAACTCAAACAAAAGATTCTTATGGAATTGCACACTTCTCTCTTAGGAGGGCACTCAGGATTTTTAAAAATTTACCACAGGGTTAAGAAGGAATTTTTTTGGGATGGCCTTAAATCAAATATTCAAAAGTTTGTGGCGGAATGTTTGGTTTTCCAAAAAAATAAAGTTGAAACAATTAAGACCCAAGGTCTATTACAACCTTTATCCATTCCAAGCCAACGCTGGGAGGAGGTTTCAATGGATTTTATCACAGGTTTACCCAAGTTCGAGGGAAAGAGTGTCATCATGGTGGTAGTTGACAGACTTACCAAGTATGCACACTTTTGTGCATTATCACATCCATTTAAAGCCATTACAATTTCTACTGCATTTATGGAAACAATTCAAAAGCTACATGGAAACCCAAAGATTATTGTAAGTGACAGAGATCCCATTTTCACTGGAAATTTTTGGACAGAATTATTTTCTTGTGTCGGTACTCAGTTAGCTCATAGCTCACCTTATCATCCTCAATATGATGGGAAAACTGAGATAGTAAACAAATGTTTGGAAGGATATTTTCGTTGCTTTGTATCTGTTAAACAGACACAATGGGTCAAATGGTTGCCTTTGACTGAATGGTGGTATATCACTTCCTTCCATACTGCAGCAAAAATGACCCCATTTATGGCGCTTTATGGATATCATCCACCATCCATCACATGATATTTAAGAGAAAATTCTAAGGTTCAAGCAATGGAACATCACATCGAGCATCAACAAGTTCTCCAACTCTTAAAAGATAAACTCACGTTGGTGCAGAATAAAATGAAACAACAGGCAGATCAACATTGCAGCGAAAGAAGTTTTGATGTAGGTGACTGGGTATTCCTACGACTACAACCGCATAAGCAAATTTCCTTCAAACAAGCCAAGAAGGATAATAAATTATCACCAAATTATTATGGTTTGTATAAGGTGTTGCAAAAGATTGGTACTATGGCATACAAATTGGAGCTTCATGCAGCTTCCCGAGTGCACCAAGTTTTCCATGTTTCATGTTTAAAGAAGGTTATAGGTGACAAAATCCCAATTCAAACAATATTGTCATAACTTGACGAGGAAGGAAAAATCATATTGGAAGCGGAAGCAGTCACAGAAACAAGAACTCGGCAGCTACGAAATCGATCAATTTCAGAGTATCTCATTAAGTGAAAGAACTTATCCGCTGAATATTACACATGGGAGGATAAGAATTTTATACAGAAGCATCCAAAACTACTCAAGCATTGAGGACAACGCTTTTCGGAAGGAGGGGGGCATGTTAGGCCCCCATAATACTAGCACTTGATTTCCCCATTACTATTGTCATTGTATCCCTTATTGTTATTACTCTGCCCCTATTGTCCCCATATTGTTATTAGTATGCCCCATAGAAACCCACTATTGTTATTTTTGTGCCCTTATGTTATTACTGTTATGTCGGCTTGATTATATTGTGACCCCTTAGACTCCTATATATAGAAGGGAGGTTTAGTCATTTGTATCATCCAAGAATTGTTCATTTGTGTAATGTAAAGGAGGTTTCCCCCTCAAAGAGACTGAATTCTAAGGCGTTGATCTATTGTTTCTATCTTTTTGTGAGCTGGTTTCCTAACATAATCAATGAAAACCTTACATCAATAGGAAAAGAGGTTACTTTACACGAAAGTAGAATACTAAAATTGTTCCTCGGTAAACTAGGATTTTAATAACATATTCTGGAAATCAATCTCTGAAAACCAATAAGATACGATAGATATTGTGCTTGCATAACCCATTTTCAAAGTAGGAATAGACATGGTATAGTCGTGGAAGCTTCCAAACAATCAGAAAGAGGTGATTAATTAATAAAACCCTTGTTTAATAACACTTCCAGTTCAAGGGAATGGAAGCCAAGTCTACAAACTTGGGTTGATTAATCCACAGAAAATAAACTAAAACAAGTTCCAGGGGATTCAACTTTGCCGCCGAAGCAAACTACGACTTTTTCCTAGATTGATTCCTTCGGCCAGTGCTGTTTTGACACTGAAGAATGATGTTCTGGTAAAGGAGGGTTTAGAACTTGGTAAAGAACTTAAGGAGAACAATTAAACATGCCATGCGGAACCATAATTCAATTTAAAAGAAGACATTGTTCAATAGTTAATCTCTGAAAAGAACAAGCTCAATACGACCAGTAAACCCTGTTAATAAAATACAATGTATGCAAAAGAGTGATACCATTTAACTGTGCCCATTAAGACCACCTTATAATTAAGTTTTTCATACAACCGGGTGGATGTACTAACCCTTAAATAACATAATTGTCAACAAGAAAAGTATCGAAGCCCAGTCCATCTACAAGGGCTCAAAGCTTATTATAGCAAGGGTTTCACACCCATAACTATCTGCTAAAGGAAATATTAGTGGATTTCAGAAAACAATAGGCACACAGACCAAGTTCCAGCGAGGCGTTCATACCCTTCCATTCTTTTATGACGAAGCTCAGGTCCTCTCGTCGTTAGGTGTTTTGGACTTGGGCACACACATCCAACTTCCAATGGACAGAGGCTACCTTGCACCAAAAATTCGTGGTGATTAATCAACGTGGAAAAGAAAATTATAGATCATTCGAAGAGGATCAAACCTAAACTTGGTAACTTACCTTTCAAGAGTCTGAGAGAATCATTATCCTCAGCGCCAAGGGAATCAGAGTTTGCAGCAGTCACCGTGTCTGTAGATGAAGATTAAAAGCCCTCTATTAGTTATGTCCGGTAGGTAAAAGTACGAAGTGAAAAGAGGAAACTAAACCTGGAACTGTAAATAAAAACAAGTCACTGTAAAACAACCTCACCTGCATATGATAAACAACAATACATTAGCAGTGGAGAGCATATGGCCACAACTCCTATGGATCTTGAAGCTCCAAATGAAAGCTAGACTGCGTGTAGTTGGAGAAGCAAGGTCCTAATGAATGAGTGTAACCCCGGTGGAGCTAGGGTTCTGCAAAGCAAGTTTCTAATACCCTGACCAAGCCGAATGACCAAAGGAGGGAGGCAGGTCACCGAGTCGTTAGCATAACACCTCGATTCCTGGTGGGTCGTCGTATCAAACCCTCTGATTGGACGATGCTGCAAGCACCACATGGAATTCGAAGAAATAATGACTGGCAGCTAGCCCCCATTAGACAACAGTCCAACCGAGCTTTTAATTAGAAAATTAATGTAAGCCAAACACGTATAGTTAGCAAATGAAGAGAAGTCATCACCTTCGAGGAGATTTATTAACATGTACAGAAAGGTATGTCAAGACTTAATGAATCTGTGGAGGCCATTAAGGTTGGGTACGATAAAATCATCAGCCATCATAGTTAATCTTGAGTTTTGTAAACCATTCATAATATATGCCTTTGACATTATATATATATATATATATATGGATTCTCGAATAGTGCGAATGTTAAGATATGCTAATTCATGGTAAAGAAAAACAAAAATTACATATGAATGCATTGTCAATATATGATTTTTTAGATAAATCTGTTTACAAATATATAGATCTGTCAAATACAAATATTTCATGGAAGTAGCAGTCACTTTTTAAAATCATGAATTACATAGAAAAAAAATTATAAACATAGAAAGTGATAAGTAAAAATAATTTAAACTGGAAAGTGGTAAGTAAAAATAATTTGAATTTTGATGTTTAATAATTTAAATTACCTATCATAATTTTTTAGTAAACAATTTACAAGTTTTTTGGGTTAGAAGGGGAGGAAGCCAATCCCTAGAGATTGCCCAAGGGAATGCTCTACACTTTTATTAACCATTGTGACCTAAATAAATAGTTTTAAGCCCTAAATTTGAAGATTTGTACTCTTTAACTTTGTTCCATAATTATAACAGATTCTCTTTTAATGATAAATATCTTTGATTCTCTTTTAATGATGAATATATTTCTTGGCTAAAAAGAAGAGAAAAGCATACCAATTTTATTGATAAATTCATTTTTGCTCAACCATTTTTCATGGTTTTGTTTTTCCTTTTTATTTATATATACAACATTTTTACATTATTTCACACAAAACAGAAATTGATATTAATACGATTTAACAAGCTTCTATTAAAAAAAATCCCTTTTTGCAAAATGTAATAGCAAAAGTTTTGTATCCAAATTAATTTGAAATACTAAACTCACACCCCTATAAAAATCATATTGATGACAGTTTTATCCAACATATGGAAAGCATAAAATGATTGAGAGTGCTTTATATCTAATGATCAATGAGCATCACACAAAATTAAAATTACATATAACATAAGAGGCATAAAAAAACAAATAACAATCATTAAAAAAATTCTTGACCACTTAACTAAATTTGAAATGCCGGGGAAGCTTCAACTTCGGGGCCAGCTAAGGGAAACTTCCTTATTAAAACTCGAGTAAAAGTTTATCGGAAAACACTCGAATATCAAAACTTGAGTAAAATCTTGAGGAAAAGAATGAAAAAAAGATGGGTCCCGGGCAAGTCCAAGGTAAAGACTTTGCAAGTGGGTTGTATATAATAGATTAAACCGCACACATTATTTGTCAAACTTGACATGGCCATCAGAATCCGGTGATTGCCCCGAGAATTGTGAAGTTTTTGTATCTTGGAAGAGTTGACCAATGAAACAGCGGTAGGCACTGTCTTTGCAATTTCCTTATCACTGGTTATGTTGTGTACATATATCTCTATGTGCACTCCGCCCATCTACCATATCCTCTCAAACAAAGATGAGGCTGAATCACTTCTCTTCTTAGTTTTGCAAAATTTTTAGAAAGATTCTTATGCTTAACTATTGTCTTTTATAACTGTCAGCAGGAACGGTAATGTCCACGGCTCTTGTTGGTTACAGGGTATGTGAAGAGAACCCCCATCAGTTATATCGATTGTTGTAGGAAACTGTGAATTGCTGTCTAATGTTTTATGAATGCGCAAGGAGCTAAGAGGGCTGCCGCTACGCTTAGGCTCTGGTGGTCGGATATAGATTCTTCAGACCTGGCGTTAAGCTTGCCGCACTGCGCTGAGGAGGTGAAAATGGGATCAACGATTTGTAACGAGAAGAATGGTTGTGCATCCAGCCCCTCCATTGCTCTCGACTGCGAAGAGTCTGCTAGATATCGAGCTCAAGAGAGGACGAAGAACAAGTCAATGAAGGGCGAGACCACGGAAGATAAGCAAGACAATGAGCTGGCTAGCGAGATGACGGAGGAATTGAACTTTTCTGTGACCGTCTCAAAGAACGGAGGACGGCCGAAGCATGACGCTGTTCCATACACAAAATCTATCGAAAAGAACCGGCAAGCACTGGACAGAACGGGGAGCGGATTGGTTGCTGTAACCGGATCTGGCGGAGAGTCAGAGCGGTGTGGGGATCCGAGAATGTATTCAATGTCGGTAGAGGTAAAGCAAGTTCGGAGGCTGCGCTCATCGCAATACAAGGGGGTCGTTCCGCAGCCTAACGGGCGATGGGCAGCTCAGATTTACGAGAAACACCAGCGCGTGTGGTTGGGAACGTTTAGCAGTGAAGAGGAAGCTGCCAGGGCCTACGACCGAGCGGCTCTCAAGGTCCGAGGGCGGGAGGCCATAACCAATTTTAGTTCGGTGGGAAGCCGCGATCAGGAAGAGAGATTCATGAGAGAGCACAGCAAGGAAGAAATCGTACAGATGCTCCGAAAGCACACTTATGACGAAGAGATGACGATGAGAGCAGCTCAGTCGGGCACGGATAAGGCCGAGGCGTCGGGGGAGGTTCAGTACGGCCTGATAAGCGTGTGTCAAGAAAACAAAGAGCACCTTTTCGATAAGGCCCTCACACCCAGCGACGTGGGAAAACTGAATCGCCTGGTGATTCCCAAGCAACAAGCGGAGAAGTATTTTCCCATGGACGTCAATTCCAGCGAGAATGGACTACTCCTGAATTTCGCAGATAACATGGGGAAAGTCTGGAGATTTCATTACTCGTACCGGAACAGCAGCCAGAGCTACCTCCTGACCAAGGGGTGGAGTCGGTTCGTGAAGGAAAAGAAACTGGAGGCCGAGGACATTGTTTCGTTTCACAGAGGATTGACTCAATCTCATCACCTCTACATAAGCTGGAGACGCAGGCCAGCAGGTAAGCACCAATTTGGAGCCAGTCCACAGTGCCACCACTCCAAGTGGAAAGGGACCAATTGCTCGTCTTCCTTGGATCCGTTCAATTCTGGAAACCAGGCCGGGATCGCTTATAATGCCCAATGGATGACCCTCTTCTGGCCCACTTCTAAAAATTTCGATACCATCCAACCATTCAGTTCCAAATCCATCACCCCACTTGTCAACAAAGTCGGTGATGCGGATGCCCTGTGGTCCCCTATTCCTATAACTACTCTTTACGTCGCGCTTCCTTTTCATTGCTCGGAATCGTCCACCAAACAAACTGACATTAATCGTGGCGGATTGCCAAGCATGGACCTGTATCTCAACTTGCACAACTCCATTAATTCCGGCGACGGAAGCCCTCATATCAAACCGCTTGGACCCTCCGCAGCAAAAGAACTAGAAACCCCCGAATACAAAGAAGTATCGTGTCTCGATTCTGCGACCGCGACCGCGACCACGACCACGGAAGGTATAAAACTTTTTGGGGTGACTTTATCAGAACGCCAAATATACCGAGAAGTTAAATCAGAGGACTCACAAGGGCAGCTGCGTGTCTGAATAATGGATAAAGTCAGAGGACTCACAAGGGCAGCTGCGTGTCTGAATAATGGATAAGGTAAGAGGACTCACAAAGTGTAGAAGTGGCAAAGTGATGAGTAGCTCGATGGACAACACAAAGTGTCGATATTCAGAGATAATTGTTTCAAGGAGAATTAAGAACTTGCAGATACATGGGACACCAAATTCGATATGCCGACTTAGAAGAGGACACTGAGGACACGCTGTGTCGATTTTCACACGGCGATTCCAAAGAAATAAGCGACGCGATGTAAATGTAAAATTAAAAAACAATCTGTGCCATAAGTTAAAATTTTATTTTTTCCTCATATCACTCGGCCGGTACATTATAGTGTATGGCAAAATTTACTCTTATTCAGTTCACATATTTTAATTCTAATTATTTACATAATTATATAGAAAAAAGTTTAAGCTTTTATGTTTGTCATGATTATATGTTTCTTTCATTTACGGTGATGGGTAATTCTTCTATTTTCAATAAGTGATTTTAATGTTATAAATTTCTTAAATATACATCCTCTTATTATTTGTTCAAAATCTTATAAATTTAAAATATAATATTTAACAAAATTAAATTTTATTATATAATAAAATTGTAAAATGTTAATTTTTCTTTATAAATAAATATAATAATAAAAAATAATTTTCATATTTTTCTAAAAATATTTTCAAGCTAATTTAGTATGATAAATAGTTTTAAAATTAATAATAATAAAATTTATATATTTTTAAACTATTAATATAAAAAATACAATATTTTTTCTAAATTAATATTTTATTGTTTCAAAATGTCTTAAAAATATAGTACAATATAATATAATATCTAGTCATGCTATCCTTATTCATGGTATTTGTGGATGGTTTCACTTTATCCCAATGGAGACTAATAATTTTAGCCACTTACTCATTAAAATTAGTCTCACAAAACATAAAATTAATGACCAAATATTCCATTCAATTAGGAATTCGAGCAAGGAACAAGCACTTCTTTAACATACCCCCTACTTTCCCTAGCCCCAACCAAGGTTGGTAAGAGGTAGTTACCAAGATGACTCGATCTCCATTGTCCAATTATGGAAATAAGGTCCAAAATTTTCACTTTCTTTTACTTTCAAGAAACTCAAAACAAATGATACCATCATGTTCGTCTCATCGAGATGATTTCGATAATATAATTTTTTCACCAATTGAACTCTTGGATCTAAAGATATGGCCATCCAAAGATTATCCATTTAGTTAGTGCCAACTCACCAACCTACAATGTGGGGATAAAGCATGTAGTGTACGCGTGGTCCCAACATGGAAATCTTAGTCGATCCCTTTTTGCCATATGGCAGTGTTACCACAGTTGGTGACACGTCCATATTGGTCACGTAATACCCACTATACAGCAGGTGTGACCCAACTAATCACACATATGTGCTATATGAAAAGTGTTACGGGTGTGGGCCCCCCATAGGCCACAACAACCCACTGTAGTGAGCCCTAGAGAGTTTTCCTACTACTCCTTACTGAACTTCCAGTGTATTCCTTCCAAGTTGCATTAGTAGTGCCAACTCTGCACTTGGGCTTAGCCTCCCCCTTGACTAGTAATTGACCACATTCACACCACATAGATCTTATCCTCATCGAACATGGCTCCACATGCCAAGCCACATAGGGTAGTAGATCTCGGCAACTCTATCATGCTCTTCATCCAAATATTCTACGGTTTGGGGTGAAATCATCCATCATCACACCGCCCACATGGGTGGGGTCCCACATACCTTTGAATCCCCAACCATTCATGGCTTCCCATTGCATGCGATTTGGAGGGTTTTTTCCTCCGATTTATGCATTGGGAAACAGGCCCCACTGCCACAACATCCCAGGGATGATACCCTTTTACCATGCTCCATTTGAAACCTCTGGGGAAGAACCTCCAGGGTCATCCAATCACCATACTACCTCCCCATCGTTGGCTTGGATGTCTCTGCCTTTGCACATGGACATGGGTCTTGGGCATATGGCACTTACAATGTGGGTGTCTTCACAAATCTATGTGTCCTAACCTCCTCACGGCATGAGCATATATGTTATGATCTTATCGTTATTAGCGTTTCATCTTGGGATTCTTCACATGGATTATTCATAATGAAGTCGAGCCCTATGACTCAACCCCTTCTCTTTCCATTTGTGTACAAATATACATAAGGCTTCAATCTGGTGATTTCTCAAGGGTTTCTCCCTTATCACTTGGTAATTGATAGTGTACTTAAGAGGAATTGTCTTCGAGGCCTTCA
Source organism: Pinus tabuliformis (assembly GCA_031772625.1). Taxonomy (NCBI): domain Eukaryota; kingdom Viridiplantae; phylum Streptophyta; class Pinopsida; order Pinales; family Pinaceae; genus Pinus; species Pinus tabuliformis. The sequence continues at coordinate 704,515,346 of CM062819.1, forward strand.
ACACACAATTCATATATATATATATATATATATATATATATATATATATATATATATATATATATATGAGACCATCCAAGCTATCCCTCTTGAGCTTAAACTGCCTCAACCCAACTCATTCAACAAATGCGTAACTAAATCATATGTGCAGCACACACACACACACACACACATATACAACCCAACTATCTCTCTAAGATTAGTATCATTTAAACCGGGCTTAAATAACCATTTCTTTTAGGTCTCTAGCACATACACATGGCCAACCTATTCATCTTCACTATGGCCCCTTCTGATGAATTTCAGTATCATCACAACTCACCAATCTGTAGGCCTCTTGACCACTAATAAACAAAAAACAAGCCCACAAGTATATACAGCAAACCCTTCCATTTACTTAGGAAATATACAGGGAATTAACCTTCCTTAAATAGACAAAGAAATCACACTTCTTGACATATCACATGCATTGAACCAACACATTAAAACCATATCAATATAGGCCTTAGTCCAACACAAATACTTTGATTTAATGTCTATAATTACATATATTCTTCACCATTCCCCTCTTTTTATGTTATGTTCACCAGTTATAAATAAATATTTTTGATGTTATCAAACCCCCTTTACCTATCCTAATTTCTTCTTTGATATAATGTTGATTCAAATGGACACATTTAATCAACAATTCTTGACTGAATTCTCATATAATAGTGCCCATATTATTATGTTTTGATTATAATTCCCTAATTATTATCTAGATCCTCATGTCATCTCTCTAATTTTTTTTAATAATTTTTTTTAAATTAAAAATAAGGGCTTTTAAATATTTTTCTAGTCCAACTAATTTTCAAAATCTTCAATAGTCCTAACCATTATTATTTTTTCATTTTTATACACTAATTATTATTTTCTTGATTATAATTCAACAATTTGTATTCTTATCTAGATCCGCAATTTCAATTAAAAATTAAATAAACAAATTTCTAATCAAATATCTTATTTCTAAACTTGCTAATTTCATAATTTCTCTAAATCCTTTTTCAAAAATTATAATCTTGATTTCTTAGAAATTTAAAAAAAAACTGTCTAAATCTGAAATGTTGATTTAATTCAATTATGACCATTAATCCAGCATTTAAATAATTGTTGATCTCAAAACACTCGTCAAATATTACTCTATTAAATCAAAATTATTGACCGTTATCCAACATTCAATTATTTTCCTATATAAGGTCTCTAGCACTCATTAACTCATATTGCTCTCATATTGCTCTCTGTGGTCCCTAATGATGGATGGAGTCACCATCCGAAACGTTGGACATATCACACTCATTATATAGTGTTACTCTAGAAATATCCAACAATATGATTCGTTATGGAAGTATCCAATCACTCATATATTTGATTAGTCAAATTATATAAATTTAATTAGCAAATCATTTAAAATCATTTTTAAATAACTGTATTACTAACTCCAGTATAGCTAAAAAAGTATTCAAATTTAACAATTAATTTTAATATAAAAATATAATATAAATTTTCAATGAAGTTTTTTTATTTCAAATAGTTTCATCTTCACACATATCATTTCAACTAAATCGACTAAAAAGTTTATGCACATAATTCATTCATGTATATAAAGGCTCTTTTTTTTAATATTTATATAAACGAAAATATTAATTCAATGATAGGATATATTCACTGGATCTATATTGGAATTGGGCTCTAAGAATTTCAAATGTTCGTCAAGATTTGATAATCTGAGAATCTTCTTTGTCTTATAATCTAAAAAAAAGTCAAGATTTGATAATCTAAAAATATTCTTCCTCTTATACCTAATTCAATTCAATGAATAATATGATTTTTTTTATTGGTTTTAAGTTTCAAGTGAGACAATGCTATGGCGTGAACATGACAGTGCTCAATAGCATTACAGAGGTCAGGCATGCAGGGCTTGATAATATCACACATCTATTAGTCAATTTACATATATAAAAAACAATTATCTTATTCCCTAAGACAACCTTAGAATTCCTATTTAGCTCATGAGCATTAACATTCCAAGGAAATCCTTTACACATAAATTAATGCATATCAAACTTTATTATGAATAAGATCTATTATCTAGAATTACATTAATGTTACCTCTCTAGATTTAATCTAAATATTTACACAGAGATTATGAAGTCGAGATGAGGACAGATGTCTGTCTCTCGTGGTGGCTCAGCTTACCAAGTCCACTTGTTCCTTTCACAGTTTTTCTAATTAAATGAACCTGGTACTATATGTTAACAGCACCGTTGATAGAGGTCGGAGTTCAGTCCTACAATTAATTCTTACCTCATGGTTCTCCATCCTACATTAACTCTCGCTGACAGCTGCTCGGCCTAGGTGGAGGTGGCGCTTCGGTGGAGTCATTATTGCAGTACCTTGTTCATTGTAACTTTGGGATCCACTCCAGATCAACGACATTAGTTTCTCCACTGGATCAGACAAAGGAGAGGGTTATTGGGGTTTCTAACCTTCGAATGGTTATTCTCGCCATTCATTTTTTCTCTTTGGTTAATGTTTTTGTTATCTTCTGGGCTGGTTTGTATTTAGGGTTTGAGAACCCCTTGCTAGATGTTTACTGATATTTGAGACTTCTTAATACCCGTGTTCATTGCTAGGAATAATTCAATGTCCAGGTTTCATTATTCGGCCATTGGGGTCTGCTAGCATACATGGTGTGAATTTATCAATAGACGATTTTCCCCTTCGAGTTAACTAGGTAATTTAATTTAGCTTTTGTTTGTTGTTTCATTCTCTGTCGATATAAATTGCTAGAGAATCTTATTAATCCTTATTTTCCCCACTCAGTCAGGGTGGAGAGTTTTGCAAAGACAGCACGATGGACAAGATGCTGGTCAAGCCCGTTGTTCGGCTCCCCGGTGGCCTTGAAAACCGGTTTATTTACATTCCGGGTATGCAAGGTTTCTGGCTTGATTCTAGAAGTTAAGGTTATGACTCCGTAGGGAGCTTGACACTTATTTTTAGCGTGATTGAAATATTGAATACCCTCTGTAATTTGAATTTAGTTTAAGTTTATGAAGCCTTTCAGCCATGAACATCCTTCAAGGTTATACCGGCTTGTTGATCGGGTTTACTTATTTGTATATTTATACTTAAGGCTAAGGGTGAAGCGATTCGAACCCTGGCTGGAATGGTTATAATTTTGCTTCTGAGATTGTTGGATGAATATATATACTCTTGTTTGCGTCTTTAAGCAATTTTTGGAATGCAATATTCGTCACTGTTATTTTTTTCTTATGGAATTTATCCCTACAACATTTCTGTGTGTTTTTGCTAGCTTTCTGCTTGTGTTCAATGGTCGAATGGTTCGACATTACTATGTATTTAATTGATTCCTAATTATTTCGAAATGGAACCTCATTTCCATCTTTCTAGGCTCTTAGTATGAGTTATGGTTTAGGGCATGTCCGTGGCTTGGATATCCCTCTTTTCCTCTGAGTTTCTGAAAGGTTTGCTCAGTTGTATATTTTAAGCAGTACCTATCAAAACAGATTTCTTTATAGTGAAAAATATCTTCGTTGTTTTCCTAACAGAGGGTTTAGTAATCTCATCTTAACATGTTGGTAAATTCTATTGGGAAAATTCCGACTATGAAATGAAGTTTTGTTCTCTGGTTCATAATTATGTTCAGATTCATATCTATGTTTAGCTTTATAGCATAACTTGTTCGGTTTCTATGAAAACCATGAGATTCACTAATATTAGCATATCTTCCCTTTGCATGAATTTATCTATACACATACTATCATAATAAATTTAACATAACAATTTACCATCATTAATCAAGCTATCTCATCCTAAATCACTGAGAATGATCATTGTATTTTCATCATAAACAGAGCAGAATCTATTCTAATAAGCAACAGGTAATATCACTTATCTGAACCATTGTCTAGCTTGAAATTTCCCTATTTCAGTCTTGCAACCAGACCTGAAATTCTCTGTATCTTTGCCTCCCAACCTTGAGACTACTTCAGTAGTCTCCCCCCGAGTTGTTCCTGATCACATGAACTCTCTATTTTTCCTGAGACTTATAGTCTCACTGCCCTCTGGTCCAAACCAGACATGGCCTTATAAGACTGCTTGACATTTCAGCACAACATGTTCCTTAGTAACTTTTTCTTTTCTTCTTTTCCTTGATCTCAGATACCTCTATCCTCTTGATCTCTTGAATAAATCCTCAAGAAATTAGTTTCAAGAACTTAGTTAGGAACAGGTAACTGTTTCACTAACTGATTATTAAGTAAAATAATATTTACTGATAACTGTTGTCTTCATTCAAAAAAGAATTAACTTCCAAAATAGTATTTTTTAAATTAAGAAAATAAATAGTTTGTTCAAACTGCAGTAATTAAAATATTTACATGGTCTGGGGGATATCACATCTTCCCCTCCTAAGATGTAACATTGCCCCGATGTTTTCCTTCTAAAACCAAATTCGAAAAGTTCTCCTTCATAACCTGCTCATCTTCCCAGGTGGCCTCTTTTGGCTCATAGTGTTGTCATTGCACTTTAACCTGGGTGATAACTCATTTCTGCAACATTACTTCTCTCTGATCTAGTATACCTAGAGTTTTGACCAAGAACTCACCTTCCGGTTCGACCTACATAGCAACAAAATGACTTAAGTCATCAACCAACTTGTTTAATAAATCTGTATTTAAAGAAAAATTTTCTTGAATATTTTACCTGAATGTTTTTCCAATTGATTACGTGTTTAGGATCATAAATATATTTCTTAAGTAGAGAAATGTGGAAGATATTGTGCACACGAATGTGGCTGGTAAGCCATTGGCCCGATCTGAGCTAAGATTTGAAATGGCTCGCAAAACCGGGGTGCTAGCTTAGCACATCTAGTCCATTGCAGTGTACTTTTCTTAGCTCGTACTCTAATGTAAACATGGTCCCCTACTTGAAATTCCTGAAAGCTCCTTTTCCGATCAGCAAAGTTCTTTTGCCGGTCTTGAGCAGCTTTTAAGTTGGTTTGTACTCTTTTTACCATTTCCTCCAACATATCTGGTCCTAACATCAACTTGTCCTCTGGTCCACTCCAACTCAAGGGTGTTTTGCACTTACATCCGTATAACACTTCAAAAGGGCTCATCTGTAGAGATGTATGGTATCCATTGTTATAAGCAAATTCTACCAAGTGTAGGTAGTCCTCCCATTTCGATGGTTGTTGCATAACATAAGTTCACAACATGTCTTCAACCACTTGGTTTACTCGCTCTGTCTGTCCATCCATTTGAGGATGATAAGCAGTGCTGAAGTGTAGTTGTGTGCCCAATCCTTCAAAAAGGGCCTTCCAAAAGGCTGATGTAAATTTCACATCGCGATATGAGATGATCATTTTGGGTATTCCGTGTAGCTTGAAAATGTGTTGCATAAAAATGTTAGCAACTTGCACCGCTTTATAAGTTGACTGGACTGGTATGAAATGAGCAGATTTGCTCAGTTTGTCTACCACTACCATGATAGAGTCATTTTTCCTTTTTGACTTAGGCAGTCCAGTAATGAAATCAATGGATATGGTTTCCCATTTCCATTCAGGAATAGGTAAGGGGTGGAGTAAACCTGCTCGGTGTTGGTGCTCAGCTTTTATTTGCTGGCACTCCAGACATCTAGCTAGGTATTCTGCTACCTCCTTCTTCATACTAGGCTTGAAAATTCCTTTATTAAGGCAGAAATCATTTTCTGGTATCCGGGATGGCTTGCACAAGGAATCTTATGAAATTCATCTAAAATTAAATTTTTAATATGTTTTTTGTTAGGTACATATAACCTCTTCCTATAAGTCATCAATTCTTATGAATTTACCTCATATCCTAATTGTTGTTTATGGCTGAATTTATCTCATATCCACCACCCGCTTTTCTTTCCCCTTCAAATGCTTGCTTTCAAAATCAAATTCACTTAGGAAATCTTCCCAACGAGCTTGTCTAGCATTCAGATTAGGCTGCTTAAAGTAGCTTGTTAGACTATGATGATCAGTTAATAGCAAAAATTTCTTACCCATTAGGTAGTGCCACCACATTTTTAAGGCATGAATCACCACTATCAGTTCTAAGTCATATGCATAATACTTTTGTTCATACTCTTTAAGTTTCCTTGATTCATAAGCTACAACCCTGCCTTCTTGCATTAATACGCCACCTACACCCTCCTTGCTAGCATCTGTACAAACCACGTATTCTTTGTTGGGATCTACGATGCTCAAAATGGGTGCAGTGGTAAGTAGATGCTTGAGCTGATCAAAGCTCTTTTGACAGTCGGGGGTCCATCTAAAGGCTTTCCCTTTCTTTTGCAAAGAAGTGATAGGATATGCCACCCTAGAAAATCCTTCCACAAATCGCCTATAATATCCAGCTAGACCCATGAATGATCTTATGTCAGCTACATCTTTCGGTACCGACCATTCCATGATAGTTCTTATTTTCTCCGGATCTACTGTGATGCCATTCTTGGTGATGACATGTCCTAAGTACTAGATTTGTTCCTTAAATAAGTTGTTAGTGTCAGTGTCTTCACACTGCCATTAGTGATCAAAATATGCTCTTTTGCATTTCATAGTAAGAGTCCCATACTGATGAGTTTACATTCCATTAGGTCATGGATTCACTGATGGTAGGGTTTTATTTAATATCTTCCCTCATGATCTGTACTTGCTGATCCTCTTTCATATATTTCAGTCATGGCTCATGTTCACTTTGCAATTCATTTCATTAAGTCTTAGGGTTTGGTCTCATTAGGTTTTAGGGTCCCACCATGGTCAAATCCAATAATTACATGCCAATTATGATCAACAAGGACATGAGGAGGCCAATAATGATTAGCAAAGCCATAATTTATCATTTTGAAAGCCTAATGTAGTTCTCACCTCAAAACTTGTTTTGAGGAGAAAACATGGTATTTTGTTTTTATCTCCCTTAATGATGTAATTTTATGTTTTCATATGTAATATTGGTTGCCAGCTGCACATCTTGTGATGTTTTCAAGCACCTGCCACTGCAAAAAATCAGGTTATCATGAGCACAAATCCACCTGCAAAAGCAAAAGAGAACAAGTACTAAACCTATTTTCCTCTCCCACTGAGCTAGGGTTGGCTATGGGATCAAAGATATCTAAGCAGAGGAGGCATAAGGGATATCAGAAGGTATGAGGCCATTTCATATCATCAAACATTAGGTATCCATCATTTGTCGAGAATTCATTCCAAGGAACAAGCCATTCACCACACATAAGGGACAGGTTTTCTTCAAACTGTGTTTCTGAGCAAGAAAATATGAATTTGACAAAAGTGAGAGAGTTTTCTATTCATCACTTACCCAAGAAGAAAAACCTCTTTTAGTTTTTACACAGGTTTCATGGTTTGGGATAAATGTCTAAAACATTATTTTCACCTTTGGAGTGACCTTGGTAAAATCAATTTTTCTCCTAGATGGAATGACCAAAGGACTTTCTTGATAAGTCAAATGATAAATAGACAAAAAGATCTTTCCAATGAGCTATCATGAGCTCAATTTTGAGTTGAGGAAGACCTTCAAAAGATGAATGAAACAACACTATGCATTTTGAGAGCCTCATTCTGCACATTTTTACTAGTCTTGGAAGATTGAGCTTTTTCCAGGGGAAATGAACACCAAATTAAAAAATTCAAGATGTTCTAGAAAGTAGACTCGACAAGATTTCCAACGAGCTATCACATGCCCAATTTGGACATCGGGAAGGAAGTCAAAAGTCATTCTTAAGTGGCATTGCACTTAGGGAAGGAGGTGCTGCGCTTAGGGACTTTTTGCTTAGTTCAAAATATAACAGGCGTTGTGCTTAGAGGGTGGCGCTGCGCTCCTGGGTAGTGGCTTTGCACTTATGCCAACCAACCCAAAAAACACTCCAAACTTTAGATTTCTGGCAAATTTCCTCCAATTCCACACTTAGCAAGTAAGTATCACTCCTCTCCCTCCAATTTGGTTTACACTTGTTAAGATTTTCATAAGTTTCCACTCATTACATAAAACCCTAATTCTCACCATAAACCCTAAATCATTTGGTTTATTTCACTATGTAGCTTCATAGCTACAACCCTCCACATATCATCTCCTCCATCCTCACCTGTTCCTCATCGCTTGTTTTTCATCCCCATAAACCCTCCTTTCATTCTCATAATTTGTGCCCTAGCTATAAATACATACAGTCACTCATAAACCCTAGAGCCTACCCCTCATTCCATTCATATTGGTCTCCCTACACTGTAAATTTTTGTGAAATTAAACAATGAAACCATGGACAGAGGAAGTGATTTTGAGTATGATGAAGAGACAGCCAGTGATAGTTCTATAGAGAGACATAGGCACAGAAAGCCTCACAAGGGAGGAAAAATCATAAGAGAAGAGCCCACCAGTTTAAGAGAATTGCAAGCTTTCCCACTTGCAGTCTCTTGTTTCAGACACCTTGGATGTTTTGAATTCTGTGAAATAGTGGAAAGAGTCCAGTTTCATCATGAGCTTGCTAGACTTTTTGTAGCTCACTTGCATAACTATGAAGTGACACTGGCTAGAGTAACTTTCACAATATCACCATCTATTATTTCAGAGGGCCAACAAAGATAACCAAATGATGAGACACATGGCCTATCACTACAGGACACGAAACAAAATTTGCAACATGAGAATGAAGAGGATGAAAGCTAGGTTGAGGAGAGCCTTAGAGGGAAAGAAAGAGCAAGATAGACTCAAAATGTTGGTTGAAGCCTCTTTGGCCAACCAAAGCACTTGATGGTGGTGCTCCATGCCAAATTTGGGCAAATTTTGAGAAGTTTTTGTATTTTTGAAATTTTGAAATTCACAACACAGAAAATTTGTCCAGCGTTTTCCTGGGGCATCCATTGGAGAAAAAGTTGAAATTTTTGGATTCAGAATGATGAGGACATGCACCCTGGAAATTTTCAGAAGTTTTGGAGCAGATCTGGTTCACCAAAAGGTCCAAAAACTACCAAAAAATGACCTTTTTGCCTCTTTTTGGACACATAGAAGCAGTCTTGGGAGATTCAAGTTTTGAGGGGGCAAATGACCTCCAAATTCAAAATTCCAGGTGTTCCAGAAACTAGACTTGAAGACCTTTCCAATGAGATATCATGAACTCAATTTGGCTAAGGGGAAGGCCTCCAAAATCAGGTGGAAAGTGGCACTGCGCTTAGGGCCATTTTGCTCAGGGAACTAAAATTCGCTTGTTTTGACTATGAATTTGATTTCTCTCTCCTCATGGATGATTTCACTGATGTAATTGATGACATGGCATGTAAATGTAATGGTAAAATAGTGTTAGAGGGTAGATTCATTAGTTAGAGGTGGTTTTGAAGCAGATGGATCAGTTTCCCCTCTTTTAGGGGCAAGTTGTTTCACTACCTATATTCCTAGTCCTTGTTTGAAAATGGTTGAAACAGCTCCTGTTCTCATGGTTTCGGCCCCTGATGGTTAGGATGAGGGATTGCAATGTCTATATCATGTATTTTCTTTCTCATTTGCAAGGGTTGGACTCACTTGGATGCTCTGAGCTTGATTGTACACCATTGTAAGCAGTTTGGCAAGGAAATTAATAGGAGTTGTAGCTATTTTTATGGGATCCTTGTGGTATGGTGTTTTTGCATAGTTTCTTCTTTTGTTATCAGTTGTTTACATGTTTTATGTATGCCATCATCTATTTCACTGCTTCTAATTGAATGATATCAAGATAGATAGGTAGAATCCATTGTTTGCAGTGCTCTACCTTGGGAAATCATTCAGTATTCTATGTTTTCTACTGTTTGAGAAGGATACATGATTGCCACATGCCCTCCTCAGCTCCTCACCAGTCTTAAACACCTCACCTCACTTAATTTCAAGTGCTAAAGCCTATACCTACCTTGCCCCATAGAACACCCTGCATTCTGACCTAATTTCCTAGACCTAAACTGCCCAACTCCATCTGATCTAGCAAAAAACCAACAAATTCAATCAAAATATTTCGAGCTACTATACCTAGCCTAAAATCTTTACCTAATCCAGCCATTCTGACTGTGATTCATCAGGAGAGAGCCATCTCCCGACCCGGTAGGGCTAGCTACCAGGTTAAGCTTGGTTTGTGGTTACCCTAGAATTGCCTTTCTTCAGCCTAAGGTCAATCTAGGCAATAACAGAAGTCACATTTGCTGTATTTGGCATATAGCTAGTGTTCTCCTAAGACTTGCAGAACAATACAGAGATGCTCCTTATGTTCTTCCATGTTTCGAGAGTAGATTAGTATGTCATCCATAAAGATTAATACAAACTTATCTAACTATTGATGAAATATGATGTTCATGAGACATATGAAGGTTGTTCGGGCATTAGTTATTCCAAAAGGCAGCACTACGAACTCATAATGTCCATAATGAGTTCTAAATGTTGTTTTTTCTATATCCTCCTCCTTTATCTGGATCTGATGATATCCTGAGCGGAGATTGATCTTTGAGAAGACCGTTGCACCCTTTACTTGATCAAATAACTCATCAATACGGGGTAAAGGGTATTTATTTTTAATGGTCAGTTTGTTTAACTGACGGTAGTCCATACACATCCTCAATGTTCCATCCTTCTTCTTAACAAAGAGCATTGGAGCTCCCCAAGGGGACACACTGGGTCGAATATACCCTTTATCAAGCAGCTCTTGTAGCTGCATTTTCAATTTAGTTAGCTCCAGTATGCTCATGCGGTAAGGGGCTCGGGAGACTGGGGCAGCTCCCGGAATTAACTCAATGGTAAAATCTATGTCTCTTTTTGGGGGTAGGCCTAGGATTTCCTTAGGAAATACATCCAGGAAGTTTTGTATCACTGGAATACTTTCTATAGAAACAGATTTATCTTTAGAATCAGCGTACCCCACTTGTATTGCATAGACTTGGTAGCCTTTTCTGATGCATTTTGCTAATTGGGAGGCTATTACAGGTCTTATATGTAGAGGTTTTTGAATACCTTGAATTTCTTGCCTTTCTCCTTCCTCATCCTGGTAATTAATGGTTTTGGTCTTACAGTTAATAAGGGACCAATGCTTTTCCAACCAGTCCATACCTATAAGGACATCATAGGACCCCAGGGGTAACACATTAAGATCTACCATAATAGACTGGTTAGCTAAACTTAGAGGGCAATTACTGACCTTGGACAAAACTCTTCTTTTTTCTCCTGTGGCTAGTTGTACTAACCATGGATTTTTAAATTTGACAGATTGCAGTTTACATTGTTCTACAATTTTGGGGCTAATATAACTCAGGGTAGCCCCTGGATCGATTAAAATAGATATAGATCTGTCAAAAACTTTACCTTCAAATTCAACCATGGTTGGCTGAAATTCTGCCTGATGGTCTTCAAGGGTGGCATTAATTTTAGGAATTCTCCTTGCCACCTCTCCCATGGTAGATGCTTCTTGTATCTACGAAATCTGATCAGCTCCTCTGCGTTGTGGGAAGTTTTTGACATAATGCGGGCCTCCACACCCCAACACTGTACAGGTGGTCTGTTATTTAATTATATTTCAAATCTACCAGTTTGTTCATTCATCCTGTTTTCGCTTAGTACCTTAAATTTGGGCTGATTTCCATTCATTTTTCCAGTTAATTTGACCTTTAAATGATTCTTTATTGCTTGTACCCTTGTTACCTTTGTGGCTGGGAACAAATTTACTCCCCTTTTTATCAGCCCACCTCTTGCTCAAATCTCCCTTTGGTTTGTTTTGCTAGTAACAGATCTGTGCCTTATGAATAACTTCATCCATGGTTTTTGGGTTGTCAAACTCTGGCCGTTCTTTCATGAATATTGGAAGACTGCTAATGAACCACTGCACTTTTGCTTTTTCTTCGCGTATGTAAGGGACATACCAAAGTAGTGACATGAACTTGGTTATGAATTCATCCATGGTCATTTGACCCAATCGGAGATCGTGAAACTCCTTCACTTTTTCATCATAAAATCTTTCTGTTAGATATTTCTCCTTAAAATATCTCTAAACCCCTCCTCGTTTCTATTTAAACCCTTATAGTCTGCTCTTCTTCTATCAAAGCATTCAAGTTGTCCTGATGATGGATCCCGGTTGGGATTCGAAACGTTGGCAGAAAATGGTTCTTACTGTGGATTCTCCGGTGACTAATTCAAAAATAATTAACCACAAAGGTCTTAAATCCAATATCTCTAAAAAAATTTCCAGGTTATGTTTTGTTCATTAACTCCTTGATCTATTTTTACTTCCTCCCACCATAATGTGGCTTTTCCTTGTAGTTGAAAAATGGCTAATCGAGCCTTTAGATTATGGTCATACTCATACAACTGGAAATACTTGTTCATGTTGATGAGCCATGCCTCTGCTGCCTCTTCCTATTCACCATCGTAGAGAGGAGGTTTTATTTTTCAAAATTCTCCTTGAAGTTCTGATTTCTGTCTTTTCTGTGTCTTGTGATTTGACACATTATCTGATTCTTCTTCATGATTTTCTTCACCTCCTTCTGTCTCCATATTCTCAATTCGATACTCTTGTTCTCCTGTCATATTTCTGTGTTTAGGGCTAGGGGCTAGTGGCCGATGGTTCTGTCTATCTGATAGACTTTTCATAATTTTCTCTTGCTCCTGCATTAATCATTCATTATCTGCCCATAGCCGGGCCATCTCGTCTTTTAGTTCTTGTACAGTTTCCAGGATAGTTGTATTAGTATTTCGTGGCTCATCTCCTAACTGTACCCATACTTCAGGATTACCTTCTTGAAATGATGTTGGTCCTGTTCCCATCACTGTCCAGTGTGGAGGGTTCCCAGCTCTCCTCATGCTGACTGCTACCTGCTTCCTACGTGCATATCACCAAAGTTGTTATTTCGTTATTCCAGAGGCCTCAGTTTAGCAACCTGAGCACTTTGATACCATATGTCACACATTTATTAGTCAATTTACATATATATATTATCATATTCCCTAAGACAACCTTAGAATTCCTATTTAGCTCATGAGCATTAATATTCCAAGGAAATCCTTTACACATAAATTAATACATATCAAACTTTATTATGAATAAGATCTATTATCCAGAATTACATTAATGTTACCTCTCTAGCTTTAATCTAAATATTTACACAGAGATTATGAAGTCGAGATGAGGACAGTTGTCCATCTCTCGTGGTGGCTCAGCTTACCAAGTCCACTTGTTCCTTTCATGATTTTTCTAATTAAATGAACCTGGTACTATATGTTAACACTGTCATTGATGGAGGTCCGGGTTCCATCCTACATTTAATTCTTACCTCATGGTTCTCCATCCTGCATTAACTCTGGTTGACCGCTGCTCTGCCTAGGTGGAGGTGGCACTTTGTTGGAGTCATTACTGAAATACCTTGTTCACTGTAACTTTGGGATCCACTCGAGATAACTAGCATCAGTGTCTCCACTGGATTAGACGAAGGAGAGGGTTCTTGGGGTTTCTAACCTCCAAATGGGTATGCTCGCCATTCATTTTCCTCTTCCGTTAATGTTTCTGGTATCTTCTGGGATGGTTTGTATTCAGGGTTTGAGAACCCCCTGCTAGATGTTTACTGAGCTCTGAGACTTCTTACTACCCATGTTCGTTGCTAGGAATACTTGAATGTTCGGGTTTCACTATTCGGCCATTGGGGTCTGCTGGCATACATGGTGTGAATTTATCAACAGACGATTCGCCCCTTCGAGTTAACCAGGTAATTTAATTGAGTTTTTGTTTGTTGTTTCATTCTCTGTCGATATAAATTGCTAGAGAAGCTTATTAATCCTTATTTTCCCCACCTAGTCGGGGTGGAGGATTTTGCAAAGACAACGCGATGGACAAGATGTTGGTCAAGCCCATTGTTCGGCTCCCTGGTCGACTTGAAAATCAGTTTATTTACATTCCGGGTATGCAAGGTTTCTGGCTTGATTATAGAAGTTAAGGTTATGACTTCATAGGGAGATCAACACTTATTTTTGCCGTGACTGCAATATCGAATGCTCTCTGTAATTTGAATTTAGTTTAAGTTTATGACACCTTTCAGCCATGAACATCCTTCAAGGTTATACCGTCTTTTCGACTGGGTTTAGTTATTTTTATATTTGTACTTAAGGCCGAGGGTGAAGTGATTTGAACCCTGGCTGGAATGGTTATAACTTTGGTTCTGAGATTGTTGAATGAATATATATAACCCTGTTTACGTCTTTAAGCAATTTTTGGAATGTAATATTCGTCACTATTATTTGTTTTTCTTATGGAATTTATCCCTACAGCATTTCTATGTGTTTTTGCTAGCTTTCCGCTTGCGTTCAATGGTCGAGTGGTTCCACATCACTGTGTATTAAACATATTCCTAAATATTTCGAAATGGAACCTCATTTCTATCTTTCTAGGTTCTTAGTATGAGTTACGGTTTAAGGCATGTCCGTGGCTCGGATATCCCTCTTTTCGTTTGAGTTTCTAAAAGGTTTGCTCAGTTGTATATTTTATGCAGTACATATCATAAAAGATTTCTTTATAGTGAAAAATCTCTTCATTATTTTCCTAACAGAGGGTTTAGTAATATGGTCTTAACATGCTGGTAAATTCTATTGAGAAAATTCTCACTATGAAATGAAGTTTTGTTCTTTGGTTCATAATTATGTTCAAATTCATATTTATGTTTAGCTTTATAGCATAACTTGTTCGGTTTCTATGAAAACCATGAGATTCACTAATATTAGTGTATCTTCCCTTTGCATGAATTTATCTATACACATACTATCATAATAAATTTAACATAACAGTTTACCATGATTAATCAAGCTATCTCATCCTAAATCACTGAGAATGACCATTGTATTTTCATCATAAACGGAGTAGAATCTATTTTAATAAGAAATAGGTAATATCACTTATCTAAACCCTTGTCTACCTTGAAATTCCTCTATTTCAGTCTTGCAACCAGACCTGAAATTCTCTGTATCTTTGCCTCCCAACCTTGAGACTACTTCAATAGTCTCCCCCCGAGCTGTTCCTGATCATAGGAACTCTCTATTTTTCCTAAGACTTACAGTCTCACCACCCTCTGGTCCAAACCAGACATGGCCTTATAAGGTTGCCTGACATTTCAGCGCAACATGTTCCTTAGTAACTTTTTCTTTTCTTCTTTTCCGTGACCTCAAATACCTCTATCCTCTTGATCTCTTGAATAAATCCTCAAGAAATTAGTTTCAGGAACTTAGTTAGGAATAGGTAACTGTTTCACTAACTGATTATTAAGTAAAATAATATTTACTGATAACTGTTGTCTTCATTCAAAAAATAATAAACTTCCAAAATAATATTTTTTAAATTAAGAAAATAAATAGTTTGTTCAAACTGACACATCTATTAGTCAATTTACATATACATAAACAAATTATCTTATTCCCTAAGACAACCTTAGAATTCCTATTTAGCTCATGAGCATTAACATTCAAAGGAAATCCTTTACACATAAATTAATGCATATCGAACATTATTATGAATAAGATCCATTATCCTAAATTACATTAATGTTACCCCTCTAGCATTAATCTAAATATTTACATGGAGATTATGACGTCAAGATGAGGATAGTTGTTCGTCTCTCGTGGTGGCTTAGCTTACCAAGTCCAATTGTTCCTTTCGAGATTTTTCTAATTAAATGAACCTGGTACTATATGTTAACACCGTTGTTGATGGAGGTCCGGGTTCCATCCTGCATTTAATTCTTACCTCATGGTTCTCCATCTTGCATTAACTCTGGCTGACCGTTGCTCAACGTAGGTGGAGGTGGCGCTTCGCTAGAGTCATTACTACAGTACCTTGTTCACTATAACTTTGGGATCCACTCTGGATCAATGACATTAGTTTCTCCACTGGATCGGATGGAGGAGAGGGTTCTTGGGGTTTCTAACCTCCAAATGGGTATGCTCGCCATTCATTTTTCCTCTTCGGTTAATGTTTCTGGTATCTTCTGGGATGGTTTGTATTCAGAGTTTGAGAACCCCCTGCTAGATGTTTACTACGCTCTCATACTTCTTACTACCCGTGTTCGTTTCTAGGGATACTTGAATGTCCAGGTTTCACTATTCGGCCATTGGGGTCCGTTGGCATACATGGTGTGAATTTATCAATAGAGGATTCGCCCCTTCGAGTCAACCAGGTAATTTAATTGAGTTTTTGTTTGTTGTTTTGTTCTATGTCAATATAAATTGCTAGAGAAGCTTATTAATCCTTGTTTTCCCCACTCAGTTGGGGTGGAGGGTTTTGCATAGGCAGCTCGATGGACAAAATGTTGGTCAAGCCCATTGTTCGGCTCCCTGGTTGACTTGAAAACTGGTTTATTTACATTCCGGGTATGCAAGGTTTCTGGCTTGATTCTAGAAGTTAAGGTTATGACTCCGTAGGGAGCTTGGCACTTATTTTTTCCGTGACTGCAATATCGAATACCCTCTGTAATTTGAATTTAGTTTAAGTTTATGAAGCCTTTCGGCCATGAACATCCTTCAAGGTTATACCGACTTGTCGACTGGGTTTAGTTATTTGTATATTTATACTTAAGGCCAAGGGTGAAGTGATTCGAACCCTGGCTGGAATGGTTATAATTTTGGTTATGAGATTGTTGAATGAATATATATACTCCTCTTTACGTCTTTAAGCAATTTTTGGAATGCAATATTCGTCACTGTTATTTGTTTTTCTTATGGAATTTATCCCTACATCATTTCTGTGTGTTTTTGCTAGCTTTCTGCTTGCGTTCAATGGTCGAGTGGTTCCACACTGTGTATTTAACTGTTTAGAGGATTTATATATATACTATGTCGTCTCCAGCAGTAAGGGTTTGAAGTTTAGAAAGGATAAGACCTCAGTTTCTATTTTGCAATGTAATTTAATGTTTTTAAGAGAACTCAGAGATTATATTTCATGTCTTATATGTATATTGGGGAATCTTAGTCGAGCTCTTCATTTTGCTCTCGATTGGAAGTTCTTGTTGTAAAACTTTCCTTACTTATTTAACTAATTCCTAAATATTTCGAAATGGAACCTCATTTCTATCTTTCCGGGCTCTTAGTATGAGTTACGGTTTAGGGCATGTCCATGGCTCGGATATCCCTCTTTTCCTCTGAGTTTCTAAAGGGTTTTCTCAGTTGTATATTTTAAGCAGTACCTATCAAAACAGATTTCTTTATAGTGAAAAATCTCTTCATTGTTTTCCTAACAGAGGGTTTAGTAATCTGGTCTTAACATGCTGGTAAATTCTATTGAGAAAATTTCGACTATGAAATGAAGTTTTGTTCTCTGGTTCATAATTATGTTCAGATTCATATCTATGTTTAGCTTTATAGCATAACTTGTTCGGTTTCTATAAAAACCATGAGATTCATTAATATAAGTGTATCTGCCCTTTACATGAATTTATCTATACACATACTATCATAATAAATTTAATATAATAGTTTACCATAATTAATCAAGCTATCTCAACCTAAATCACTGAAAATGATCATTGTATTTTCACCATAAACATAGCAGAATCTATTCTAATAAGTATCAGGAATATCACTTATCTGAATCATTGTCTATCTTGAAACTTCCGTATTTCAATCTTGCAACACTTGAAATTCTCTATATCTTTGCCTCTCAACCTTGAGACTAATTCAGTAGTCTCCCCCCGAGCTGTTCCTGATCACAGGAACTCTCTATTTTTCTTGAGACTTACAGTCTCACTGCCCTCTAGTCCAAACCAAACATGGCCTTATAAGACTCCCTGACGTTTCAGCACAACATGTTCCTTAGTAACTTTTTATTTTCTTTTCCTTGATTTCAGATACCTCTATCCCCTTATCTCTTGAATAAGTCCTCAAAAAATTAGTTTCAAGGACTTAACTGTTGTCTTCGTTAAAAAAAAAATAACTTCCAAAATAGTATTTTTTAAATTAAGAAAATAAATAATTTATTCAAACTACAGTAATTAAAATATTTACATGGTTCAAGGAATATCATAGATAATCAGCTAGTGAGTTGGCTTCATAAGAAATATCACTCTTAGTAAGAGAGGGCTTACGCTCTTCAAAGCTGACATTAACAAACCAGCCAGTTTCGATTCTCCCAATCACGGCTGTGACTTCGTGGTTCACATGGTCACTCCCCTAGATTTCACCAAAAATCTAGACGTAAAGAATTATTTAGGGTTAGCTATTCACCTTTCTAATGATGGGTTTTAGTACTTTTTTTCTTTTTATTCTTTCGACTTCAGAGGGGTGTTATGCAACCAGAGGTGAATGGAACTCTAGATATTTTGACGGATTGCAAAAGGAAAAATTTGTTAGCAGTGTAATTTACACTTCTTCCATAAACACACGTCTCTGCTAAAATACAAGGGTGAATACAGGAACTTCAATTATGAATCTTATTCGACCAATGTAAGCATGAAAAGCCCCAATTTTTAGGGTAAATTTTTATTTTGTTAAACGAAATAATATGGAGGTCGCTGCATGGTTGGATGGGAGGAAAGTTCAGATTTGAGTGGTCACATGATCGGATACAAGGATGTTAGACCAGAGCATACATAACACACAGCAGATTTATACTCAGATACTTAGATGAAAATAGCAAAGAATAATTCACAGAGGCACACAAATGGAGAAACAACAATATTACTCAGTCGGAAACTGCAGAATAGATAAAACAATCACTGGAGAACAGAAATCACTTTGCATTACATAACAGGCTTGGGCCTTGGCTTGCTTTCCCTGGCAAGAGAAATTACAAATTTATAGAGGCAGAAGAAGGATCTAGAATCCTGTATGTGATTCAGATGGAGATCTGGAATGATCTAGAAACTAATGGTGGTGTAGAAAGATCTAGAATCCTGGAGATCTAGAAAGATCTGATCTAGAAGGATCTAGAATCCTACGTGAATTTGGCTTCACACTTAACATTCTCCCACTTGAAGCCAAATAAGAGTCATCAAGTCACACCGAGTCCGACCATGCCTCTACATAAGTCATGTTTATTTCGTGGTAGAATCTTAGTGAGCATATCAGCAGGGTTCTGTTGAAGCCCCGAAAATCGAGTCTACAACAAGGGGGATACCCACCCGGTCCGGACCTTGGTTAGCAGCTCCTTTTCCTTTTGGTATAGTGGGTCCGACTAGGGATATGGGACCACTTTCCCAATTTATGTGTGTGTGTGTGTTGAGAATTGATATTTCATTCCTAATAATTTCTAAGTAAAATGATTTTATTCTAAATCTAATGTAATTGTATTCTAATGAACAGAAATATCTAATTCTAAACTAACCCGAGATTTAATCTTTCAGTTATGCGATCTAAAATGATTTTAAATGGAAATTGGTAATAAATATAATTCAATTGCTATGAGAAAAGAATTCAATAAAGATAAACCATTTCGTATAAAAAGTTAGATGAAACAATTGTGAAAAACATATCGCATAATAAGTCACTCATATATTAAGCATAAATAAATAGCTATCATTGTATAGAAGTGCCAAATGATAACTCAAGCATTGAAGCATTCATATATAAATAACTAAACATGAATATCACCTTAACGCATAAGCATAAATAGTTAAGAGATAAAAGTACCATTTATAACTAGTTCTACTCATGAGATTTAGCAATAACGATATCTCTTCTTAATCCAACGTCTACTAAGAGTACAAAAGTGCAACATCAGTAGTAGATATTAAACATAGATATCAATAAATCCTGTTCCATTCATTCATCAAAACCTCCTCAGAGGGTGCAAAAGTGCATGTTCTAAGGACAATTTTTTGACAAATTTCAAGACCCTTCTCTAAATGCATGAGAAGGGTTTAAATACTACTAGCTAAATCTAAAAATAATTTATTACAAAAATGTAGGATGCGGTTTAAATGACCATCCTCATTTCAGGCAAAAATAAAGCAAAATTAAAACTAAAACTGAATCTAAAACTAAAATTGGCAACTAACTATCCATGTATCTGTTCCTTGTAGTCGCAAGCATTCAGCATTTGCTTGAGGAGAGTTGACTATCCGACTTCCGACTTTAGCTGTCCCGCGAAAACAGAATTAGCAAGCGTTGGCACCATCTTCTCGGCAGAATTAATGATACATTTGAGAGTCATGCACTGGCTATGTGGATTTACCAAGTACGTCCAGTAAGAATCCCAATTCAACTTGGTTAACCTTTTGATGGAATCTGCTCTTTCTTGAGCCTTCTGTCTCCAGCTTGTCTGTAGATGTTGTACATTTGGTAGATATTTACATACCACTTGAGGATATCCCTGATAAATACCATTGGTTTTTAGAGTTCAAGTTTTTCTTTTTGCCTTTAGCACTTTTTCCTACAAATTTCCGGGCTTACAGGTGATTGAGCGATTAGAAGCTTTCCTTCTCGAGGGGTTTTGCCTGGCAATGCGCGATTCGGAAACTGCCTCTGTTTCTCAATCTGGGCTTCCTTGGTGCTATTTTCTGCCTCTTGCACATTTTTTTTGTTAGCGGATATAAAGCTTAAATTTTGTGAAAATAACGACTCCGTGAGTTCTTGGTTTTGAGCTTTAAATTCTCTATTCGTGATATCAGCATCATCTAGTACCCATTTGACCATGCCTGTATATGGAAGATTTTTAAGCCTCGCCATTATCCAGTGCAAGAACGAACATGATAGTTTTGTAATCAATGCCTCGGAAGACCCGTGTGAGCCTGCAGTAGCTGTAACCTTCATTATTCTGGGATTTTCTTCCTCGAGTAGACTATACATGCCTTCCCAAGTAGTAATACCAGCATCTTTGTTACAAGTGGTGTCTGTGTATAAGGGTGTCATTTCTTTATCTTTAGAACTCGGAGCTTTGCCCTTCTTTCCCATAATATTCTGAACACTGCTATGTATACTTCTCTATTCTTCGCTCTTGCAGTTTACAAATGAGGTAAGAGTAATGATAAGAAAAAGGTGACGAGAAAGCTTTAAATGCCGAAAACATATAAAATATATCACCTTACGTGAAGTGGTTCTTCGATCAGATCAAAACCATATTTCATTAATGATTGCCAACTAAATCATTAATTAACATTAACGCGCATAACTAGGCATCAGTTTATGGAAAAAGATTTTTCAAACTATGAGCCCTGTAGATCTGCAATAAGGCAATTTTGCGATTTGCTTCGCAATATCGCAGATCGCAATATCGCTACTCCGTTGCGTGTGGCAATCATCCATTAACGTGTTTTCTGCGAAATGCGATTTGCGAGACTCGCTATCGCATATCGGCGGTTTGAGGCATTTCACCTTAAGTGATATTTGAGGCATGCGATGTGATGAGTGTCTTTTAGTGCGTGATTTCGCATCACGATTTCACAGTCTTAGAATTCCACTTGTAGGAAGGCATCCATTACCTTTTTGTGATGCGACGCTCTTTATTGAGAGAGTGGTTTTATTTGAACTTTATCATAAAACTTATGTCTTTTTGGATTTTTCAGGTATTTTCCTAAGTTTATGATAGTAAGTTTTATTCAAAAAGGGAATACAAGCACTAATTTATTTTTTTAATTTTTTGAATAAGGGTCCCCACTTATTTAGTATTAGTAATAAAACTAAATAAGAAGGGGGGTTGTTGCTGGCCACAACAATTGGTGATTCACTTGGAAGAACCAGTTATCTCTGCTTTTCTTTTGAATTTTCTAAACTTCCAAAACAATTTTTTTTTTCATAAAATCAAACTTTATTACAGAAAGATAAAGTACACCATGCTTTCAGTTGTCTATGATAGTTTGTTTCTTCTATGTTAGCTTTGGTTATTTACTTCCTCAAGCTAGTCATTGTATTTACATCAGTCACTACTTAGTTTATAAAGATAAAAACAAAGCCTTCTCTGTAAATCAGTTTTAAATATGCTCATTTGTTGTAGGTAGAGCCTCTGCTACCAGCAGGTGTTTATGGCCTCGACAGGGTTACCAGTTACCCAGCAATGATCTTGTATCCTACTTGGAGAAATATACAATTTTGAAAGAGAAATCCATATCCACACTTATTGCTTTAATTTTCTTTTAATCCTTAAAGAACAATGCCTAGGTTTGGTAGTCAAATTACGACAGTTCCACTCACTTGATTTATAACTTTGTTGAACAAGTTGGCTCGTGATGAGACCCCTTGTCTTTTGATTATAACAATCTCGAGTCATTGCCCTGTTATGGTATGTAGTTTTGGCAAAGTCAGCAAGCTATAATATCTATGATCATGATAAGTAGGCTCATGATGAGACCTCTTATTCTTAAAGTTAAAGTGTATCGCTGGATTATTCCTTGAAGCACGTAATTCCCTAGGTGGGGAGGAAATCATTGTTTCCTTAAGAATAGCTCTGGACGACAATGGTAGAGTTTTTGGAAAGAGCTTTTCTATAGAGAATCTTTGTTTTGTTATTGATACTTTTCATTTGACTTATATAAAACAAATTCCCACTAAAGGTCGTTTTTTATCACAATTTACAAGGTTGAAACTAGTATCATTTTCAGACTTATAGCCTTTGACTGTATCTTTCAATAATAATGACTAATTTTCTAAAACAATTCTATTTATACAAGCGAAAAAAAAAAAAAATCTAAAATCTAAAAGAAATACTTGTCTTTTTCGTGAATTCCAAATGTAACCATTTACAACTGGTTTTATTATGAAAATAAAGGAAAAACTAATCTATGAAAATAGAAGAATGATCTCTTGTGGAAAGTATTTTCTAGAAATATGCCTATTAACAGGTAAAGCTTCTCTTTTTCCTGTTAAATCCTGTAACATAAAAGTAGACGGACCTATGATTTCTGCAATTTGGAAAGGGCCAAGCCACATTCGTTGAAATTTCGTATGTTTACCCTTTTCCTCATGAGCTTTGTCCCATTTTAAAACTAGATCTCCTATCTGAAAGTCATTTCTAGATATCATGTTTGAATCAAAAGAAGCTTTTACTAATGCTTGGTGATGAGCATGAGTTATTTTAGCTTGTTTACGTTGCTCTTCTAACTTAAGGATTTGCAGTGGCCTTAGTTGTAAGGAAGAGGATGGTATTTCATCAATATATTGAACTAAGGCCAAAGAGGGAATCGCTAGATGAGTTGGAAGGACCACTTCTTTCCCATAAACTAAATTAAAGGGAGAAGTGCCAATGGAGGCTTTCTGCGTTATTCGGTTTGCCCATAAAGCATATATTAAGGGTTTGTGCCAATTCTTATGAGTTTGATCAATGGTTCACTTAATGATTCTGATTAAGTTTTTATTCGTAGATTTAGCTAACTCGTTCCCTTGTGGGTAATAATTGGCAGAGTATTTAAGGTTAAAGCCTCTTTTGAGTGCAAATTCAATCATAGCATTGCCAGAAAACTATGATGCATTATCAAACATTAAAGCAGAAGGTAAACCAAACCTGGTGATTATGAACTGATCTATGAAATCAATGATGTGTTCGGCGTTAGCTGACCTGAGAGGAACTGCTTCTACCCATTTAGTAAAATAATCTGTAGTTGTAAGCATATACCTGTGTTGTTTAGAAGAGTGAGGAACGATTTCACCTATTATATCCAATCCCCATTGATCAAAAGGTTGCTTTGCAATGACAATGATGGTTTCTTTTGTCTCCCAGTAGCAGTTTGACAAACTTGACATTTCCTTACGTAGCTATGTGCGTTTTTGAATAGTGTAGGCCAATAATAGCCTGCACGCAAGATTTTATGTGCGGTAGCATCTCCAGCATAATGTCCACCTTCTGGTCCATCGTGGAGTTCCTGCAACACTTTTTCAACTTTAGATTTCTCAAGACATCTAAGGAGAAAAGAATCATAATTCATCCTAAAAAGTACATCGTTCACGAGTTGATATTGCTTAGCCTTCAACCTTACAGCTCTTTTCTTTGTATAATCGAGGTTTGAAGGAGCATATCCATTCTTTAGATAAAATATGATATCAACGTATAATGATTCAACATCGTTTAGGCTTACCTCGTACATTTCTATTTCTACAGATGGTATTTCGGAAATAAGCAATGCTCCAGCCAACATTTTACAAAAGCCTTGACCTTTTACAATACTTGCTGGTTTAATTTCAACGTCGTATTCTTGTAAGGTAGTAACCCAATTGGCTCTTTTCTCACCCACATCTTTATGTACCAAGAGGTTTCTTACCGCTGGAAATAGTACTATGATTTTTGTATGGGTTTTAAGCAGAAAGGGTCTGAAATATTTAATCACTTTGAAAATAGCATAAGCTTGTTTCTCGACGTCCAAATAATTTAATTTAGCCCCTTATAGATTTGAACTGAAAAAGGCAATTGGGGCTTCCGCCTTGTCTTGATTTGCTTGAGTGAGTATCGCAGCATATGATTTATTAGAGGCAAATGTATATAAAATGAAAGGGTTGGAAAAAATTGGAGTTGCTAAAGATGGAGCGTTAACAATCGCTTGTTTAATCAGATTAAATGCTTCATATTCGTGTTAGCCCCAATTGAAGATTGAATTCTTTTTAATCATTGCTTGTAAGAGAGATACGATTCTTGAAAAATATGGAACAAATCTCTTAACAAAATTAATCTAGCCAAGGAAGGATTGCATAGCTTTCTTGTTGTGAGGCAAGGGTATTTCAGAAATCTCCTTGATTCTGTCGAGATCAATATGGATTCCAGATTTTGACACTATGAATCCAAGAAGTTTTCCTTCACTTAATGCAAAAAAGGACTTTTTTGGGTTAAATGAAATTCCATACCTTTGGCAACATTGGAAGATCTGTTTTAAATCTCTAAGATGATTGCCTCATTTTTTGGAATATACAGTTGTATCGTCCAAGTAGATTACTACTGATTCGTTTACTAATCCCTTAAATGCGATGTCCATGGCCCTTTGAAATGTGGCGCCAGAATTGATCAGACCAAAAGGCATCTTTTGATATGCATAAGTACCCCATTTGGTTCTGAACGTGGTCTTTAATTGATCATCGGGATGGACCAAAACTTGGTTGTAGCCGGAGAAACCATCCAAAAAGGACATTAATTCTAATCCTCTAACTGCCTGTAATATTTGCTCCATGGGAGGCAAAGGAAAAGTATCCTTTTGGCAGGCTTTGTTAACATTTCGAAAGTTAATGCAAATTCTAATGTCTTCATTCTTCTTTCTTACGGGAACCATATTGGAAACCCATTTGGAATGTCGAACGAGAAAAATGATTTTGGCTTTCAATAATTTATTGAGCTTAGATTTGATCTGGTTTTCTAGATTGGGATGGATCTTTCTCAGCTTTTGCTAGATAGGTTTTCCATCGTTTATCATTGGGATGGTATGCTGAATGATAGAAGTATCGTAAGTCTTAAGTTCATCGTAGTTCCAAGCAAAGACACTTTTGTATTGTTTCAAGAGACGAACATATGCTAATTTTTCTTCCGAGGTTAGGCCAAGACCTAGATTGATATTCTTTGGTTTGGTATCAGATCCTAGATTTACTAATTCATAGTTCAGGGTTGAACTTTGAAGTTTTGAATTGGTAGATCTTTTGAATCGATCTTTCAAATCATATAGGTCTTCCAATTTGACTACTAACTTTGGCATAGAATTATTAGTGTTATCTTGTTGCAATTGTTTGTCATGTTGGTCCTCATCAATTATCTGATTAGTGTAAGATCCCTCTGATGTGAGGAAGCTTACAATATCAAGATCATCGTTGAAAATTCTCCAATTGGTAATGTTATCAGGAATCGACAGTCTAAAGATTAATTCGATTGAAAATCAATCAGGACTATAGTCTTCTGAGGGAATGAGCTTGGAAGCTACATTTTCCAAGAGGTTAGCACTATTATTTTGGACTCTGGGAATTGATGAAATATTGAATGCTATAAAATGTTCAGTCAGATATTGTACTAAATATTGATAATGCTTTAAATGACCTGATAGACAATGTATAGTATTTCGTACATGTCTGATAACAATTTCAGAATCTTCAAACACTTGTAGATATTTGATATCTAATCTGATTTCTTTGTATAATCCTTGGATTAAAGCCTCGTATTCTGTAGTATTATTGGTGCAATCGAACTCGAGTCTACAAGTTAGCATAGTTTTGTTTCCCTCTGGACTGATTAATACGCATCCTGCTCATGCTCCTTCGTTAGACTTAGAACCGTCAAAAAATAACTTCCAAAATAAAGATTTATTTACAGGTCTATCTACGAAATTAACACATTTAGAACTATCTGTTTGAGAAAATTTTTCTACTTGAGATAAAACAGAATGGTCTAAGTAAGGTGAAGTATGAGCATTAAAATTTCCTAAGAAAGAATCAACATAATAGTTGCCAATTATATTGTTATTGTATGCTACAAGTTCATTTTCTCCTTCCAATTCTGTTACTATGTATTTCTGATGTCTTTCTCGCTCAACCTTTATTTGATTTGGTTTACCATTGTAAGGGAGCCACATATGTGACCAATCAGTTGCAAAGTATCCATGAAGTTTTTCAGACCAATTTCTGCTAAGAATTAAGCCATAAAATTTTGGAATATCTCTAACTAAAATGTCGATAACTTGACATACCTTTGGATTAGATGACAGCCTTATGGTAACCTGATTTAGTTCACCGATCACTTCAACTTGCAACCGGTCCAGCTGAACTATGCGTACAACAGATTTTTGAGGTTGAATGTTCAACTTTGCACATATTGACTAAGGCAAGATATTAGATGAAGCCCCTGAATCCACTAAACAATTATGCAAATTTTTGTTGAAAACTTCATAAGTAAGAAGAAATGGGGGAGTATGAGATCTTGACCTTCCTCCAATTAGAGTGATATCATTTGGATCAACTTTATTAATCACATTAGTTGGAGGTCTTCCCATCTCGTGGGAAGCTTGCGCGATTACAACGACAGGCAGAGGTGCAACTGGTACTACATGTAACTCTTTCAAGAGTACCTTTTGCTGATGTTTTAACTTGCTCAATTCATAAAAAGTGATGTTAGCCCTAGTCTTCTTCATGTCTTCTATGATATTATACTCCATCTCGTCCGAAACAATCAATGTTTTAGATGGAGTTGGTGAATCTGTTTGGACTGGGCTTGTTTGAGTCGCTTTGGGTGACGTTTTCTTAGTTGCGACTTTATCCTTAGGCATTGAGCTTGCGCTCTTTGGCTTAGGATTAGGTTGAGGAGGATCGAGTTGATTTCTACTTCTAGTACTAACCGGTGATGCCTCTTGATCATCTTCATCTGGGAGGATGAAATCCCACATACCTTGTACTTCTACAAATTCTTCTTCATCGGTAGGCTCTTCGTTAGCAATTTCCTCTTCTTCTTCTTCTGATTCAGCATTTGTAATAGCATTGGGAGGCTTTGAATCAGTTGAAGGATTTATTCTATAAGGCTTGTAAGGCTTTTTAGAAGAAGTCTTTGCTACTTGTTTCTTAATGTCAACCATTTCGTTAGACATGGTTTTCAAAACTTTCTGCAATCCTTCTAAATCAAATGGGTCTTTCAATTGTTTTTTCTTGGGATCTTCTTTAAAAGTAACCTTCTTAGATTTTTGTTCATCAACGGCGTTTTTCTTTTCTAAGGCTATGATACATTTCTCTATCGCTATCGCTTCCTTCATATTGTCAACTAAAGTTGTTTTTTTAGCCCTGTCAATGAAGATTGCAATGTTCGATGGTAAAGCAGAGATGTACCATTCACTTCAAACTTCTTCGCTAGGCTTGGAAGCAATGGGAATTTTGTTCAATAGTTTATTGAAACATGAGTTGAAATCTTTGAAAGGTTCCTTTGACTCAGCCCTAAGGTTAGACAAGTCGTTGATCAGTGTTGCAGTAGACCTGTCATCACCGAACTTAGTCAGGAATTGTTCTTGGAAAATATCCCAACTAGTGATAGATCCGGATGGTAATGAGAAATACCATGACCTGGCTGCTCCTTGCAAAGTATAAGGAAAGAGCCGGATAATAGCGTCTTCATTAGTAACCCCATTGATATTTATAGATAACATAAAGTTGTTTATATGTTCTTCTGCTAGCATTCCCACTTCAGGATTAAACTTAGGCAGCCATTTTTCAGGATGAGCCGGTATTTGACTCAAGGGCGCAGGCATTAAGACTGCCCCTAGGTTATTCCATGGAGATTGGGCCATCGTTGAACTACTAATATAGGAAAGCACAGAAGATGATCCCTACGGTTGGGAAGATGAGGATATTACAGTTCCAGATGATTGAGAAGGAAAGGTGGAAGTTCCAGTGGACTGGTGGACAATAATCTGAAGTGGAGGGGTGGATGGTTGAATTCGCGGTGGAGAGGCTGAGATGGATGATGATGACGAAAGAGTCTCGCTATCAGACCCTTTAGGTGATTTTCTTGCTCTTTTCCTTGTAGGTAGAGGTAACTCAGTTGGCTCAATACCAAACTTTTCGCTCTTCAATCTGGTAAGAGGATGAGCAGGGTTATATTGCAAACTCACATTACCTTGAGATTTTTCAAATCTTTGGGGTGATATAGAAAATCATTGAAGCTTATGGATCAAAGATTCAACTTCAGGAGGTTCAATAGTAGATTTCTCTGAAATGTTCGGGTTTGTGGTACTGGTTGTTGTTTTATCGACTTCTTTCTCAAGATTTAAAGATTCTAAATGCGATGGAGAAGTCGGGGGAGATGGTGAGGGCGATTTACTCTCAGAATGGTATTTAAATTTAGATTTACTTGCCATTCACAGTTCGAGGCCCTCCTTCTAGCGCCAAATATGTTGAAGCCCGGAAAATTGGGTCTACAACAAGAGGGATACCCACCCGGTCCAGACCTTGGTTAGCAGCTCCTTTTCCGTTTGGTATAGTGGGTCCAACTAGGGATATGGCACTAGTTTCCCAATTTATGTATGTGTGTGTGTTGAGAATTGATATTTCCTTCCTAATAATTTCTAAGTAAAATGCTTTTATTCTAAATCTAATGTAATTGTATACTAATGAATAGAAATATCTAATTCTAAACTAACCCGGGATTTAATCTTTCAGTTATGCCATCTAAAATGATTTCAAATGGCAATTGGTAATAAGGATCATTCAATTGCTATGAGAAAAGAATTCAATAAAGATAAACCATTTCATATAAAAAGTTAGACGAAACAATTGTGAAAAACATATCGCATAATAAGTCACTCATATATTAAGCATAAATAAATAGCTATCACCATACAGAAGTTCCAAATGGTAACTCAAGCATCGAAGCATTCATATATAAATAACTGAACATGAATATCACCTTAACACATAAGCAGAAATAGTTAAGAGATAAAAGTGCCATTTATAACTAGTTCTACTCATGAATGATTTATCTCCTCTTAATCCAATGTCTACTAAGAGTACAAAAGTGCAACATCAGTAGTAGATATTAAACACAGATATCAATAAATCCTGTTCCATTCATTCATCAAAACCTCCTCGAAGGGTGCAAAAGTGCATGTTCTGAGGACAAGTTTTTGACAAATTTCAGGACCCTTCTCTAAATGAATGAGAAGTGTTTAAATACTACTAGCTAAATCTGAAAATAATTTATTACAAAAATGTAGGATGCGGTTTAAATGACCGTCCTCATTTCAGGCAAAAAAAAAGCAAAATTAAAAATAAAACTGAATCTAAAACTAAAACTGGCAACTAACTATCTATGTATCTGTTCCTTGTAGTTGCAAGCGTTCAACATTTTCTTGAGGAGAGTTGGCTGGCCGACTTCCGGCTTTAGTTGTCCCGCGAAAATGGAATCGGAAAGTTTTGGCGCCATCTTCTCGGCAGAATTAATGATACATTTGAGAGTCATGCACTGGCTATGTGGTTTTACCAAGTATGTCCAGTAAGAATCCCAATTCAACTTGGTTAGCCTTTTGATGGACTCTGCTCTTTCTTGAGCCTTCTGTCTCCAGCTTGTCTGTAGATGTTGTACATATGGTAGATATTTACATACCACTTGAGGATATCCCTGATAAATACGACTGGTTTTTAGAGTTCAAGTTTTGCTTTTCACCTTTAGCACTTTTTCCTACAAATTTCTGGGCTTACAGGCGACTGAGTGATTAGAGTCTTTCCTTCTCGAGGGGTTTTGTCTGGCAATGCGCAATTCGGAAACTGCATCCATTTCTCGATCCGGGCTTCCCTGGTCCTATTTTCCGCCTCTTGCGTGTTTTTTTTTTGTTAGCGGATATAAAGCTTAAATTTTGTGAAAATAATGACTCCGTGAGTTCTTGGTTCTGAGCTTTAAATTCTCTATTCGTGATATCAACATTATCTAGTACCCATTTGACCATGTCCGTATATGGAAGATTTTTAGGCCTCGCCGCTATCCGGTGCAAGAACGAAAATTGATAGTTCTGTAATCGATGCCTCAGAAGACCCGTGTGAGCCTGCAGTAGCTGTAACCTCCATTATTCTGGGATTTTCTTCCTTGAGTAGACTGTACATGCCTTCCCAAGTAGTAATACCAGCATCTTTGTTACAGGTGGTGTCCATGTATAAGGGCGTCATTTCTTTATCTTCAAAACTCAGAGCTTTGCCCTTCTTTCCCATAATATTCTGAACACTCCTATGTATACTTCTCTGTTCTTTGCTCCTGCAGTTTAAAAATGAGGTAAGAATAATGATAAGAAAAAGGTGACGGGAAAGCTTTAAATGTTGAAAACATATAAAATATATCACCTTACGTGAAATAACTCTTCGATCAAATCAAAACCATATTTCATTAATGATTGCCAACTAACTCATTAATTAACATTAACGCGCATAATTGGGCATCGTTTTATGGAAAAAGCTTTTTCAAACTACTAGCCATGTAGATCTGCGAAAAGGCGATTTTGCGATTTGCTTCGCAATATCGCACATCGCAATATCGCACATCGCAATATCACAATATCGCTATTCTGTTGCGTGTGAAAATCATCCATTAACATGTTTTCTACGTAATGCGATTTGCGAGACTCGCTATCGCATATCGGCGGTTTGAGGCATTTCATCTTAAGTGATATTTGCGGCATGCGATGTGATGAGTGTCTTTTAGTGCGTGATTTCGCATCGTGATTTCACAGTCTTAGGATTCCTCTTGTAGAAAGGCATCTATTACCTTTTTGCGATGCGACGCTCTTTATTGAGAGAGTGGTTTTATTCGAACTTTATCATAAAACTTAAGTCTTTTTGGATTTTTCAGGTATTTTCCTAAGTTTATGATAGTAAGTTTTATTCAAAAAGGGAATACAAGCACTAATTTATTTTTTTAATTTTTTGAATAAGGGTCCCCACTTATTTAGTATTAGTAATAAAACTGAATAAGAAGGGGGGTTATTGTTGGCCACAACAGGTTCCTATCTATATGGATCTTTTCTAAGGATAATTTTTCTTCCTCCAACACATGCCGGATCCAATGGTACCTTAAGTCAATGTGCTTGGTTTTTGAATGAAATGTTGGGTTTTTCGCCAAGTGAATGACACTTTGACTATCACAATATAACACATAATTGTCCTGCTTTATTCCTATCTCTCTTAGGAATCACTGCATCCACAACATCTCTTTACAAGCTTCTGTTACAGCTATGTACTCTGCCTCTGTTGTAGAGAGGGCTACTATTCTTTGTAGCAT
Source organism: Pinus tabuliformis (assembly GCA_031772625.1). Taxonomy (NCBI): domain Eukaryota; kingdom Viridiplantae; phylum Streptophyta; class Pinopsida; order Pinales; family Pinaceae; genus Pinus; species Pinus tabuliformis. The sequence continues at coordinate 704,547,053 of CM062819.1, forward strand.
TGACACCCAAGATACTGCTGCACTTGAAAATGTATACAAATAACCCGTAGTGGAATTTCTGGTATCCATATCTCCAACCATATCCGCATCTGTAAATCCTTCAAGCACAGTTTCATCATGACCAGAACATAAACAATAATGACTAGTACCCTTGAGATACCTCAAAATCCATTTTACTGGTTGCCAATGTTGTTTGCCTGGATTGGCAAGGAACCTACTCACTACTCCCACTGAATATGCAATGTTTGGTCATGTGCATACCATGGCATACATCAAACTGCCAACTGCTAAAGCATAAGGAATCTTGCTCATCTCTTCTTTCTCGTTGTCATCACTAGGACATAATTCAATACTCAACTTGAAGTGTGCTACAAGGGGTGTACCAACTGGCTTAGCATCCTTCACATTAAACCTGTCAAGCACCTTCTTGATATATTAAATTTCTTATGATAGCCACAACCTTTTGTTTTTCCTGTCACGCATAATCCACATGCCCAATATTTGTTTTGCTACTGCCAAATCCTTCATTGCGAATTTTCTACCCAAATATTTCTTCAATCTATTGATCTTATTCTTATCATGCCCAACAATCAACATGTCATCCACATATAACAATAATATGATATACTTTCCTTTATCATACCTCTTGATATAGACACAATGGTCAGCTTCCAACCTTTGAAAACCATGTTCCAACATGAATGAATCAAATTTCTTGTACCATTGTCGAGGTGCTTGTTTCAACCCATAGAGACTCTTCTTCAACCTACAAACAAGTCCTTCTTTGCCTTTTTCTATGAAGCCTTCTGGTTGTTCCATATAAATTTATTTCTCCAATTCACTATGAAGGAATGCAGTTTTTACATCTAACTATTCACATTATAGGTCTAAAGCAGCAACTAGACCAAGAATGACTCTAATGGATGACATTTTAACAACAGGTGAGAAAATTTTAGTGAAGTCGATACCTTCTTTTTGGGCAAAACCTTTCACCGCCAGCCTTTCTTTATACCTCTCCTTCTTTTCATCACCTTCATGCTTAATCCTATAAACCCATTTGTTTTGTAGAGCCTTTCTACCTTTTCGGAGGTTTACCAACTCCCAAGTTTTATTTTCCAGCAAAGAGTTCATTTCTTCTTCCATTTCTTTCTTCCATTCTTTATTGTGCTCGACTTTACAAGCTTCTTGGAAACAATTAGGTTCACCTTCATCAGTCAACAAAATATAGTTTGAAGGAGGATACCTTTGTGAAGGCTTATGAGGCCTAGAAGATCTGTGAACCAACTGTGGTGGTGCATTATCAGGTTGAATCTCCTGTAAAGGTTCTTGCAAGATTCTTTGTTGTTCATCATTTTCCACTTGTTGTTCTTCACGCTCCTGAATTTGCTGTTCATTTTCTTGTATTGGTGGTATGTTTTCCTGTTACTCTTCAAACCTGTCAATAACCTTCTTGACGTCCAACTCACCTATAGTCCTCTTGAACATTTCTGACTCGTTAAATATAACATCCCTGCTTCTAATAATTTTATGTTTGACTGGATCCCATAGAGGATAACCAAAATCTTCATCCGCATATCCCAAAAAAATGCATTTCATAGATTTATCATCTAGCTTAGTTCTATTTTCTTTGGGAATATGAATGATTGCTTCACATCCAAAGATTTTCAAGTGAGAATAATTCAAATTGTTACCAGTCCAAACTTCTTCAGGGATACTGCCATCCAAGGCTGTAGTTGGAGATCTATTTATGAGGTAGCAAGTGGTCTTGGCTGCTTCAGCCCAAAAATTCTTCTCCAAACCAGAATTGGACAACATACTTCGCACCTTTTCCATAATGGTGCGATTCATCCTTTCTGCGACACCATTCTGTTGAGGAGTACTAGGCACAACCTTCTCATGCTTTATGCCATAGATCTGTTGAATTTCCTTCTTTTGTGACAGCAGCCAAATTTGATTTTCCTATCAGTGTTTTCAATGTGTATAATGTTCCTGTCTTGGGTCCTTTGGCCATGACCAATGCACCTTTGCTAATTTTCCAGCCTCCTTTTCCAAAGCTTGTTGAATAGCCTTCATCATCCAGTCGTCCCATAGATATTAAACTCATGCACATTTCTGGTACATGCCTTACTTGTTTCAACAATATATCTTGTCCATCATTCATCTTGATCTGGACATCTCCCACTCCAACAAAACTGCAAAAATGATTATTCCCCAAATGCACTCTACCATAATCACCAGGATTATATGAAACAAAACTATCTTTGCATGGAGTTACATGGTGAGATGCCCCTGAGTCAAGGATCCAATCAAAGCTACTGTTAGATGTATATACACATGCATCCTCTACTGAAACAGTAAACAACACATCACCATCTGTGGCTACAGCAGTAGTCTCACCTTCATTTGTGCTGGATGACTTGTGATTTGTACTGGACGGTCTCTGATCCTTTTGTCCTTTCTTCCAGAATCAACATTCTTTCTTCATGTGCCCGATTTTGCCACAATGAAAGCAGATGATTCTGCCTCTCCCTGATTTTGATCGGCCTCTTGATCTTGATTTCCCTTGCCGGCCTCGATCCATTCTCCTACCATGATTAGCTAGAGCTAGAGCTTCTCCTCACTGGTTTTCTGTAATTGACTTGCGTCGCAATTACTCATTCATTAAACTGCTACTGACATCATCAAACTTCAAGGTCCCTACAGTTGTTGAAGTTCTCATAGCTACAATTAAATTTTCCCAACTGTCTGGCATAGAACACATTAGCAATATGGCTCTATTTTCATCATCTAAAATGATTTTAATAGAGGCAAGTTGATTAGTAATAATATTAAATGCATTCAAGTGTTCAACAACTGAAGTACCCTCCTTCATTTTGACATTATAAAGATTCTTCATCAAGAACACTTTGTTTGATGCCGTGTTCTTCTCATATAGATCATGGAGCTTCTTCCATAATCCTTTTGTCGTCTTTTCTCCGGACACATTGAAATAAACATTCTTTGCTAAATATCGGTGGATTGTTGCAATCATCTTTCTATCTTGCTTATTCCACTCTTCATTTGTCATCGATGAGGGTTTCTTTGTTGTGCTCTCAATCGGCAAATACTGATCCTTTAAAATCAGTATATCCTCCATCTGTGATTTCCATAGGGCAAAATTAGGCCCGCTCAACTTCTCCATATCTATAACTGCTGTCTCCATTTTTCACACCCCAAAACACAAAAGCTCCACTTAAAAATAAAAAATTAATTATTACTTTTTAAAATTTAGTAATAATGACCTTCCTCCTTTTAAAATATCCTTTTCAAAATTCTTGCTCCTTTTAAAATATACTTTTCAAAATTCCAACATATAATTATATATTTTTCATAATAAATATAAAAACATATATAATGTTTTAACCTTTTCACATTTCACACATACATATGTTGGTTTGGGAAAAAACTTGATTTATACATGCAATCTTGATGTAAAAAAAAATTTACGAACACGACGTTTCAACTCCAATATCCACAGATCTCCACTTTTCAAACTGCAGCAACACGTACGGATCTCCACAACCTTGTTTTTCTTGTAGAAACTGTCTTTTAGTTCCAGCGTTCCTTAGCTATTTCCTGGAAAAATCCCTTTCCTGGACTCCCTTCTTTGCAGGGATTTCCGATTTCCTGGACAAATCCTTCAATAGCTCCAGAGGTAACAGCCAACGTTTTAACAAACGCTGCCAGAGTAAGGCGATGGCACTAAGCGGCTTGCACAGTGGATATTCGACCCTAGCTCTGATACCAGTTGTTAGACCAGAGCATACATAACACACAACAGATTTATACTCAGAGACTTAGATGGCAATAGCAAAGAATAATTCACAGAGATAGACAAATGGAGAAACAACAAGATTACTCAGTCAGAAACAGCGGAATAGATAAAACAATCACTGGAGAACATAAATCACTTTGCATTACATAACAGGCTTGGGCCTTAGCTTGCTTTCCTTGGCCAAAGAAATTACAAATTTATAGAGGCAGAAGAAGGATCTAGAATCCTGTATGTGATTCAGATGGAGATCTAGAATGATCTAGAAACTAATGGCGGTGTAGAAAGATCTAGAATCATGGAGATCTAGAAAGATTTGATCTAGAAGGATCTAGAATCCTGCGTGAATTTGGCTTCACACTTAACAAAAGAGTGGTAAGACTACTACTGAGACCCTTTTGCAGAAGGCAATAGATTCAACCTCTTGTTGAATTAATATTTGGTCTTTCTTCTTTTAGCTCACTCGTTTCAACAAGTTTATTCCCAAATTACTGGATGGATATTATTCTTCATGATTTAATCTTTTGACAGTCAATCAAATTGCACAACTTACCCGATCCAATAACGGATGAAAATTGAGTAATAACTCTGGTGGTTGATCTCGTAAACCCATTGTTACGTTAAAGATTGTTTTGACCTTGCCAACTAATATCTCAAGCAAACCATCATCGCCAATAATGGAATGATTCTCATTTCGCGAAAACCCTCATTTTTATAAACGTGTTAAACCAATATAATTTAAAATTTAAAGGTTAACATTATTAATGTTTCCACATTTGAAACACTTAAAATTGGAACATTGGTTAAATGTTTCTATTTTTGCACTAGATAATAGCATTTGAGAAGAATAACTCTTTTTAATGATTAGGTTATCAGTACATTATGTGACATTTGTTTAATGAATTTGAAGTTGTGTTTGAGATTATACAAATTGGAATTTTAAAATATAGAGAAATAATTATTTTTTATTAAAAAATTATATTAATTAAATAATTAGGTTTATATATATAAAATAAAGAAAAAAAATTGAAGAAAAATTGTAGCTTTTTATTAATAAAAGTAAAAAATTACATTGAGCAAATGCACAAGTGCATTTACGTCTTGTCCTAGGCGACCACAATAAGCATATTAAGCACTCATAATAGCTAGGCTACAAAAATAAAAAATAAAATAAAATAAAATTAAACTTACACTTAGCTAGATAAATGGTTTTTTCTTTTTTGTCTTTCTTTTGGGACTTTCTGCAAGACCCGAAGTGATGGGGTGGTTGAAACAATTGCCAACTCATTATTTCTTGTAGTGTTTTGTGTTAGATTAGAGCATACATAACACACAGTGGATTCATACTCAAATACTTAGAAGGCAATAGTAAAGAATAATTTCCAGAGACAGACAAATGGAGAAACAACAAGATTACTCAGTCAGAAGCATCGGAATAGATAAAACAATCACTGGAGAACAAAAATCACTTAGCATTACATAACAAGCTTGGGCCTTGGCTTGCATTCCTTGGCCAGAGAAATTACAAATTTATAGAGCTAGAAGAAGGATCTAGAATCTTGTATGTGATTCAGATGGAGATCTAGAATGATCTAGAAACTAATGGCGGTGTAGAAGAATTTAGAATCCTGCGTGAATTTGGCTTCACACTTAACATTCTCCCACTTGAAGCCAAATATGAACCATGAATCAAGTCACACCGAGTCCTACCATGCCTCTACATAACTCATGTTTATTTCGTGGTAGAATCTTAGTGAGCATATCAGCAGGGTTCCTATCTGTATGGATCTTTTCCAAGGATAACTATTCTTCCTCCAACACATGCTGGATCCAATGGTACCTTAAGTCAATGTGCTTGGTTTTTGAATGAAATGTTGGGTTTTTCACCAAGTGAATGGCACTTTGACTATCACAATATAACACATACTTGTCCTGCTTTATTCCTATCTCTCCTAGGAATCATTGCATCCACAACATCTCTTTACAAGCTTCTGTTGCAGCTATGTACTCTGCTTCTGTTGTAGAGAGGGCTACTATTCTTTGTAGCCTTGACACCCAAGATACTGCTGCACCTGTAAATGTATACAAATAACCTATAGTGGAATTTCTGGTATCCATATCTCCAACCATATCCTCATCTGTAAATCCTTCAAGCACAGTCTCATCACGACCAAAACATAAACAATAATGACTAGTACCCTTGAGATACCTCAAAATCCATTTTACTGCTTGCCAATGTTGTTTGCCTAGATTGGCAAGGAAACTACTCGCTACTCCCACTGAATATGCAATGTCTGGTCATGTGCATACCATGGCATACATCAAACTGTCAAGTGCTGAAGCATAAGGAATCTTGCTCATCTCTTCTTTCTCCTTGTCATCACTAGGACATAATTCAGTACTCAGCTTGAAGTGGGCTACAAGGGGTGTACCAACTGGCTTGGCATCCTTCACATTAAACCTATCAAGCACCTTATTCATATATTTTTCTTATGACAGCCACAACCTTTTGTTTTTCCAGTCACGCATAATCCGCGTGCCCAATATCTGTTGTGTTGGTCCCAAATCCTTCATTGCAAGTTTGCTAGCCAAATCTTTCTTCAACCTATTGATCTTATTCTTATCATGCCCAACAATCAACATGTCATCCACATATGACAATAATATGATATACTTTCCTTGATCATATCTCTTGATATAGACACAATGGTCAGCTTCCAACCTCTGAAAACCATGTTCCAGCATGAATGAATCAAATTTCTTGTACCATTGTCGAGGTGCCTGTTTCAACCCATAGAGACTCTTCTTCAACCTACAAACAAGGTCTTCTTTGGCTTTTTCTATGAAGCCTTCTGGTTGCTCCATATAAATTTCTTCCTCCAATTCACCATGAAGGAATGTAGTTTTTACATCTAGCTATTCACACTCTAAGTCTAAAGCAGCAATTGGACCAAGAATGACTCTAATGGATGACATTTTAACAATAGGTGAGAAAATTTCAGTGAAGTCAATACCTTCTTTTTGGGCAAAACCTTTCACCACCAGTCTTCCTTTATACCTCTCATTCTTTTTGTCGCCTTTATGCTTAATCCTGTACACACATTTGTTTTGTAGAGCCTTTCTACGTTTTGGGAGGTTTACCAACTCCCAAGTTTTATTTTCCTGCAAAGATTTCATTTCTTCTTCCATTCTTTGTTGTGCTCGACCTTACAAGCTTCTTGAAAACAATTAGGTTCACCTTCATCAGTCAACAAAATATAGTTTGGAGGATACCTTTGTGAAGGCTTATGAGACTTAGAAGATTTGCGAACCAACTGTGGTGGTGCATTATCAGGTTGAATCTCCTGGAAAGGTTCCTACAAGATTCCTTCTTCTTGGTGTTCATCATTTTCCACATGTTGTTCTTCATGCTCATGAATTTGCTGTTCATTTTCTTGTATTTGGCGGTATGTTTTCCTGCTGCTCTTCAAACCTGTCAATAACCTTCTTGACCTCCAACTCACCTATAGTCCTCTTTAACATTTCTGACTCATTAAATATAACATCCCTGCTTCTAATAATTTTATGTTTGACTGGATCCCATAGATGATAACCAAAATCTTCATCTGCATATCCCAAAAAAATGCATTTCATAGATTTATCATCTAGCTTAGTTCTATTTTCTTTGGGAATATGTACGAATGCTTCACATCCAAAGATTTTCAAGTGAGAATAATTAAAATTCTTAGCAGTCCAAACTTCTACAGGGATACCAACATCCAAGGCTGTAGTTGGAGATCTATTTATGAGGTAGAAAGTGGTCCTAACTACTTTAGCCCAAAAATTCTTCTTCAAACCGGAATTGGACAACATACTTCGCACTTTTTCCATAATGGTGTGATTCATGCTTTCTGCGACACCATTCTGTTGAGGAGTACCAGGTACAGTCTTCTCATGCTTTATGCGAAACCTGTTACAATATTCCTTAAATGCATTTGAGCAATATTCTCCACCATTATCTATTCTTAAACACTTTAGCAATTTGTTAGTCTCTCTTTCAACAACAACATGGAATTTTTGAAATATTCCAAACACTTCACTTTTATTTTTCATAGGATATGCCCAAACCTTCTTGGATGCATCATCTATAAATGTTACAAAATATGATGCTCCTCCTAATGGTTTAATGTTAATAGGCCCAAACACATCTGAGTGTACTAATTCTAACACATTTTTCTTTCTGTCATGACCACCTCTAAGGAATGAAACCCTTCTTTGTCTACCATATATACAATGCTCACAAAGATCAAGATTGTAGGATTTCAAACCTGGCAATAAATTTTTACCAACAAGGATTTTTAGGCCCTTCTCGCTCATGTGACCCAAACGCTTCTGCCACAGATCTGCTGAATTGTGACAGAAACCAAATCTGATTTTCCTATCAGTGTCTTCAATGTGTATAATGTTCCTGTCTTGGGTCCTTTGGCCACGACCAATGCCCTTTGCTAATTTTCTAGCCTCCTTTTCCAAAGCTTGTCAAATAGCATTCATCATCTAGTCATCCCATTGAGATTAAACTCATGCGCATTTCTGGTACATGCCTGACCTGTTTCAACAATATATCTTGTCCATCTTCCAACTTGATCTGGACATTTCCCACTCCAACAATACTGCAAAAATGATTATTCCCCAAATGCACTCTACCATAATCACCAGGATTATATGAAACAAAACTATCTTTGCATGGGGTTACATGGGGAGATTCCCCAGAGTCAAGGATCCAATCAAAGCTACTGCTAGATGTATATACACATGCATCCTCTACTGAAACAGTAAACAACACATCACCATCTGTGGCTACAGCACTAGTCTCACCTTCATTTCTATTGGATGACTTGTGATTTGTACTAGACGGTCTTTGATCCTTTTGTCCTTTCTTCTAGAATCGACATTCTTTCTTCATGTGCCCGGGTTTGCCACAATGAAAGCAGATGATTCTGCCTCTCCTTGATTTTGATTGGCCTCTCGATCTTGATCACCCTTGCCGGCCTCAATCCATTCTCCTACCACGATCAGCTAGAGCTAGAGCTTCTCCTCCCTGGTTTTTAGCAATTGACTTGCGTCACAGTTCCTCATTCATTAAACTATTGCTGACATCATCAAACTTCAAGGTCCCTATAGTTGTTGAAGTGCTCATGGCACTAACCGACTTGCACAGTGGATATTCGACCCTGCTCTGATACCAGTTGTTAGATCAGAGCATACATAACACACATTGGATTCATACTCAGAGACTTAGATGACAATAGCAAAGAATAATTTCCAGAGACAGACAAATGGAGAAACAACAAGATTACTCAGTCAGAAACAACGGAATAGATAAAACAATCACTGGAGAACAGAAATCACTTAGCATTACATAACATGCTAGGCCTTGGCTTGCATTCCTTGGCCAAAGAAATTACAAATTTATAGAGGCAGAAGAAGGATCTAGAATCCTGTATGTGATTTAGATGGAGACCTGGAATGATCTAGAAACTAATGGTGGTGTAGAAGAATCTAGAATCTTACATGAATTTGGCTTCACACTTAACATTACATTGAGCAGATGCACAAGTGCATTTATGTATTGTCCTAGGCGACCACAGTAAACATATTAAGCACTCATAATAGCTAGGCTACAAAAATAAAAATAAAATAAACTAAAATTAAAATTACACTTAGCTAGATAAATGGTTTTTTCTTTTTTTTTTGTCTTTTTTTGGGACTTTTTGCGAGACCCCAAGTGATGGGGTGGTTGAAACAATTGCCAACTCATTATTTCTTGAAGTGTTTGGGACTTCTTTTTCTAATTTGAGCTCTCTAAAACATGAGTTGCCTTTGTTCCACCTGATCTTTTATTGTTGCTCTTGTCCTCGTGTTGGTTTCCATGGATCGAAACCTCTCTCGAGTTATTGGGAATCTCTACCTGTTTGTTTTGATCTTTCAGCTTCTCTTTTCCCTCCTTTTGAGAACCTTTTTGATTTTGTGCCTTTGGGTGTTGTTGGGGCTCATCTATTTCTTCATCCTCATCTTGGGACGGGCTCATCCATTTCTTCATCCTCATCCTCTCACGAAGGAGGATCTGGGGATTGTCATCCTTTTTTCTTTTGCGTTCTTTTCTTTGCTTATTTTTATGTGTTCTGCAAGTTCCCTATTTGATGGCAAATCCGACATCTAAACGCAGTTTTTTCTAAATCTAACCACTGTGTCCACTTGAAATAATTTTCATCATTTTTTCTTTTGTGTTCTTTTCTTTGCTTCTTTTCATGTGTTCTGCAAGTTCCCTGTTTGATGGCAGATCTGACATCTAAATGCAGTTTTTTCAAAATCTAACCACTGTGTCCACTTGAAATCTTCATGTGTCACATGAATACTATCAAGAAGGCCTTTTCTTAAGTCATTTGTACACATATGCGTGCAAATGTGAAGATTCCTTTATCCATTCTTTCTTGATCCATCTTCAGGAACCTTCCTAAAGAGTTCCCAATGCCTTCTAGAACCTGGCGGTGCCAAAAAGGGAAAGAAAGATTACGTAGCCTTACCCAAACCACCATTGAATTGACATCAAAACCAAAAAACCATGAAATTACAAAATCAAACTAAACCACAAAAAATCTTTTTACAAATAAATAAATTTCACAATCTAATTTTATATATATATAATATTTATAAATTAGATATTTCTAATTTATATACAAATTGATTTTTTAACTATATATTATTATGTTTTTTAACTATACATAAAATCCCAAAATCGGTTAAAACACGTAGAACTTCAAAATTCAAAATAAGCAACATCACTTTTCACTTTTCACTTCGAAAAAATAGGTTTACTCCTTACAAATTCAACCTATTCGAGATTATGGAATAGTAAATTATTTGGTACAGATTTAATAAGTTACACATTATGGAAAGGTGAACCATTGAATAGGTGCTTACATAGAAAGTATTTTTGGTAAATTTCAATGTGTTGTGATAGAAACTTTCTCATCTGTTTTTAAATGTAAAAATAGATTTACTATCTCTAAAAAAAATTGGTATGTAATTTAATTGTTTTTCAATATTTTCCTTTTATCGGATATATATATTTTTAATTAATTTTATTTTATACATGAAACATGTTGGAATAGCAGATTTAAAATTGTTAAAATAATGTAGATATAGTAATTTAATATTTTTCTGAATTGTAAATGCATTTATACATTCAAAAATTATTTACAGTAATAAAAAATAATAAGTTTACTAAAAATTATATTAAAAAATAAATAAATAAATAAATTAAAATAATTAAACATCACCATTTTAATAGCACTTAAATTATTTCTTAAACATTACGGTGAGAAGGAAAAATAACAGGGGTAGTAGACATTTCAGGGGAAGGGTTGATGGTGCAGGTAGAGGAGTACGAAATCTTTCTCTTATAGATGTTCCTATCATTGATATGTCAGAAGAAGGGCCTCTTAGAGCAAGTATGGCCGAAAAGACTCCTCAATGACTTTCATCATATCTATGAACATAAGGGGTCTGGGGGCAGACCAAAAATTTTTGGCCCTAAAGAATCTCTTCTATTCAGAACAGCCTAAAATCATATTAATCCAAGAAACCATGCATAACACTCCTGTATCTATTTCCTATTTCAGGAAAATGTTCCCCACCTGGCATATGACTGCTTCGGAAGCAAATGGCCTTTCTGGGGGCCTGGTGGTTTTATGGGATCCTGATTGGATCAGAGCAAAAGCATATAGGTGCTTTGCGGGTATTCTCATCTCGGCATCAATTAGGGGGAAAGACTGTCCTATCAACATTCTGAATATTTACGCTCCTTACAAAAACAGATTGCCATTCTGGGAGAAATTATTTGCATCAGAAATTTTTGATATCGAATCTTTGATGATTGCAGGAGATCTAAATGTCACTTTAAACTCTGATGAAACATGGGGTAACAGCAGGAAAAAGGATCCTCTTGCAGATCGCATCAGATATGAGCTATTAAACAGAAATCTTGTTGACATAAGCCCTCCCAAAATGCTTCCGACATGGGACAATGGAAGGATTGAAGAGGCTTATATAGCTAAAAGACTTGATAGATTTATCCTACATGTTAGCATAATTGATAGACTGGGCATGCCATTCTCAACAATTGGTAATGTGTTTATATCAGATCATAGACCGATACTTCTAAGTTGGAGAGAAAAGGGTTTCAGAAAAGGGTATTCATTCAAATTTAATAGGTCATGCTTGGAAGAATCAGAGTTTAATGATGTCATAATAAGAACTTGGAAGGAGCTATCATCAACAGATAATATGCCCCCTTTTTTGACCTTTAGGGACAAACTTTCTTCCATTAGAAAGGTTGTTAACTAATGGAAATATAAGAAAAGGCAATTGAACAGAGCGTCCCTTCGAGAAATACAAATGGAACTAGACAGCATCTCTGGAGTCCTGGCTGCTCATCTACTCCCTTTCAATATGAGATGTCGTATAAAGGAGCTTCAAAAGAAAAAACTAAAAATTCTGGAGCAGGAGGAAGCATTTTGGAGATTAAAGAGTAGGGCTATTTGGCTTAAGGAAGGTGACAAGAACACAAAATTTTTCCACAGGTTTGCAAGCTCCAGACGTGAAAAAAACTCTATATGGAAAATAAGTGATGGAAAAGGGGGCTTCCTATACTCTCAACAGGACATCTCAAATGAGGCTGTGAGATACTTTTAAAATCAATACAAGAGAGTTGGGGACTACAAGATACATGACATTCAATGGGGCATTGATTTATTCCCACAAATGTTTGATGATGAACAAAACGAGCGCCTTTACCAGCCAATAACTGAGGAAGAGCTGTTAGAAACAATGAAATCTTTCAAGAGGGATAAGTGTCCTGGCCCAGATGGTTGGATGATCGAATTCTTCATCCATTTTTTTGATCTTATAAAATATGATTTGCTAAGGATGGTAGAAGGTTCCAGAATATCAGGTAGCATACATCAGATAACTTCCTCCACTCAAATAGCTCTCATCCCAAAGAAAGCGGAAGCAGAATCCTTTCAAGATTTTAGGCCGATATCCCTCTGTAACATTTCCTTCAAAATCATTTCGAAAATTATTGCTGAAAGAATCAAAGAAACTTTATCAAGGTTCTTAACAAAGGATCAGCATGGTTTTTTAAAAGGAAGAAATATTCTGGACGCAGTTGCAAACACACAAGAAAGCTTGTTTTCCATGCATACTAAAAAAAGTGAAGCAGTCATTTTCAAAATTGACCTTCGAAAGGCATACGATTGCCTGGATTGGGGTTTCATTAGATGCTTACTCGCAAAGATTGGATTGAGAGCCAATATGATAAACTGGATCATGGCATGTGTTGAGAAGGTGAACTATGCTATCATTATAAATGGGATTCCATCCTCTTACTTTCTAGCTGCCAGAGGACTGCGCCAAGGCTGCCCCCTGTCCCCTCTATTGTTTATCTTGGCAATGAATTCTCTAAGCCTCCACATCAACAAGGCAGTCAGTGAAAACAGGTGTCGCCCACTGAAGATTTGCAGAAACAATTATATCTCGCATAACTTATTTGTAGATGATATACTTATTTTTGGAATGCTATGCAGACTCACCTGGTTATGCTTATATGACATCCTAAAAAACTTTCAAAAGGCCACAGGACTGCAAATAAATGAATCAAAGTCAGTGATCTTCCATAATGATGTCAACTTGGAAATAGTAGAATGGTTATCTTCGTTGTTCGGGATAGAGGCGCGGTCCATTAAGCATGGAATAAAATACTTAGGATTCCAGTTAAAAGTGAAGGGATACTCTAAAATGGACTGGCAATGGATATTAGATAGGTACTATAAAAAGATATCAGTATGGGAATACAAATGCCTATCAATGGCAGGAAGAGTTATCTTGGCTCAATCAGTTCTAACACAACTTGCAGTATACTGGGCTCACTTATTTTTTCTTCCTGCAAGTATCATTCAGAAGATGAATAAGTTAACTGCAAACTTTATATGGGGCAGCCAATCAGAAAAAAGAAAATTTCACCTATCTAAATTATCTGACATCTCTTTGCCAAAGAACTTTGGTGGATGGGGCCTTTTGGACTTGCGGACCTTCAGAAAGGCACTCTTATGCAAATCATTGTGGAGAGGGATTTATGGAGAGGGTCCCTGGAGCAACACAATAAAAAAGAAATATATGGGCAGTAAAGATATCTCATACTAGTACAGGTTGGGAAGGATTGGATCCACATATGGGTCAGCAATATGGTTGAGTTTTCGCAAGATAGAAGAGTATTTCCTAAGGAATTTAGCATGGAGTTTCCAGTCTGGTAGCAAGATCCTCATTGGAATAGATCATTTCTTGAGCGGACAGGAGGAAATCAATTTGCCTGAGACACTCCTAAATTTTTTCCATAGGAAAGGTTTTTTCTATTGGGACAAACTTATTTCAGAATGGCAGGGCCCTTTCCCTCTATGGAAAGAGGCTGACAATATGGGGATGTCAGATATCTTAGCTTGGCAATGGAAGAACATCAGAGACTGCTTGAGAAACTGTGGCATATATCGTTCTTTGGAAACTGATGTTCTTATCTGGAAGGATTCAAAAGGTATCACCCTGGTTCGTGTAAAGGACATTTACCAAAATATGATAGGCTTAAAGTTTGCTCTTCCCAGTCCAATATTCCCAACAATCTTTTGGAAATCTGGATGTCCTTCCAAAATGATTTTCTTTTCATGGTTGGTCTTTCACAACAAAAATTTATCATGGGAAAATTTGAAAAAGAGGAGATGGCACAGACCAAGTATCTGTTTAATATGCAAATCCACTGAGGAAAGTAACTGTCACATGTTTTTTAATTGCCAGAAAACTCAGCAATTATGGCAAGCTCTGGAAAATCTTTATGGATTCCCACATATTTCTCATGCATCTACAAAAGAAGCATTCCTTTGGTGGAGCGGGCAGAAGGAATCCTGGAGGCCGATAGTTATTATCACCCTCTGGTGCACATGGAGATGGAGAAACAATGTTATCTTCAAGGACAGTAAAGAGCCTTTCATGGAAATTTTACATAATATCGTATCTCTTTATGACTCCTTACCGGAAAAGACTCACAAGCAAAAAAAGTTTGATCATAAAGAGCATGCACATACTCACACAATGTTCCCAAGAGCGTATTTCGACGGTGCTGCGCAAAATGGATCTTGTGGTTGTGGAGTACAGATCATCATGAATGAAAATGTACAATATCTCATTTATTGGAATGGGGGAAAGGGCTCTAATTGCAAAGCTGAGGTGATGGCTCTCGCAGGCCTTCTAAATTTTTGCCTTTTCCTTAACATTAAGGCAGTTTCAATTTTCGGAGATTCCAAAGTCATGGTTGATTATGTATCAGGAAAAAACCATATCTGCAAGCCTCACCTTGTAGGCTGGATGGACAGAATCATGTTCTTTTGGAGAAGGATGGAAGGATGCTCCATTCACCATATTTACAGATCACAAAACCAGCAAGCAGACATCTTATCAAAGGAGGGTCTTCTATCGGAATCAGGTATTTGGAACATGAAGGTAAAGTCTGATGAGGAAACTTTCTCTATCCAGGAATTTTCCTTCCTAGGTACTTAATTTCAAATCTTGCTGAACTCAAGTATGCACTGTCTTTTTGTTTCCTTTTTGCTTCTTCCCCCTACTGAATATTTTGTTTATGTATGGTCGAAGTATAAATTGAAATTTCTGAATAGTGCTGCTTCTCCTCTGAGAATCTAATTCTCCTATTTTCCCCTCTATGAGCAATGTAAAATCTTTTATTTTGCATCTTTTTGACAGCTCAATAGACTGTCTATTTTTCTTGGAAATCTTATCCTTTTGCTGGGATTATGCTTCCCATCTCATCTAGATATTTCTGGCACAGATTGCTCCAGCTACAAATAGCCCATATGAAGAACTTCATGTCAATGTAAGATATGTTCATTATATATCTTATATAATACAATTATGTTTTTTTCGCTTTGAAAAAACTTCAACCACAAATTTTCCAATTTTATTAGGAAAAAATCCAACTAAAAATCTAACAGAAAATACTAAAGCCTATTTAGTTAGAGAAAGCATTTTTATAATATATAAAAGAAGGATAATGAAGAAAAGGAATTGCTGTCAAAAGTGGTCAGAATCTGAGCCAAAAAAATTCAAAAAATCTTGTAGTAGACATGTTTGAATCGTACTTTTAATGGTGGAAGTAGATTCAACACCATCAAAAACCTCTAAAACACCCAAAATCTTGAAATTTGACTGCCATAACTTAGATTTACAAAAATCTCAACCAAATTTTATAAATCTGGAACTCACGGAACGCTATCCTGACATCAGCCTACGGATCATTCCGACTGAGCAGCTGCTGAGTAGATATGTTTGCGTTTTCTAAGAATGTCGGCAAGCGGTCACTGGCAATGAGAATAGTCTCAAGGAAGTCAGGGACCACAACGATGGTCTGAAGTTACATTCCGTATGAAACTTTTGTTAAAATTATTCCTCAGTCGTCCTGGTTTGGTCGTGTGACCATGTGGTTTCTGGTTACGTTCACCTCAGGTCGATCTGCTTTTGCGCCGGCTGTTGAGGGTCCCATACCTTGTCGAAACCCAAACAGACTCGACTGTGTTAAATTGACCGCGCCCATGTCGTGCAATTGACTTAAAGATGGCCTTCGCTAACTGTAGCTTACCTGCTCATATCTTTATTAATTAGTAGTGGGTTTCTCAATCCATTGTCTAGATGTCATCTACGCTCATCCTGTCTCTGTAGATTGGCGGTGCAAAGGTGGGCGACGGTGAGGGTTATAAAGTTGATCGTACACTGAAGTCGTAAATGGAAAGATCTCAAATTCATTGTTGCCCAGGAGAAATGGCCCACTTTTATATATATATTCACAATCAAACTGAGCTTAGGCGGGGTTTAGTTTTCAATATCGGATGAAGGATATGTCACCAGATGAAATGTTATTGTCAGGATTGTGCTAAGTTTTATCAGTCTTTGCAATATTCTAACCCAGATACGTAACTTCCATCCTCAACTTCTCCTTATAAAATTTAAATTTATAAACCAGAAGTGCGTATATGTTACGCAGTCCACAACATTATATATATATATATATTTTGTAAAAAAATAAGAAAACGACGTGTATTAGGTTTAAATAATGATATTAACTCAAGATCAATCAAGAAAGTTCCTTTCACCTTAAGGGAAATAGAATAACAAGACTTTGCAGCGTTCTATTATTGAGGTCCCTGACATACCACATGAAAAGTTCACAATATAGATTCTTAATACCATATTGTAGAATTTGTAAGGTGAAATAAAATAACAAGACTTGCAGCGTTTTACTGTTGAGGTCCCTGACATACCATATGAAAAGTTCACAATATAGATTCTTAATAATATATTGTAGAATTTGGTATGCCCGGGCAGCAAATAGGGATTTCCAAACGGTGGGACATAGCATCCTGCTTTACTTGTCCTTTCTCTCAGCCCGGATGACGGGTATGGTAAACAAATAATATAATGTTGTAATAAGACAAATGAAGCATGCAATATATTGACAGTAATGGTCAAAATAGGCAGCTACCACACGTAAAGTTTCTTTTCCATCCTTCTCGAATTTATCTCTAACCATTTGCAAGCTTGTTATAAATGTCGATATATAAAACAAAAGTTGGGAAGTTTCTTATGCAGACGGCTCCGGAAAACAAAGTCAATGCAGAGAGGGGAATTCCAATCTTGTTATAAAACTTGATAAAACAATAAAACAAAAGTTCGAAGTTTCTGATGCGGAGGGCTCCGCAATGGAAGACAAAGTCAATAGGGAAAGGGGGTGAAAATTCCAGGTAGAGATATGGATTTTTTTTTTTTTAAATAAAATAAGCGCTGGAAATGGGAGAGAATATATATTTCAAATTGTGTGGCATGCTAGTAACCGTACAAACAAACGTATTTAAATGAAAAGCGTCCAAGTAGCTCCGGAATTGATGTTCCACCCCCAAAAAAATAACCTTTTGGGTATTCTAAATGTATTCGAACGTCGCTAAAAATTTACAAATAATTCAGAGGGTTACTTCAGTTGTTTAAATTTCTGGTATTAAGAATATTTTTCTGGGTCAAGTCTATAATTAAGTTGGCAGTAAGTGATTTTTCGAGTAGATTTTTTTATAGATTATTTAGCAATTACTAATCTCTACGGACTCTCAATCCCATCGAAAAAATAAAAATAAAAATTTATAAAGATTAAAATTCTATACTTTTGGGTAAAGCTCCATGGTAGAGTGACGAAAAAGTGATCTTTTCAAATAAATCTGTTTAGTATAAATATGTCGATCTGCCGAATACAAATATATGGTGAACATAGCGATCACCTATCTCTAAAACCATAAATCACATTAAAAAATTTATAAACATGAAAAATGATAGATAAAATTAATTTGAATTCTTAAATTTGATGTTTAATAGTTTAGGTTACGTTTCCTAACTTTTAGTAAAACAGTTTACAAGTTTTATAGGTTAGAGCCTAGAGGTGGAGAAGCCCCATTCCTAGATATTGTGCAAGGTACTGCTATGCACTTTTATTAACAGTTCTGACTTAAATAAATAGTAGACCCAAATTTGAAGATTTGTACTCTTAAACTTTGTTCTATCATTATAACGGATTCTCTTTTAATGATAAATATCTTTGATTCTCTTTTAACGATGAATATCTTTCCTGGCTAAAAAGCAGAGAAAAGCATACCAATCTTATTGATAAATTCATTTTTTTCAACCATTTTTCATTGTTTTGTTTTTTCTTTTTACTTATATATACAACATTTTTACATTATTTTACACAAAACAGAAATTGATATTAATATGATTTAACAGGCTTCTATTTAAAATCTTTTTTGCAAAATGTAATAGCAAAAGTTTTGTATCCAAATTGATTTGAAATACTAAAATATCTTGACCATTAAACTAAATTTTAAATGCCGTGGAAGATTCAACTGCGGGGCCAGGAAAAGGAAACTTCCTTATTAAAACTCGATTAAAGTCTATCGGAAAAGACTGGAATATTAATCTTGGAGGAAAAGACTAGAGAAAAGATGGGTTCCGGGGAAGCCCAAGGTAAAGACTTTTTGAGAAAGTGGGTTGTATATAGTATATGCAAGTGGGTTGTAAGGTAAAGACTTTTTGAGAAAGTGGATTGCATATAGCATATGCAAGTGGGTTGTATATATTAATATAATAGATAAAACCGCACACATTATTTGTCAAACCTTACACGGCCATCTGAATCTTGATTGCCCCAGAATTGTGAAGTTTTTGTACCTTGGGAGAGTTGACCAATGAAACAGCGGCAGGCACTGGCAGGCGGGCACCCTGCACTGTCTTTGTAATTTCCGTATTGCTGATGATGTTGTGTACATATATTTCCGTATTTGCTGGTGATGTTCTATATAATAGATAAAACTGCACACATTATTTGTCAAACCTTACATGGCCATCTGAATCTTGATTGCCCCCAGAATTGTGAAGTTTTTGTATCTTGGGAGAGTTGACCAATGAAACAACGGTAGGCGCTGGCAGGCGGGCACACTTCCGTATTGCTGGTGATGTTGTGTACATATATCTCCATGTGCACTCCGCCCATGTACCATATCCTCTCAACCAAACTTGAGCTGTAATCCCCACCAGTTATATCGATTGCTGTAGGAAACTGTGAATTTATGTCTAATGTTGTATGAATTCGCAGGGAGCTAAGACGGCTGCTGCTATGCTTATGCTCTGGTGGTCAGATATAGATTCTTCAGACCTGGCGTTAAGCTTGCCGCACTGCGCTGGGGAGGTGAAAATGGGATCAACGATTTGTAACGAGAAGAATGGTTGTGTATCCAGCCCCTCCATTGCTGTCGACTGCGAAGAGTGCTAGATATCGAGCTCAAGAGAGGACGACGAAGAAGTCAATGAAGGGCGAGACTACGGAAGATAAGCAAGATGATAAGCTGGCTAGCGCGATAACCGAAGAAATGAACTTTTCTGTGACCGTCTCAGAGAAGAAAAGACAGCCCAAGCATGACGTTGCTCCATTCACAAGATCTATCGAAAAGAACTGGCCAGCACTGGACAGAACGGGGAGCGGATTGGTTGCTGTAACCGGATCTGGCGGAGAGTCAGAGGGATGTGGGGATCTGAGAAGGTATTTAATGTCGGTAGAGGTAGAGCAAGTTCAGAGGCTGCGATCATCGCAATACAAGGGGGTCGTTCCGCAGCCTAACGGGCGTTGGGGAGCTCAAATTTACGAGAAACACCAGCGCGTGTGGTTGGGAACGTTTAGCACTGAAGAGGAAGCTGCCAAGGCCTACGACCGAGCGGTTCTCAAGGTCCGAGGACGGGAGGCCAAAACCAATTTAACTTCGGTGGGAAGCCGCGATGAGGAAGAGAGATTCACGAGGGAGCACAGCAAGGAAGAAATCGTACAGATGCTCCGAAAGCACACTTATGATGAAGAGATGACGATGAGAGTAGCTCAGTCGGGCACGGATAAGGCCGAGGCGTCGGGGGAGGATGAGTGCGGCCCGATAAGCATATGTCAAGAAAACAAAGAGCACCTTTTCGATAAGGTCCTCACAGCCAGCGACGTGGGAAAACTGAATCGCCTGGTGATTCCCAAGCAACAAGCGGAGAAGTATTTTCCCATGGACGTCAATTCCAGCGAGAATGGACTACTCCTGAATTTCACGGATAACATGGGGAAAGTCTGGAGATTTCATTACTCGTACTGGAACAGCAGCCAGAGCTACGTGCTGACCAAGGGGTGGAGTCGGTTCGTGAAGGAAAAGAAACTGGAGGCCGAGGACATTGTTTCGTTTCACAGAGGATTGACTCAATCTCATCAGCTCTACATAAGTTGGAGACACAGGTCGCCGGGTCAGCGCCAATTTGGAGCCAGTCCACAGTCCCACCCCTCCAAATGGAAAGTGATCAATCGCTCGTCTTCCTTGGATCCGTTCAATTCTGAAAACCAGGCCGGCATAGTTTATAATGGCCAATGGATGCCCCTCTTC
The DNA here is from genome assembly GCA_031772625.1 of Pinus tabuliformis. Classification (NCBI taxonomy): domain Eukaryota; kingdom Viridiplantae; phylum Streptophyta; class Pinopsida; order Pinales; family Pinaceae; genus Pinus; species Pinus tabuliformis. The sequence continues at coordinate 704,567,963 of CM062819.1, forward strand.
TGGCCCACTTGTAAAAATCTCGATACCATCCAACCATTCATTTCCAATTCCATCACCCCACTCGTCAACAAAGTCGGTGATGCGGATGCCCTGTGGTCCCCTATTCCTATAACTACTCTTTATGGCGCGCTTCCTTTTCATTGCTCGGAATCGTCCACTAAACAATCTGGCATTAATCGTGACGGATGGCCAAGCATGGAGCTGTATCTCAACTTGCACAACTCCATTAATTCCGGCGACGGAAGTCCTCATATCAAACCGCTTGGACCCTCCGCCGCAAAAGAACTAGAAAGCCCCGAATACAGAGAACTATCGTGTCTCGATTCTGCGACCGCGGCCACGAACACGACCACGACCACGGAAGGTATAAAACTTTTTGGAGTGACTTTATCAGAACGCCAAATATTTAAATTAGAGGACTCAGAGGACTCACAAGGGCAGTTGCATGTCTGAATAATGGATAAAGCCAGAGGCCTCACAAAGTGTAGAAGTGCCAAAGTGATCAGGCTAGCTCGATGGACGACACAAAGTGTCGATATTCAGAGATAATTGTTTTCGAAGAGAATTAAGAACTTGCAGTTACATGGGACACCAAATTCGCCATGTCGACTCAGAAGAGGACACGGAGCGTCGATTTTCACACGGTGATTTCCGAAGAAATAAACTAAGCAATGTAAATATACAATTAAGAAGTAATTTGTTCGATAAGTTATCTTTAGCTATTTATCTTAGTCTCATAGATGTTAAAATTTTCTTCCTTTCTTATATCATTCAGCGTGTACCTTATAGTGTAAGGTCAAATTTATTTTAATTCTAATTATTTAGATAAATATTGAGAAGAAAGTTTAAGCTTTTATATTTCTGATGATTATATGTTATTATAGATATAGAGAAGAAAGTTTAAGTTTTTATATTTATGATGATTATATGTTATTATTCACTTACGTTGATAGGTAATTTTTCCTATTTTCAATAAGTGATTTTAATGTTAATAAATTTCCTAAATATATCTACTTATTATTTATTCAAAATCTTATAAACTTAAATAAATATATTTTAATTCAGTTATTGTGAAAAATATAATATTTAACAAAATTGAATTTCATTATATTTTATAATAAAATTGTAAAATATTAATTTTCAATTATAAATAAATATAATAATAATAAACCTTTATCATAATTTTATAAAAAAAATTTAATTTATGATAAATGGTTTTTAAATTAATAATAATAAAATTTATATTTTTTTTTTAAATATTAATATAAAAAATATATTACATTTTTAAATTAATATTTTATTGTTTCAAAATGTTTTAAAAAAATAGTACAGTATAATACAATATCTAGTCATGCAATCCTTACTCATAGCATTTTGTGGGTGGTTTCACAATATCTAGTCATGCAATCCTTACTCATAGCATTTTGTGGGTGGTTTCACTCTATCTCAATGGAGACTAATAATTTTAGCCACTTATTCATTAAAATTAGCCTCAAAAAAACATAACATTAATGCAAAACAATGACCAAATATTTCATTCAATTAGGATTTCGAACAAGAAACAAGCACTGCTTTAACATATTCCCTACTATCCCTAGCCCCAACCAAGGTTGGTAAGAGGTAGTTACCAAGATGACTTGATCTCCATGGTCCAGTTATGGAAATGAGGTCCAAAATTTTCACTTTCTTTTACTTTCAAGAAACTCGAAACAAATGATACCATCATGTTCATCTCATCAAGATGATTCCAATGATATAAATTTTGCTCCAATCCAACTCTTGGATCCAAAGATATGGACATCCAAAGATTATCCATTTAGTTAGTGCCAACTCACCAACCTGCCATGTGGGGAAAAATCATGTGGTGTCCGCGTGGTCCCAACATGGAAATCTTAGTCGGTCCCTCTTTGCCATATGGCAGTGTTATCACAGTTGGTGACACGTCCATATTGGTCACGTAATACCCACTATACAGTGGATGTGACCCAACTATTCACACATATTTGCTATATGAAAAGTGTTATGGGTGTGGGCCCCTCGTAGGCCACAACACCCCACTTTAGTGAACCTTGGAGAGTCTTCCTACTACTCCTTACTAAAATTCTAGGGTATTCCTTCCAAGCTGTGTTGGTAGTACCAACTCTGCACTTGGGTTTAGCCCCCCCTTGACTAGTAATTGACCACATTCACACCACATATCTCTTATCCTCATCGAAAAGGGCCCCACATGCCAAGCCACATAGGGTAATATATCTCGACGACTCTATCATGCCCTTCATCCAAATATTCTTCCATTTGGGGTGAAAACATCCATCATCACATCGCCCACATGGGTGGGATCCCACATACCTTTGAATCTTGAACCATTCATGGCTTCCCATTACATGCGATTTGGAGGGATTTTTCCTCTGATTTATGCATTGGAAAACAATCCCCACTACCACAACATCCCAAGGATGATACCCTAGAAATTTTTTACCATACTCCATTTGAAATCTCTAGGGAAGAACCTCCAGAGTCATCTTATGACCATAATGCATTCCCATCGCTGGCTTGGATCTCTCTACCTTTGCGCATGGACATGGGGCTTGGCCATATGACACTTACAATGTGGGTGTCTTCACACATCTATGGGTGCTAACCTCGTCATGGCATGAGCATATATGTTATGATCTTATTGTTGTTAGCATTTCATCTTGGGATTCTTCACATGGCTTATTCATAATGAAGTCTAGCCTTATGACTCAGCCCATGCTCTTTCCATATGTGTAGAAATATACATAAGGCTTCAACTTGGTGATTTCTCAAGGGCTTCTCCATTATCACATAGTAATTGATAGTGTACTTAAGAGGAACTGTTTTCAAGGCATTCGACACACAATTCATATATATAGATATATATCTATAGATATATATATATATATATATATATATATATATATATATATATATATATATAGATATATATATATATATATATATATATATATATATATATATATAGATAGATATAGATATATATGAGACCATCCAAGCTATCCCTTTTGAGCTTAACTACCTCATCCCAACTCATCCAACAAATGCGTGACTAAATCATATGTTCAACACACACACACACACACACACACACATATATAACCCAACTATCTCTCCTCAGCTTAGTATCATTTAAACCGAGCTTAAATAACCATTTCTTTTAGGTATCTCGCACATACACAGGGACTACCTATTCATCTTTATTATGGCCCCTTTTGATGAATTTCAGTATCATCACAATTCACCAAGCTACAGGCCTCTCAACCAATAATAAATAGAAAAGAAGCCCAAAAGTACATACAGGAAACCCTTCCATTTACTCAAGATATATACAGGGAATTGACCTTCCTTAAATAGAGAAACAAATCACACTTCTTAACATATGATATACACTAAGCCAACACATTGAAACCACATCAATATAGTCCTTAGTCCAACACAAAGACTTTAACTATTCCTTATCCATGCCTTTAAAATGACAATGTTCATTTATACATGAATGATTGATTCCTCAACATTGCGTACTATAATAAATCAATACATTACACAAACATAAAGCATTCAAAACATGTGAGTCATGAGAAGATACTTATCTTTGTTAGATTGGTCCAAGGAACTAAGTGTGGGACTAAAACTCTCTACCCAACCTTAGATACATTGTAATCAAGCATTTGTTGTAGTAGTCACCCTCAAGCAAGATTTCAAAGCTTGAGGGAGAGTGCTCAATGGATTTTGCCAAAGATGCCAACTAAAACAAAGACTGTAGAGGACCATCCACCTTGACCCACCAACAACTTCTTGGACTCAATATCTCAATGGGGAATGCATAGGTCCACCACCTCCACACCTCAACTACTTTAATAAGAAAACGTGGCTATATATTTACAGGCCAAGGTAGGGAATCTAGAGCCTCACCTCCACCAAAAACCAAATGAGGGAATCCAAAGGTTTATTAGCTCCACCCTCAACAAATTCCTTCACATAGTGGTTCCACCCATTCCTGGAAACCTATATATCCACTATTTGAACCAAAACACAAGACGAGGTGGGCTAAAGAACTATACTTATAATGAATCCAAGGAATAGGTCTCCACCCAAGTTGTTAAGGGAATACAGAGAAATCCATCACCACCCTCTACTCTTACAGGGAATCCAAAGACTAGTGTCCTCACCTGGAGATGTTCTTTCATTTGCCAATGCTCAATCGAGCGTTTTGTCTGCTCCTTGTGTTCTCGTAGTGAGACATGGTTGTGTGTTATTTTCCTCTGGCTTTATACTTTCTTTCCTCCTTTGTAGCATAGCTAATGCTTCTGCGAACCTCCCCCTAATGCTTTCCCTTTATTTTTCATGTTTTCCCTAAGCTTCTTTCTCTATTCCTGGTGTTCTCTCTATTGTTCTCCCTTCACTACGTATGGATGCCCTCTTAACGAGTGTATTTCTTTCTTTTAGTGCGTGGGGTGTCATCCACCCCCTAGAGAATCCTTGTCATTCCAATTATGTAGTTGTAACATTTTCTATTTCTCCTGACTTCCTTCTTAGCAACAATGGTTCTTTCTTTTTTGGGTGTTGGTGGGGATGTTGTTTTGTTAGCTCTCTGCACCACTCTACTATTAATTGACTTCAATCGTCCCCTCTGTTGGTGTGATTCATCTTTCTAAAGATTTTTCCTCTCTGCCTCATGGAACCATGCAAGGTAGGAATGACATATGTTTTCCTCCTTCCCTTCTTAATTAATTTATAAAATGAGTCCATTTAAGGCACACCTACCAACCCTTCAATGTTTTTCATGAAACCAATCAAGGCTCTTTTAAATTCTAAGCAATCTCCTTCCTCAAAATCTAGAATATGTGTCCCAATTCTCAAGCATTTTAGTTTATAATCAAAATACATGAAATATTTAAAATTGTTTATAAGAGGAGAATTCGCCCAAAGGGGGTATCTCCAACCCCTACCCCTTGGATAAACGTCATCCTCAATGTTATAATCATAAATTCAATGCAAAACATACTTAGTCCTAGCATAAATCACTGTGAGATTTATAATGTATCTCACTTATGATCACATCATATATATACAATTTGCTTGCTCAACAACTAAATGGGCACGAAAATTTTCATTGGATCAACCACTTTCTATGGCTCCTTGTAGTCTTCCTGCTGCTTTTGCTGTGCACTATGATATATTTAAGTCATAGCATGTTTGTCCTGCAGTCAACTCCATTCACCCACACTAGGCGATTCCCATGCTTTCCTCCACCCTTTTCTAAAACAATGGAATCCAGAGGAGTTCACATCCACCCTCAACTGACAAAAATGGAATCCAAAAGTTCATACCTCCACCCTCAAGGGAATCTAGAGGCTTAATCCTCCACCCTCAAATCAATAACAAGGGAATCTATAGGTTGATACCTCCACGATCAAGGGAAGATAGAGGCTTGTGTCTCCATCCTCAAATTAGTAGCAAGGAAATCTGAAGGTTGATACCTCCACCATCAAGGGAATCTAGAGGCTTATGCCTCCACCGTCAAGGGAATCTAGAGGCTTATGCCTCCACCATCAAATCATCAATAACGAAACACAGAGGTTGATACCTCCATCCTCAAGGGAATCTAGAGGATTTTGCCTCCACCCTTAAATCAACAACAAGGTTATCAATAGCTTAACACCTTCACCCTTAAGGGAATCCAAAGGCTTATGCTTCCACCCTCAAATGAGTGCCAAGGGAATTCATAGGTTGATATATCCATGCTCAAGCGAATCTAGAGGCTTATGCCTCCACCATTAAATCAACAACAAGGGAATCCCAATGTTGATACATCCACACTCAAGGGAATCTAGAGGCTTATTCTTCCACTTTCAAATCAACTCTTTTACACAAAACATGGGCCCAAATAGTCCCATACTTATCTACCCCAACACATTACACAACAGATATGCACATACACTGTGCACAGTATAATGTACATGTGACCTAATACAACATATACACTTACACAACATGAAATGTACACATGGCACAACACAACATGTTGCAAGTCACACTATTTCCATTTTGTTGATATATCCTTCAAGAATCATATTCACATGATATTAAAATCATAGATCAGTCAAGGATATTTTTTCCCAATTGATTTCTCACACCTCCGATAATCTTATATGTCATCCATGTTTGCATTAAATGAATATAAACCATAATTCTTCCACAAGAATGGTTCTTGGAAAAAGATTTCAGTCATAATGATATTCATATATGTATATAAAAATTAGCATGATCATGAACATATCACAAATTTATATATTTAAATTGAGTTAAGGTCAAGGGAGCCTCCTTCGTGCCATTTTCAAGGTCGGCCTTCCATTTTCCATTATTTCCCTTAGACTCAACCAACCTTCTTGGCTATAATACTATTGTCCACCTAGTCATGGACATATCATACATTAAAATATCTCAAATAAAACCAGAGTTTATAGAACTCCATGTAGTGATGTTGTTTTTAACACAAACAATTTTTAGTATGTATACATTTTTATCTTTTCTTGCTTTCATATTTATGAGAAATGGTCCCACATACATAAGTGATGGTCTTTTCCAAGCATCAACCAAGCCTAGACTTTTTCATATTTTTCTTTTGTTCATGCTCTTCAATTATGTGTTGGGGCCTCCTCGACTCTCTTACCAGAGCTCTGTGGCTTCTTTGCCACACTGAACAATTTTTCCCTAAGATCCCAAGAATGAAAGTTACAATGAAAATTCAGAAAAAGAAGAAAGGGCAAGAATACAAAAATGTAATTCACAATAAAAAATCATAAAAATTCCAAAAAAAAAGGACAACATGGCCATGTGCAAGTCAATAATCAAGGCAATAAATAATTCATGAGGCCAACCAATTGAAAACACAACACATAAGCTATTAGAAAATTATATATTATAGAGCAATGGAACACATAAAATATTGTAGAAATATAAACACAGAAAATGCATAAAACAAGAGAGACACAGATATACGTGGTTCACCCAGTTTGGGCTATGTCCATGGAGAAATAACCAGTCCTTCAATCTATATTATCCAGCAAACTGAAGAGATACAACATACAACATACAACATACAACATACAACATATCTATTGTAATTCCCTCTTCGCTCTCAATCTCCTCTCTCTTCCTCACTCAGAATACAGATCTACATAGATGTAATACAATTCCCTCACATATAGTGAGGGGTTGCCTTCTAGGGAAAAAACCCTAAATTAAACATATCTTCTAACGTTAGATCTCCACCTAATGAATGGCCCAAATTGACTACGAAATTACAACATTTTACAAGGAAATTTTACATCTATTCTTAGCTTCGGGGGTGCTGCCCCCGATCCCCCCGCCAAGGGGGGGTTCCCAAAAGGTTTCAGCCGCCCCCCCCTAGACCCCCCCGTAGCGAATATTTTATGGGTGGCAACTAACTGGGGTCAATGCAGCGATACCTTTGAATACAGAAGATAATCAAGCTTCACACTTGACATAAGCATTAATATAGATAATTCCAAAAAAATTGACTTGATTCCCACGAGTCTCAAAGTTGAGCACGACCTTAATATATATATATATATATATATATATATATATATATATATATATATATATATACAACACTTTTCCCAAGGTTCTTAGCAACCTTGAAGTTGTTCAAGAATCTAGGGTAAGTTAAGTTAATAAAATTATTCTATCCATGATAACTATTTTTGAGGTATTTTAATTTTCTTATTAGCACAATCTTTGCTTGTTAATATTAGAGTGTGTCTTCTTAGTTCATCAAATAGTTACCAAAACAAAATAGACAAGAACACAAGATGTTGTATTTCTGCCATGGTGAAAACCTCTCACTCTTTTAGAGGAAAACTCGCACAAAATTATTCTTATAGAGATTCCAATTGATGAATACTAAGACCGTGACCCTTGGCCTATTAGGAAACTCCAAGACCAAGACACCAATACTCTTCTTTGTCATTTCTAAGATCATCATCATCACAACTGCTTCACCGAGTTCATCATTATTATACCTTCACTGATATATTCATCATAACAATGAGATCATTACTATTGCAACATAGTTGCACCTTCACCGAGATCTTCATCTTTTATCTATATCTCCATCAGGATCATGACTATATCTATACCAAGATCATAATTGAATCTATTCTGAGATCATGATTACATCTTAGACGTATGTTGAGACATAATATTTCACTCTGAGATCTCCTCATCACAAATATACCAAGATCATGACTGTGTTTTCTCCCTGCACCGAGATCTTCATCATCATAGATATGTTGAGACTATCTAGTATGCCGAGATAGTGATTGTGTCCTCTTCATCATCACAGATATGCCAAGATGGCAAGGAGATAGGTCCGAGAAACATAACATGAAATATTAGAGACTTTTATAGTAATTACCCACTGTAAATACCACTGAAGTTGCAGAGGTATCCGAGATCCTATACTCCACTATACCAATCCAAAAATTACAGAGGAATCTGGGTTTTGTACCTCTCCTTTTGCGTAGACCCTAGTTGGGCATTTATAGTAGTTGGTCCTCCATAAATTAGACAAAATGAACCAATGAAGAGATGTGTCTTTTAACTGTATGCCGACACGATTCCTTTTTACATTTTTTGAAGGCCGATTCCTTCCAGAGGGATTGTGATTGTCTTTGAGCATAGGCTCAAGAAGAGTTTCTTCATATGACATTGACTCTTTGACTCAATAAATCCTAAGGCTCTCAATGCGAGCCACTAACAAATGTACCTCTTTCTCATGAAACCCATGTAGAAAGGCATACAAAAATAATTTCATTTCTTTTATTTCATCATTTACAAAGATCATGTCGTTATGAAGACCAAACCTAGTTACACTTTCTTCAACACTCCCTCTTAACTAGGGAGGTATTCATATTGGGACTTGATCATTCTCAATCTAAAGAATTTCTCATAAGAAGAATCAGATTGGTAACCCATCTATATAACATCATCGTAACCAAAATTGTTTCCAAAATAAGGCCTTGACTAGCAACTCTATCTCTCATTAGATCATAGCACAATGTTGGAGAGACCAATGACTATAGACACCTTCATCATTGTCTCTCAAGGTACATACCCACCCGGGTGTTCACTGAGTATCACCTTCTAGGACTATTCTTATCTTGGGCTCCCATCCCTCAAAGAATATCAGTCCTCTTGCCTACTCTTATCTTGGATGCACTACACATGCTCAAAGAGCATCAGATGCTAGATTATTACCCAATCCTCCATTCTTTCTTCCCAAGTGAAGACAAGAATGTTGTGTCTATCTCTCCCTCTCAACTAGGGAAGATATTCCCATTCATGTAAAGGAATGTACCCGAGTTCCCTCTCACTAGGAGCTTTCCCAAGGTCCCTCTCAATTAGGGACTTGTTAGAGCTCCCTCTTAACTAGGGACTCTCCTTTTCATTAACAACTTCTTCTTCGTGGGTCTTTCAACTGCTTGATAAATTTCCTTCCTTGATGTCATGAATTCAGTCGAGCTTCTTCCTTGTAGGGAATTAGCAATCCATCACTTTCCTTCTTGGTTTGTCATGTCATTCCTTTATTCATGGAAAGTGGCCTTCTTGATACATATCTGGACCCTTTTTCATATGGCTACTCCTTCCTCATCATGTTTCTTTCAGGAATTTCTATCCAACACATGAATGCTAGTTGTACTTGCACTTACAACTCTCATTCCAGTGGCCTTGCATGAACTCATCCAAATATTATTCAAGACATCAAAACATAACATTAAATCAAATAGTATCTTATGGGATGGATCTTCATCATGACATCTTCCTGTGGGTATCAACATCCTACATACATGTTGACACATCTCCCAAAGATATCCATAGTCAAGGGTCTCCATCTTTTCAGACTTCCATAAGAGTTTTCATGTCTTTTTGGGAGATTTCCTAGTCAAATATTCTTGGTCCTTTGGATGTTTATTTCCTTCATCATGGTTGCATATCTCATGATCTCTTCCACTTACACATTCCATTCCCAGGAGCTTCCAATCAAAGTTCCTTAATTGTATTCAACCACCTCATACTTCATATGAGGACATATTATGTTGATTTCATCTAGAGTAACTTATGCCTTCCTGCATCTGTTCAGAGGAGGAGATCCCTTTCCCTTGATCATGATTCTCAATATATAAGTATTGATCCATGTCACTTGCAACCATATGATATGACTTTATAATATTAAATACAAGCATACATACCTCATTTTACCTTTAGGTCATGTAGGCTTCTTTCAACAGCTCCCTTGATTGAAAAGATCTTCAATCCCTTGATCTAGTTCATCATACCATCATCCCATGAATTCCATAAGTTGGAGTTCCTGATGAAACACTTGCTTCCTCTCTAGATTAGTGATCTCTTCGATGAGAATTCCATTACAGAGTCTTGAGGATCTTGCATATCCCCATATGGTAGATGTTTCCTTTTTGAATTGATGTATGATGAGCTTTGTCCTAGATGACTTCTTCCTTTCCTTCAATGTCCAATGAGGTTCCTCGGAGCTATATCCTTCATGTTTAACTGTCATGGATATTTTCCTTCATGATTCCCATGGTGATGCACGAGATCTTGTTTCTAATGCTTCCATGATTCCATGATGCATTTTATTATCATGGTCATATTTGCAACAAAAAAATTAGGAGCTTATGATAGCACTCTTTTGTGAGGAATACCATCTAAATCATAGTAGAGATTTGTTGCTCCCTCTTTTCTTGGTCCTTTTCTTCAGCTTCCTCTATATTTTTGGCAATAAGAGATTTCTTTTCATAATTTTTCCCTAGCACCTTTTTTTTTTTGCTTGAGGACCAAACTTCCCTTTCCTTTCTACAAATGTTTGAGTCCTTTAACCTTCAACACTTTTGCCTTCAACGGTAACCTTCTTGTTTATGGACATTTGTTACCTTGATTATCAGTTAGATCAATGATGATTATGTTCTTATCATCTCTCCTGGATCTCCCAATTGAGATCTCATGATGATATTACTTCATTCTTTGGTAACTTTCATTAGGTCTAAGTGATATGACCTTCTTCATTGTATTTCAGAGAGTATATCTTCTATCATTTCATATATCTCTTTTATGTCTCCTCTCCTACTACATAGGGATGAGAGGACCTTTGACTGATTTCATAAAATCCTATGAGTCCTTTGATCCTTTTCCATGCATTCAAATAATGCATGACCTTCAAAGAATTTTCCATAGATACCAATGACTTCTCTTCCAAGTACTACATCTCTCCTCCTTTCTTATTCAAGGAATTTCAATTACCTAACCAATTTATAGATCTCCTTGCAAACACGAAGTCATTTAAACAAACTTGATTATAGAATGAAAGATACTTACTTGGCAAGAGAAGATAGAATCTTCACCTTGATCACGTTGAAGATGCACTGATGCTTCCTCTAGGTGATCTTCGAGTTGATGTGATTTTATTGGAGATCCTTACTTGAGTTTCCTAGCATGAACAACTAGAATCCCTTTTCAAAGATCTCCTTTGAGAAATTATTGCATTGTCCAGAACCAAGAACTGAAACTACTCCATACCATAAGTTATTGAGATCATTGTGGTATGACAGAGATTGTAATGACACAAAATTTCTTGGCTAACACCATAGTTATTTAGAGACTAAATATAGAGACTGAGTTAGCACCGAAAAATACCTTCTCTTATTTTGACTTGATCCGAGTTTTGAGCACTAGAATCAAGACTTCATTTTGACTAAGATTAAGTATAAGTTATCAAACTGTGGGATAATGTGATCATACCCAAATTGTAGGTTTGTAATCACCATCCAAAGATTTCATAAGGGAGTCTAAATCTGAGCCTGAGGTAAACTATCCGAGAACTTCAGATAGTGATCTAAATCAGTCTTACTGTAGGACTAAATTGTCTTCTTGTTGTAGATCGTCTCCTTCATTATATAGACAAAAGCCCTTGAACTTGCTTTGATGCCCTTTTTTAAACTTGATCCCTGAATGTCTCTTTTATGCCCTTTCTTTGTCTTCAACACCTTAGCTCTAATACCATGTTGAAGAATCTAGGGCAAGTTAAGTTAATAAGATTCTTCTAGCCGTCATAACTATTTGTGAGGTATTTTAATTTTCTTATTAGCACAATATTTTCTTGTTAATATTAGAGTGTGTCTTCTTAGTTCATCAAATAGTTACCAAAACAAAACAGACAAGAACACAAGATGTTGGATTTTTCCTAGTGCCAAAACCTCGCTCTTTGAGACGAACACCCAAACAAAATTCTTTTTATAAAGATTCCAATTGATGAATACCAAGACCATGACCCTTGAGCTATTAGGCCACTCCAAGACCAAGACACCAATCCTCTTCTTTATCATTACTAAGATCCTCATCATCACTGCTGCTTCACCGAGGTCATCATTATTGTACCTTCCCTGATATTCATCATAACAATGAGATAATTAATATTGCACCACAAGTACACCTTCACTGTGATCTTCATCTTGTAACTATATCTCCATTAGGATCGTGACTATATCAATGCCGAGATCATAATTGAATCTACGTTGAGATCATGACTGCATCTTAGAGGTATGCTGAGACAAAGTATGTCACTGTGAGATATTTTCATCACAAATATACCAAAATCATGACTATGTTTTCTCCATGCACAAAGATATTCATGATCATAGATATGTCAATATTGTCTAGTATGCCGAGACAGTGATTGTGTTCTCTTCATCATCATAGATATGCCGAGATTACAAGGAGATAGGTCTGAGCAGCATAACATGAAATCTCAGATATTGTTACAGTAATTATCCACTGTAAATATCATCGATGTTGCAGAGGTATTTGAGATCCTGTACTCCGCTATACCAATCCATAAATTACAGAGCAATCTGAGTTTTGTACCTCTCCTTTTGTGCAGACCCTAACTAGGTATTTATAGTAGTTGTTCCTCCATAAATTAGTCGAATTGAACCAATGAAGAGATGTGTCTTTTAACAGTAATCTGACATGACTTCTTTTTACATTGTTTGGAGGTCGACTTCTTCAAGAGGGATTACGATTGTCTTTGGAGGGTTGTTAGACATTTCTATAGACTTGTATACATTGAAAATAGGCTCAAGAAGATATTCTTCATATGATGTTGACTCTTTGACTCAATAATAAATCATAAGGCTCTCAATGGGAGCCACTAAAAAATAAACCTCTTGCTCATGAAACCCATGTAGAAAGGCATACAAAAATAATTTCATTTCTTTTATTTCATCATTTACAAAGATCATGTAATTATGAAGACTGAACCTAGTTACACTTTCTTCAATAGAAGTCTCAATTCATTTCAATTATCTTGTGGGGGAATCCTTTTCGATATATGTATCCACATATTATGGAGTTTAGATGGATGCCCCTTCCTCTTTTTCGACATCTTGCATTCCTCGAGGCTTGTAAGGACTTTCCTCCTTATTTTCCTTCCTACAAGGATAGTACATTCTCAATTTTTCTTCCCCACGGGAATAACATGATATGGGATTCTTTTTCTTTTCAGACTCACAAGGCCCTTTTGGGCCTGATTTCCAACGAGGAATTTTGTCAGCATCTTGGAGACTAGGAGCATACTACAACAACCATTAAAGGCAAGACAAGTTTTCCCACAGTATGGTATTAGATTATGCTTGGACCTTTTGGCTCCTAATAAGCCTCATATTCTCTTCTTTGTAACTTTTAAGCTCACCCTTCACACCCCTAAGCTCAAATCTCAAGTCCTTGAGCTCAGCCTCTAAAATCCTAAATGTCCTTTTCCTTTGGAGGAATTTTCCTCTTTTTCATTATTGGTGGATTTGGTCCATATCCTGCTGCACCGTGCCTCGATACAAGCTTCCTTTTATTGCCATTGAGTCTTGTTATGTGCTTCCACACACAATTGGCTATTAGTTATTTAAGGCATTAATATAAATAAGTATACCCACTGCCATTTCTCCATGCTAAGCCTAGCACAAACCTTGCAACTATTCACACATCCCCAAAATTCTCATTAAACACATGTCTCAAAATCCAAAGCATGATTAGGCAATTTAAAAAAGTCAGAACTCCACATGCTTATGCATATACCAACTAAATTACAACTGTTTTTTCCCAAGTTTAAAAGATCAATATTTTACTAGACTTTCAACATTAACTCAAAATCAACCTCTTGATAGAGATTATTATTATCAATTTAAAAACCATCCTTTATATTTTAAAATATTAGTCTTCTCGCCAAGACCATTAATACCCATCTGACTTCAGCCTCTTCATCAAGGGCATCTCTCAATGGTGTCTATAGTCTCAAAGGGTCAGTTAAAAGCCTTTTAATGTATAAATTACATTTTCCATTATATCTATATATATATATATATATATATATATATATATATATATTTCATTTATGAAATGTATCATGTATGTGCAGGAAATCTCACAATCAATGTATACTCAATCACAGTGCTATACTTAGCCCCTACTTGCACAAGAAAGAAATCAATATACCATTAACACTTGTAGTTCTACAACTGACATAAACAAACAGTCAACACATAATCCATGATTACAATGGTATAACCAACACCCACAACAAGCATTTATCAAAACACCTAACTCTCTAATAAAGTCACAAAAATTATTCCTCCAATTCATTGAGGCTCTCTGTCATATAACATATTGACCATGGGATTATTCCATCCCATCAGTATATACACACACACACACACATATATTTAAACAATTAAAACAACCATGCTATGCAACACAAGAAACACAAGGATTTCCCAAACCCCTCATATCATATGATTATTTTTCATGCACAAATATCCTAAGTGAAAAAGAATAGACCACTTAAACAATCATGCATGAAAACATGCAGGTAGTTTTGTAAAACTAAAGAAATAACAAGCATCCATGAATGCAACAATAGAATTCCCAGACCTTCAAGATACTTAATAGCAACCACTTTCCATACCATTTCATTTTTAATTAAATCAATCATACCAGAACATCGTTGCAACCAACATGAAAACACAAACAATTGCTATAAATAGAATGCAAGCCTATCCACATCGGCTACAAAACTTAGAACTAGAGCTCAACCTTGTCTCCACAAATCCATGTTGTATGCACATACACAATCAAGATCACCAACAACATACATAAATTAATCTGCTTGATAACCATATTCTAACACCTGTTACAATGCTTCTAGGCCCATGTAATCTCCAGAAGTCGAGCTAGGTCCAATTCTTGGACTTACTACTCTATTGATTCATTAACAAGGCACCAACTTAATCCCTAAGGTCTAGAGTTCAAACCTTTGCTTTGCACTTCTTCTACAATAGTGATATGTAATTGAAAACTGAAGGTGCTATACTACTTGCAAGTGAAATTGTATGTGTTTTGATTAATGGATCAAGTTACTAAACACATCAACAAGTGATTTTTAAATAAAATTAGCAACCAAATAGAGACAATAAACCATTTCAAAAACACATAACAACAAAACACGATAAAGGTGTTCAACCCTCTCCTGGGCTACATCTCCTGGTTCGACTTCCAGTGCAGGGACTATTTCATTATGCTAAAAAATTTGTGTTTACATGAATTTTCAATACTCAAAATGAAAAAAAAAAATGTCTCCAATGGATCACGAACTATCAAAAACCCCCATCTAGGTTCTTTCTGCACCTCATTTGGCCAAAAATTGAGAAATTTATGCCTGTTACAAGTTTTTCCCAAATTTTATGGCTAGTCATCCTACAATTCGACCCAAATTTGGCTTGAGCGTTCCAAACCCAGAACCAACATGAAAATATGGCATACAATCCCACTCGATGGGTGAATCTATCACACAGTTAAACTTTCCATTAACCCCCAATTCTGAAAACTTTGGCCATATGGGGGCCACATGCCCAGGGGCTGGGGCTAACCGCTCGCCCCTACCAGCAAGGCCCCCAATTAATTGACACAAGGTCCTATTGTGCCCCATAAAACCGAGATATGGTGCCAGAAATTATGCGATGAGGGCATAAATCTAGTGTGCTCCTTTTGTTGGTAGTATTTTCATCTGACAATCCATGTGGCCTCTGATTGGCCCCCTCCGTTCTCTGCGCACTTAGTCCTGTGAAGGCTCATGTGACACAGGGGCTAGCTCCTTTCCATTATCTTCTCCTGCAGTTCTTTGCAATGGATTTGGCGTTGTGTGGAGGGCGGTGACCACGAGACTGGGGAAAATGCCTAGCCCACGATCCTGCCCCTAGATCCTCATGGGTTCAGTGATCAAGGCTAAGCCTTAGCCCCAAACCCATTCCAAATGAACCATACTTTAAAATTTAAATAAATCCTGTGAACCCTTTGGTTGAGTCCACTTGAAAAGCGGTTTCCAAACTGTTTGAAACATGAAATGGAAACACAATACAAGAGAAATTGAACACTGATTTTCCCCAATATTGACTTGTATCCTTGTATCTGTTAATTTCCATACTTGGACTGAATTGATTCATTCTAACATTAGGAAGAGAAGTTTTAGGCACAAACAGTAATTCATGTTGTATTATCTGCTTATGAGTAAGATGTTTGGTTTTACATAGAACTAGAATAGTTTCTATCTCTTTAATCAAACCATCTTTAAGCTGAGTCTCATAACCTGAACAAACATCATGTTGAGTTTTATGTTATTCCTTTACAGACATGATTACAAATATTTTATTTGAACTTATTAATCACTTCATCATATTAGCATTAATATTCACATGATTTTTGTTTTTATGTGCCCTGACAATAAATTCAACCCCATCTTTCTTAAGGTGATATTTATGCTCTCTCCTGTAAAACACCGCATCACGATCATAAAGATAAAGGCTTCTTAAGACAACTCCACATATGTCTACTGGAACCACATCTAATTCCACTTCATCAATGTAAATAGCTATAATAGCAAATCTTAATCGACACTGTTTGGTGACTTTTATCTGAGTTGATTTATTTCACCATCCTAATGGGTAAGGTCTTGGATGATTCCATGTTTCCAAACCTAAACTTTTAACTAAATATTTAGAGATTAAATTTGCCTGTGATCCACTGTCAAACATTGTATCTATCTTTGTATGCTTAGAAGTTATCCTTATGTTAAACAATTCAACTCTTTTATCATCATTTGAAGGATTTATGTTTGAAGAAGATGCAATAGTTTTTGAACTTGAACCATTGTCAGAAGTTTTACCTGTCGTAACCATAGCGGTTATCCTACTTTCATCACCTGAATCTGAACCTAAATCTTGCTGAACTGCTACATTTCCTTCTTTTCATCCTTCTCCTTAAAAAAAAAAATTGGGCTTGAGTTCTGGATGAAGTTTCTAGCATTTAGATTCATCATGACCAATTCTTTAGCAATGAGAACATGTAGGTATTTCCTTCTGAGCTATTGCTGTTTTCTTTCTCTTCAAACTGTTCTTGCCCTTATTTTCATTGGAATCTTTGGTTTCCAAATCTTTGGATGATTGTGAAGAAAAATTGAATGGTCTACCACCTGATTCAATATGTATGGCCTGAACACACACTTCATCAAAATCATCAGGATTAAACATCAATAATTTATGCTGCAAATATGAGTGTAAACTGTCGATGTATTTTAATAAAGTTTCACCTGTATCCAATGAAATACCAAGCACCAATGATTTCTTTCTGAATTTCTGAGTAAGCTCATGAACACTCTGCCCTTTACCTTGCCTCAGATGCTACCAATCAATAACAACTTGTTGCATGTATCCTAAAGGACAGACTTCTTTCCTAAGGGCTTTTAAAAACTTAGACTATTAAGATATGAATTTTCCTTTATGCTTTACATCTATCTGAGTTTTACTTTCCCACCAGATTAAAACTATTCCCCCCATTCTAAGAGTAGCTAACTAAATTTTCGTTTTATCGCTAGAAATGTTCTGAATGTGACAATACACTTCTAACTGCTTAATCCAGTTATCTAACTCTTCAAGATTCATTTCGCCATCATAAACAAGTAACTCAGATTTCACATCAAGTTTCAAAAGAGATGTTTTCTTAGGTTTCTTTTCTATTTCAGATTCTATATTGGAAAAGAAGAAGAAGAAGATGATGTTGGAGATGATGGAGGTGAAGGTGGTTTATTAGCCTTTCCTTTACCTTTGTCCTTCTTCGATGTATTTGAAGAAGAAGTTGCATCTCTCGCCTTCTTGTCTTCGTAAAGTTCTCCCAACATCTCCTGCATAATCAATAATGCTTGCTAAAACTGTTCATCACTCATCTTAGTTTCAGTTTTTTCACCTACATCAGATCCTGTCATGGTCGACTTATGAATCACTCGTCGCTTTCCAATCTCTGGATTGATTTGTGCAAGGATTCCTTCTCCTTGTTGCGACTTTGACCTAGTTAGCATTCAATGGCAAATTCTACAAACACAACCTACTCCGATACCAAATTATATGATCTGAAACATGATCATTTATTAAAACTGATGTAGAATTTATTAGCCATTAAAGAATTGAATGGTAGAGGAAAGTGAGGAAATCGAGGAAAACTACTTGAGAAGAACACTTTACGATAGCTGATTAAACATACGAAATATGCAAAACAGAAGTGAAAACAGTAAAATCACAGGGATACCAAACAACAAAGTTGATTACGGAGTTTGTCCTCGATGGACTACGTCTCTGGGTCCACTTTCAAGATGGATGACCGCTTTATTAAGATTGAAACCAAGGAGTTCAATTACTCAGAAAATACACCAAACTGAATGTGTATGTATGCACTTCTAATCACTATCAAAAGGAATCTCTCTGAACCAGCTTTCCAACGCCTATCACGGTTCCCAATTCCGACTCTGAATGCTCCTGTTACACTGAAAACAAAACTACCTATGACCTCCATAATCTGCAAACAAAAATCAAAACCGCTCCATCCCTGATCAATGAAGAAAAATTGCCTCTTATAGGCCTACAGGTACATCAAAACCTCTTTTGGCTAAGTTCAAGGTGAATTGGTTGCCTTCTGGATGTGGTTTTGAGCTCGGTCTAGTTGTTTAATTCCACACAGGATAAGTTGGCATGGTGGAGGAACTAGTTTCAAACAAACAAACCATATAAAACCCAAAATAAACATTATGATATAACCAAACCCGCTGGCAGTTAGGTTAATCGGGCAGAGGTTGGAAAAATCATGTAAGCGGTGATCGAATCCGCAGCTTGGGTGCCGACTATTCCGCTCATAGTTTAGAATTGGTGGTCTATGCTAACCACGATGGTCTTTACATAGCTCCGCTCACATGTCCCCACTTTGGGAAACATCTGGCGATTAATGCTAACTCCAAGCCTCATGGTTACTTGTCCTGACGATCTAATCTTCATTGACATGTTACCCCACTGTGATTTAGAACTGATGGCTTATGATTGTGGTTTTGAACCCATTATAGTTAACCTTGTCTCTGGTCACATACACCATGGTTCTATTGCGGTTTAAGCACGCGGTTAGGGACTGTGTATTTTAATTGTAATGTTTGTTTGTAATAACATATGCCAAGAGTTAAACATGTTAGGTTTTATGACTTAGGTTTAGGACTTTAATCACATAGTTTTAATGCGATGATGTTGGTAGGACTTAGGATTAGGTTTTTTAATGTTTTTCTAATGCATTTTTGAATGATTCATTTAGGTTTATAGGTTTTGCTACATGGTTTGAGCATTAGGATTTTAATGTTGTATTAACACATAGTTTTGAAGGTTTAGATGTTTAGAACTTAGATTTATGTGTTAGGTCTTATAGAATTTTACACACCTTGGAAAAACGCTTTTTACAACACATTTGTCACAATGTGACATAAAACCATATGCATATCATCGACACCAGCTACCTTTGCGACGACAACCCTTTGTCGACACCCAAATCCTGAGAAGGCGGAAGACAAACACATCGACGACCAAATCCTGGTGGAACTGTCGATGAACACTTGTCGACAACCATATACAAATCCATTACCATGAAAACCATCACTTGAACAACTTGATCCATAACCAACACTGTCGAAACTGTCGAAACTGAACTGAATGTTGATGACGACACGGAACATTGATGAAGACACTGAACACTGATGATGAACCTGTGCAACTGATCTGATGAGATCCTCCTAGATCAGTTAAGCATGAGAATGGTGTGTCTTAAGTAATTATGTATTCCTCCAATGTATTTGAGCAAAGTATCTTGAGAGGACAAATCTATACCCAAATCAAAGCTCTTTTCCTAAACTCTTAAATGTAACTTTGCACATTTTGACCTTTAGCTTGCCTAAAGTTTTACCAATCCATGATATCTTTTTGCATGTATGCTAATGGATAAAATTTCCTTCTTATTGCCCCAAAAAAATCATTCCAAGAGGATAAAACCTTAGCATGTTTCTTCATGTCCTCTTTACTTTTGGATTCCCACCAAATAAGTGTTGCACCTTCCAATCTAAAATAAGCAAGCTTGATTTTGGTCTCATCATCCTTGAAACTTTCTATCCTACATTACACTTCAATCTGATGAATCCAAATATCTAATTTCTCAACATATACCACTCCATTGTACATAGAAAATTAAAACTTAATATAAAGCTTTAGCAAAGGAGTTTTACCATGTTCCCTTTGATAATTTGGAGGTGTTTGTGAAAGGGTAGAAGAAGTAGAAGATGAGGATGAATATGAGGAAGAGGATGATGCACGTGAAGGTGGTGGTTTTTCGCCATTCCCTCCATTCCCTTTTGGAGGCTTGTGTCCTTTTCCTCCATCTCATTTTGTAGGCTTTGAGCTCTCTCCATACAACATTGCATTCCTCTCTTGATAAAGAACCTTTACCATTTCAAACATCTCAAAGAATTCTTTTTTGAAAAATCTTTCATCGTTGGACATCCCTTTAGGACCTTCTACATGTGCCATGACTATTGAAGCTTGAGGTGTGTTTTTTCTCCTTCAAACAATTTGATATCATGGCTCCACAAGTTCTCCTTCTCCTATTTTAAGCTTCAACCTTGTAGGAATTAGAAAAACACTTGCAAACAAAATCAAACCTTCACAATAACTTGATTCTCTGATACCAAAATTATCTCTAATTGAAAAATGAAGGTGATATATGAATTGCAAGTGAAACTTTATATGTGTTTTGGGTAATGGATCGAGTTACTAAACAAATCAACAAGTGATTTTTAAACACAATTAACAACCAAATAGAGACAATGAACCATTTCAGAAACACATAACAACAAAACATGATAAAGGAGTTTACCCCTCTCCTGGGCTACATCTCCTGGTTTGGCTTCCAATGCAGGACCTCTTTCATTATGCTCAAAAATTTGTGTTTACATGAATTTTCAGTGCTCATAATGCAAAACAAATGTCTCCATTGGATCCATAACTATCAAAAACCCCCATCTAGGTTCTTTTTACAACTCATTTGGCCAAAAATTAAGAAAGTTACGGATGTTACAAGATTTTCCCAATTTCTATGGCTAGTCATCCTACAATTCAACCCAAATATGGCTTGAGAGCCCCAAACCCAGAAATGACATACAATCCCACTCAATAGGTAATTTTTTCAAAGAGTTAAACTTTCCATGAACCCCCAAGTTCTGAAAATTTCTGTTGTGTGGGGGCCATGTGCCCAAGGGCCAGGTCTAACCGCCCACCCCTGCCGACCAGACCTCCAACTGCTTGGAATGTTGTCCTATTGTGCCCCATAAAATTGGCATATGGTGACAAAAATTTTGCACTAAGGGCATAAATCTCTCGTGCTCCTTTCGCTAGTGGTGAGGTCATGTGACGGGTTAGGTGGCCCAGCGTTGGTCCCCTTCATTCTCCGCACACTTTGTCCTATGAAGGGTCATGTGACCCAGGGGTTGGCTCTTAGGGATGACCCATTTCCATTATCTCCACCAATGATTATTTACAATGACTTTGGCGTTGTGTGGAGGGTGGTGGCCACAGGACTAGGGCTAGGCCCTGGCCCATTGTCCCAGGACGCCATACTTTAAAATTTAAGTAAATCCCACGAACCCTTTGGTTAAGTCACATAATGGTAGTGCGCAAGTTATGGCCTTGTGTTTCTTGGCAGGGCTCGCGGGTTCAACTCAGGTGGTTGCTTGGCCTGATCCATAACAAAATTTTGGTCCAACCCTTGGAGGCCACATGGCCACCTCTTGTTGGCCCACGTGGCACTCCCACATTGGTCCACGTTAAAGACAATGTCAGCCCATTATATAATAAAATAATTTTTGAGCCAATCATAAAAGGACAAATGGTGAAAACCCATTGGCCAATAAAATTAAAATTTTTAGACCAATCAGAAGTGGTGAAGTGGCAGCGTGCCACTGGCCCAAAATGTACAGTCACCAGTCAATTTTGGCAAATTTTATTTGTTTAGGATTTTGACCAGAACATGATATTGGGAGCATACAATATTGATTTTCTATGAAACAATTTGCATTGGATTCAGATCGTTGAGATCTATCCAATTGCACAGGTTTCGAACACATTCGAACACTTTGAATATTGAGCACTAAATTGATCCCTTGGATCAAATAGAGCCCATCCAATCCAAGTGTTGAACTTGAAATATCTAATACAACTTTGTAACATACCCCCTACTATCCCTATCCATAATCAAGGTTAGTAAGAGGAAGTTACCAAGATCAATCGATCTCCATGGTTTAGTTATGGAACTAGGGTCAAAATTTTTCACTTTCGTGTATTCTAAAGAAACTA
This sequence comes from Pinus tabuliformis, assembly GCA_031772625.1. Lineage (NCBI taxonomy): Eukaryota > Viridiplantae > Streptophyta > Pinopsida > Pinales > Pinaceae > Pinus > Pinus tabuliformis. The sequence continues at coordinate 704,590,846 of CM062819.1, forward strand.
AAAAATGAATGATATCACCGTGTTCATCTCATCAAGACAACTCTGATGATATGATTCTTCCCTGATATAAATCTTGGATCCAAAGATATGACCATCCAAATATTAGCCATTTAGTTAGTGCCACCTCACCAACTTGCCATGTGGTGCTCACGTGGTCCCCATGTGGCAATCCCAGTCAAACCCTCTCTTCCACATGGAAATATTACCATAACTGCTAATTCATTCATATTGGTCACGTAATACCCATTGTAAAATAACAATGTAAACTTTGAAACGGGAACTTTGGCCAAAAAACCCCGAAAGAACATCAAAAACAGTGCTAAAAACAAGAAGTGTGTATACTGGAACGATGATTTTATTTTTTAGGGGTCAAGTTTGAACATGTTTTAAAAACGGCAGTGACTATGAAATTTACTACGAAACAAGAAAGTGATGATACTGGAACAATGATTTTTTTTTAGGGTCAATTTTCAAACTTTTTTAAAAAATGCTAGTAAAACCAAATTTTTATTTTCCAAACAAAGTTTTTTATGAGGAAAAACCACATTAATGTTTTTTGTAGAATATCATTTTTCTTTCCTAAGTATAAATTCAACATGTTTTCAACCATTACATGCCATGGTTATTACACCTAAACATAGATGGACAAATTTACCATATCACATCAAGCACATTTTCCTGATTATCCTTATTTTAAATTTGAGCATGACAAATTCATAGGAGGCTAGGATTTCTCTAAAAAGAGGAACTGGAGTTAGATTACAGTGAATCTCCTCTAATGACCCTCACTAAATTGATCACCCTCTCCATAAAATATGTTCGCAAAAAGTTCACAAGGAATCCCAGAAGCAAGTTTCATTTGTTCTAAAGCAACTCAGTTACACCTCAAGAACCTTGTTACTCCCTCATAAATGTGTTCCCGAGAAATGAAGGTAGCATAACTTCATTTGCTATCAATAAATCCCAAACCTAGATGCTAGAGGATTTTCTCTCATGAATGAAATAATTGGAAAAAACAAGCAAGTTCCCCGAAGATAACTCTAGTGTCAATCACAATCCTAATAATGCATCATCAGTGAAATCATACCCCACATGTAGGGAGAATACGATGAGCTACCTACGACCACTCGATTTACTTTGATTAGAGTATCTAAGGCCATAATAATAATCTATTTTAATTTCTTTCCAAACCTTTAAAGGAAGGTCACTGTCACTGTCATCTTATGAACCACTATAATAACTTTGATGGCGTTTTAAATATAGTTACATGGTATTTTGTGTTTGTCTTATTTTATTGTAGGTGACTCATGAGGAGAACATGGACGCTAATACCACAATGGGAAACACAACCAAAATGAGAAAACTAAATTTAGACCTCCATTGACATAAATTACTAGTGAGAAAGGATTACATTTATCAAATTCATTGCGAATATCTTAACAACAGCATAAAAACATCTCCCTTGGCAACAATTCTAAAAAGTCAATTAGGTCAAGAATTTACACCCAATATAAGGAGACACCCCTATTAATATGGTTATTCAGTGCGTTTCTTCCCCCACTATTATCAATTAGATGTTACCCATCCTCATATCTAAATAAAAGAAAAGGGAGAAATAAAATAAATGAAAAGCACCCCAATGGGGGAAGTAACGAGGGATATAAAAATCTTTTATGGGGCTATGAACATCTAGTTGGTAGTAAATGCTTATTATTTCATTGTGGTGATTACATTGTAGACATAGAAACTCATTAATATTGGAAGAATACTTTTAGAAATCCTTGAGTCATATTTAAGGAGTCTATTACCTTGAGATCTATACAAACCCATTGGATCAAAAACCAAACCTAAAGTGAAAGTAACAAAATTTATTTTTTAAAAGGTAAATGACCTTTATGGATAAATTAATATAATAAAGAAGTATTTCTTAATCCTCGAAATAAAAAGCTTTCAATGTTAAACGAATATATCTAATCTCTTGTGAATTCCTAATAAAATTAACTAAAAATATATTATTGTACCATAACTATAACCTTATTGTTAAAGCATTTCAAATATTTTAGACTCATCTATTGTCTTTCCATGAATTCACTAGAAAGCACACTTGGATTTTGCTTTTAAAAACTACTCCTATTTCCATTCCTTTATGCTTAACATGGTCATTTTAAAAGTCTTCTTAATCAAGGTGAAAACCATAATCTCAATCAATTTTCATGTAAATATCTTAGATAAAGATGAATTGACTAGAAAACACACTTGGATTTTGCTTTTAAAAACTACTCCTATTTCCATTCCCTTATACTTAATCATTTTAAAAATCTTCTTAATCAAGGTAAAAACCTAATCTCGATCAATTTTCATCTAAATATCTTAGACATGGATAACACCAAACTTAACGACCCCTTGTTTGAATGATAATGAACTAAAATAACATTGTTGATAGACCATATGAAAGCCCAAACTTTCTATATTATCTTCACCATAGTAACTTAAATCTTGAGCTCATAATTTTATCAATGTTACCTCCAACTAATGTCTAATGTCTAATATTATTAGACAGGGACAGTGAATTTTAGTTACAACTTACATTGAAAGTCCATGTAACCCCATGGGGACACTTAATATATTTTAAGACAAAAAAAATCACCGAGAATATGTGTCGGCTTATATATTGGTCTTGAAAATGCCTGAGGGATATAAAACACGTACCTCATTGATAAATTAGAGAAGATCAACTCGGGACATTCTTCAAAAAAAAAAATTGCCACCTGAGACACGTTATACATCTGGAAATAGAAATCGAGTAATTATGGACGTGCATTGGTAGCTATTAGTTAGCTCTTCGACAATTGTGACAGTACTCTTTGCAATAGCGTTACTCATCTACTTAATCAAAGAAGTTTGCCGTGATCTTTTTTCGCCGCCTTGGAGGATCGTCTTCGTCCATGAATTGAATGATGATGACGAACAAAGTCTCGGCCTCTTTGATGAACAAATAGCCGCACTGCAATCTTTCAAGTACTCAGTAGAAGGGAGATCGGAAGAGGCGGAGGAGGAGTGTTGCAGCATTTGTTTGTGTAGAATGCAGGAAAATGAAGAAAAGTAATCGAATTAGAATCGACATGAAATTGAGAGCCATGGATCTGTGGCATCCTCGCCAGCCAAGCTGGCAGATAGTATGAACGCACCTTGACCCTGGTCCGGAACCCCTCAACCACTGCTGCAACAAGCCGAATACATCACGTGTTCGAATCTCAGAACAGTCTACCCACAGGCATGACACTTAGGCTTAGGCTTCTTCATCGTCATGGTATTGATGGGCTTAGCCTCTCCGGCACCAGCACCGACATCGCCCCTTGTTGCAATAGCACCCAAGGTGACCCCAGTTCAATTCCTAGCAATGCCATCACCACAGATCTTTCGCAGGGCTAGGATTTCTCCGCTTAATATCGTATTGGATGCCCAGTAAGCATTATTTGGATAGATTCGTAGCAGATGGGAAGATTCTGAGAATCGCCGGGTGGTGGGGCACCACCGCCCTGCCACCGGTGTGGCGGCGGGGCAGTGGCGGGGCGGGGCTGTGGCGGGGCGGTTCTGAGAATCGCCCCACCACCCGGCGATTCTCAGAATCGCCCCATATGCTACGAATCACCCCAAGCAATGCTTATTGGGCATCCAATACCATATTAAGCATATTTCAAAGGGAATTTTGATGTTAATTAATTTTGGTAGGAATAAAAAAAATAGTTTTTAAGTAAATTTTCAGTTTTGATCTATTTTAATGAACTGAACATTTTAAAGAGTAGTACATAACATGTGTAGATGTCTACACCAAATAGCTATCAGTACTCATATTGTCAAAATCATGATTTCATAGTTCTAATGTAGGTAAAAATAAAATAACAAAAGACGCAAATATTCTAGGAAAAAAAGGTAAATTTGCATCACATCTTCCTGTGAAGGAAAAATGTTCTCATAAATCAATGGCTTCATCAATAATAGGCAAACTAAAATATGAAACATCCGAGATTTTGTAGGCCAAGTAGTGACAGCAACCTCATATGCTGTTGGGTACATAAATACTCTCACTCTCCCTCCCATGGACTTTGGTGGCAAATTTGTTCTAAATTTTGCCCTAACAACACCACTGTTACCATGCGGCCTTGTTACTTTGCCCAAATACACTTGTAATTAGTTCCCCCATTCTTGGTTTTCGCCTTGTAAATATAGGCCATCCTTTTGCCCAGATACCAATCCACTTCCTCTGGTGTATTGATTCCTTCAATTTGAATCATAGAAGTATTTGGGTAGTGGTTTGATTTTGAACTTTTGTAGCCGACGATGATCCCTCGAACATACAACCTCATACGCTCTCCTTGGCATCCCTTCACCATGTTGATCAAAACGGCTCGGAACACCTCAACTGTCTATATGCCCCAAGGTGAACGGATGGACTACTGCGAAAAATCTTCTTCCAGTTGCTGCTACTCCTCTTCCTCCACCTCGCCCGGCACAACCAACGTTAAAATGCATGGATCAAACAAAATATTTACTAGTGTGTGGGTGCATGTATCAAATATGGCAGAAGAAAAAGTGAAGAATCCAACTCAACCGTTACTTCTCAATAAACATGTAGGTCCCTCTTTCTTTTTTTCTTTTGTTTTTTTTGGAATAATTAACTCCGACTAAGATATAAATGAATAATCAATCCATAAATGTCTCTCTTTCTTTCTTTTGTTTTTTTGAATAATTAACTCTGACTAAGATATAAATGAATAATCAATCCATAAACGTTGATTAGATTACATTGTTTGATTATTTCTAACAATCTTCATGGTATTCCTTCTAAAAAAAACCATAGTATTCGTTCTCAACAAAAACCAGACTAAGGTTAACCAATAAGGTTTCATATCAAATTTGGTTTGATATGTGATCTATCTCCTCTCCCCATAATTATAACCTATCCAAATCTCTTATTCATGATGCATAGATTAGGCATCTATGCCAGGTTTGCAAGCAATTATAAAAATCTGCAATATGTTTAGTATTTATGACTTTTCTTTTTCACCCATGGATCTGCCACATCTATTTGTTTTCTTCCCATCCTTTTTTTCATTGGGTATGACACAATATTTGCCAATCTTCCATTGTCAGATATTTTTTGATGCTAAATAATCTTGGCAAGCGAAAAAGAGTGGTTATTGGTGTGTATTGTGAAAGAAAAAGAGACAATCTAACACGGTTTACCTCTTCTCCATGTTTTAGATGAACACATAGGTTTCTTTCTTTTTTCCAAAATAATGAACTCCGAATAAGATAGAAATGTAGGTGTCTTTTTCTTTTGCTAAAATAATTAACGTATGATGAGATAGAAATAAATAAAGAATTATGAATTGGGATCACAAATTTCAAGATTTGAGTATACTCAAATGTTCATTTTTACATTCTCTTGTATGTTTGTTTTGATTAGGTCTGTTGAATCAAATTGGTTTTCGATAGGTTTGTTTTGAGTATGTGAGGTTTCTAATGTCTTATTAATTCAAGTGGAAGAGATCTTTCTTACATATCATTAGATTATGAAGTGACATTGGACATAATTAAGCTTTGGGCCATACCCTTTTAGAAACAACAACCCAAACTAAATGATTCGTTATTAGACCTTTTTATTTAGTCGATCTAAACTAGAATATTATAAAAAAAATTCCTTTCATTGCTCCTCAGAAACCAAGATAGATTGATTCATCCCTCCTTTTTAGTGTACAAAGAGGAGTGCTTGATTTTTACTCAAAAATATGGGGTGCTGATGTATCTATATATGGATGCTTAGGTTTTTATATTAAAAATTTTCTCCAGTGCTTGAATTGTAGTCAAAGAGATGCGGTGATAATGTATCTAGATATGGGTGTTGAGTTTTTTATATTGAAATTTTCTCTTTGTTTCAATTAGAATAGAAGGGTTTGTTCTTTTTGTTTTCCTTATAATAAACTATCATTCTCAATTGAAATTGGATCATTTGTATTAATGTTTCTTTTCAATGTAAGTTTTAGGTGCAAGTTACTTATTTTATTTTTAGCCTATGATATTTAACACATAGTTACCTATGCTTAATAAACTAAAATTAGGAAGGTTTAATAACTTGCTTAGTTTTTTTTATGGTTTTGGTGTAGCTTGTTTGTAGAGAGACTAGAGATTTGTCCCCTAGGCAATAACATTCTCTTGCATCTTTGAAATATTATTTATTGTTTCTATGTGCTTGCATTACCATCTTTTCTTAAATGGTATTTGAAATAGTTATTCAAGAAAATTTCTAAAAATTTCAGCCTTTCATGATAAAATGTCCATTTTTACATTCTCTTGTATGTTTGTTTTGATTAGGTCTATTGAATCAAATTGGTTTTCAATAGGTTTGTTTTGAGTATGTGAGGTTTCTATTGTCTTATTAATTCAAGTGGAAGAGATCTTTCTTACATATCATTAGATTATGAAGTGACGTTGGACATAATTAAGCTTTGGGCCATACCCTTTTAGAAACAACAACCCAAACTAAATGATTAGTTATCAAGAATTGGAAACTTCACAAATATAGTAAACCAATATTAAGTGTGATTTATGGCCTTCAATGAGTTTTAGAGGGTAAACTTTGAAATGCCACAGAACTGAAATTAGAGGTCAATAGAGTGTGTGAGGTCCAATTATTGGATAGAGTTATTGAGAAAATTCTCCTATAACATTAGAGTTAAACATGAGGCATCTCAAGTCAAGTGCCTAATGGTTAAGAGCATGTGTTTCCTCCTAAGAGTTCATAGGTTCAAAAACCAGAAGGGGTTAGAGTAGGTATGCATTCGTAGACAATAATCAAATCGTTGCGTGGATGTGGGTCTATTGTCCCACAAAAAAGGGGGTTTCATACACCAATTTGGTGTCTGGCTTGGCTATGACCTTAAAATTGGATAATAATAATAATTAAGATATAGATTGTTAGAAATTCATAATCTATAAGGGTGAAAGCATGGAGCTGGGTTACACTTTTTGGCAAGAGATGGCACGTTTGGGTGGAAAAAATGATTGCTCAATTGAGCCCTTTTTAAGCGCTTGATCGAGCCGTTTGAGCACTTAAACAATGTAACCCAATGTTATTTAGGAGCTCGATTTAGCCATGTCTTTGCGGCAGTCAAATGAAGGAGATTGGGTTTTGGATTTATTTTCTGGCTCAGGTAAGTTTTATTATATGGAATTGAATTTCAATATGTTATTTATTAATTTATATGTCATTGCACTAATTTATTTCATTATTTCTTTTGTGCTTGATAATTAGGTACAACACTAGCATGTTGCCTTCAAAAAGGAAGAAATTGTATTGCAATTGAAAAATGTCCAATACAGTGCAATTTCATTCAGCAAAGAATTAATGCTCTTCAATTTCTTCCAGATGAAATGCAAGAAATTGAGTTGAAGAAAGGGGACTTTAGTGAATCACGTGTGGCAAAAAAGGAAAAGGAACCCCAACCACCATTACATGGAATGTTTGGAAAGAAATACAATGGGAGATTCGAAGACATCAAAGATCCATTAGAAGAGGAAAATGAGCAAAAGGAAGCAGAAAATATTGTGGAAGAAGACAATCATGAAACCCTAGAGGACGAAGAGTTTGGATTACGTGACATTGTTGATTAAATTTAAGTTATGCTTGGAAATCAAGCTTTGCAATGTTTTGACTTTGACATTTTATAAGAAGAATAAATACTCAATTAAGGTTGTTATGCATTCAATATATCTAAGATGTGATTTTCGCATTAATTTTTAAGTTAATCATTATTTTTTGAAAAAAAAATGATTATTATTATTTTTTTGACATGAAATTCATAAAAAAAGCTATTATTTAACCATTTTTAGTTAAAATTTTCGTATAAAAATTGTGATTTTGACATGTCAATTCTAGCAAAAAATTATCAAAACGTGTAGTTTTTTAGTTATATTTATGTTAAAAATGGTTACTTTTATGTCCATTGTTAAAAAATATCGTTTTTTAGAAACAATTATTTCATGTGGATTGAAAAATTAATTAAGGATGTATAAATATGTAGAATATAGAAAATTCAAAGTATCGACCTTCTAATTTAAAAATGCAAAACAATAAAAACCTCACTACAAAAAAATTAAAATTAAAATAAAAAACAAGAAATTATGAAGAAAACGACCACTTCAAAAATTATTAAATTTACAAAATAATTATTTACATTTCATACATTAGAAAATTTAAAGTCAAAAAATAGGTCTTTTAAAAAAAGGGTCTGATGCAAAATACCCACTTTTTTAAATCAGCATGAAAATCACTACCATTCTAAAACGTAATGTACATAAAAAAAATTAAAGTGCCAAAAAATATGCTCTAAAAAAAACATGTGTGTTCTGCACCACCCCTTTTCAAAATTAGGTCACTCTTTTGCTATCTCTACGAAACAGGTAACAGTATCAGTTCCTATTTCAAAGTTTACATTGTTAAATCGTCGCTACCCAACCCATCACACATATGTGCCATATGAAAAGCATTATGGGTGTAGGCCCCTCGAAGGCCACATCAACCCGTTGCAGTGAACCCTGGAGAGTCTTCCTACTACTGCTCATGAAAATTTCAGGGTGTTCCTTCTAGGCTACATTGGGTCTTCTAACTTTGTGCTTGGGCTTAACCTCCCCATTGACCGATAATTGACCACATTCATGCCACATAGCTCGTATCCTCATCGAATAGGGTCCCACATGCTAAGTCACCCTGGGTAATAGATCTTGGTGGCTCTATCATGCCCTTCATCCAAATCTTTCAAGATCTAACGTCTAGGGTGATGTCATCCTTCGTCACTCTACCCATGTGACTTGGAGGGATTTTTACTAAGTTTATGAGCTAGGAAATAGGCCCCAATGCCATATCATCCTCAAGATGATAACCTGACAATTTTCCACCATGCTCCATTCAAAAACTCTGAGGAATAACCTTTGGGATCATCCAATGGCCATAACACATCCCTATTTCCAACTTAGATCCCTCTTCCTTCGCACATGTACATGGGGTTTGGCCATGTAGCACTTATGATGTGGGTGTATCTGCACCTCTTTGGGTCCTAACCACCCAACAACATGAGCATATATGGTATGGGCTTATTGATTTTGGTGTTTGGTCTTGAAATTTATCACATGGCTTAGTCAAAATGAAGGAAAATCCCTACAACTCAGTCCCCACTGTTTCCATTTGTGTACAAATATGCTTAAGGCTTGAACCTGATGGTTTTGTCAAGGGTTTCTTCCTTATCACCTAGTAATTGATAGTTTACTTACGAGGAACCCTTGCCTAAGCCTTTAACACACAATTCATTCATTCATATATATATATATATATATATATATATATATATATATATATATATATATATATATATATCTATCTATCTATCTATCTATATATATATATATATATATACATATATATATATACATATATATATATCTATATATATATATATATAGATATATATATATATATATATACATACATGTATATATATATCTATATATATATATATATATATATATATACATACATATATATATATATATACATACATACATACATACATACATACATACATACATACATACATACATATATATATATATATATATATATATATATATATATATATATATAATCCCATCCAAGCTATCCCTCATGAGCTTGAACTACCTCCTGGCTATCTGTCCTGAGCTTAGTAACATTTAAACTGGGCATAAATAATAATTTCTTTCAAGTCTATAACACATACTCCAAAGCCTAGTCATTCATCTTCATTATGGCCCCTTTTGATAAATTTTGATATCATCACAACTCACTAAGCTATAGGCCTCTCGACTAATAATAAAAGGAAAACAAGTCCATGGATACATATAGGATACCCTTCCATTTACTCAAGAAATATATAGGGAATTAACCTTCCTTAAGCAAATAGAAAATCACACTTCTTGACATATCACATGCATTGAACCAACACATTGAAACCATGTAAATGTAGGCCTTATGCCAACATAGAGACTTAAACCATTCATTATCCATTCCTTTAAAACAACAATGTTCATTTTTACAAGAATGTCTCATTCCTTAACTTTGCAAGCTATAATAAATCATTACATTACACAAGCATAAATCATTTAGAACATGTGATTCATGGGAAAAAACTTATCTTTGTTAGATTGGTCCAGGTAATTTAGAATGGGACTTAAAATCTCCACCCAAGCTTAGACACACTTTAGCCAAGTTTTTCTTGTAGTAATCACCCCCGAGATAGATTCCAAATCTTGAGGATGAGTTCTTAAGGGATTTAACCAAAACTACCAACTAAAATAGGGACTCTAGAGTACCATCTATCTCCACCCACCAGCTACTTTTTATAGTCAACATATCACAAGGGAATATGAAGGTCCACCACCTTAGCCCTTCAACTACTTCAATAAGAAAATTGTTGGGTGTGGAGCCTAATTATCTCCTGTATTCAAAGGTATCGTTGCATTGGACCCTAGTTTGAAATGGGGTAGAAACGCTGCCCATAAAATATTCGCTACAGGGGGCGTCTAGGGGGGCTGGCTGCGACCTTTTGGGGGACCCCCCTAGAGGGGGGATCAGGGGCAGTGCCCCTGAAGCTAATAATAGATGTAAAATTTCCTTGTAAAATGTTGTAATTTCGTAGTCAATCTAGGCTATTCATTAGGCAGAGATATGACGGTAGAAGTTATGTTTAATTTAGGGTTTTTTTGCCCTAGAAGGCAACCCCTTGCTATATATGAGTGAATTGTATTGCGTTTATGTAGATCTGTAATAAATAATTTTCTAACAATTGGTATCAGAGCCGAAGATCTATTTAGCTGAAAAACTCGTAGGAGAGAAGGGTTCCTAGTTTGAGTGGGAGCAATGGGGGAAGATGGTAGGTTTAGGGTCGAAAAAATTCAACGGCCAAAACTACTAGTTGTGGAAGATGCAGATGGAAGATTATTTGTATTAGAGAGATCTGTACCAACCATTGAGCAGAAAGACAAAGAAGCCGACGAGTATGACAGACACAGAATGGGATATTCTCATCAGAAAGGCACTTGGAACAATATGGTTGTGCCTAGCGGCATCGATAGCGTTTAATATTTCAAAGGAAATGACAACAGAGGGTTTTATGTTGACATTGGCCAAACTATATGAAAAACCTTTGGCCTCAAATAAGGTTTTTATTATAAAGCGTTTATTTAATATGAAGATGTCAAAAGGCGGATCTGTTGCTAATCATTTAAATGAATTTAATACAGTTACCAGTCAGTTAAGTTTTGTAGGGGTAACTTTTGATGATGAAGTTAGGGTTCTATTAATTCTTGTGCTCATTGCCAGAAAGTTGGAATGGTTTAGTTATGGTCATTAATAACTTTGTCTCTAGATCTAGTACTTTAAAGTTTGATGATGTTGTCGGTGCAATCCTTAGTGAGGAAATGCGACGGAAAAGCTCCAGTGAGACATCAGGTAATGCTTTGACTGCAGGGACTAGGGGAAGAAAAATGGAAAGAGGAAAGAGCCCAAGATATTGTAGTAAGTGAAGAAAAGGTAGATCTAAGTATAGATCGGGGATAGTGTGCTGGAAATGTAGGAAGAAAGGACACCAGAAGAAAGACTGCAAATCTCGGAAGGGAAAAGAAGGAGACGCGCAGCAAGAAAACAATCATGAAGCGAATGTGATAGGTGATGTGTTGCAAGATGCTTTGATTCTTTCTTTAAAAAATATTATTGATGCCTGGGTGGTAGATTTAGCGGCCTCATTCCATGCCACACCTGATAGGAAACATTTTCATGATTATGTTCAAGGAGATTTTGGACAGGTTCGATTGGGTGATGATAAACCATGTAAAATCATTGGAATGGGTACAGTTTTCATAAAACAAAAGAATGGAAATCAATGGATATTAAAGGAGGTAAGGCATGTCCCATATTTGAAGTAAAATTTGATTTCAACAGGGCAGTTGGGAGGTGAAGGTTGTGTGACTACTTTTACAGATAAAACCTAGAAGGTCACAAAAGAATCCCTAGTAATAGAAAAAGGAGAAAATGTCGGTACATTGTATTTATGCAATGGTATTTCTAATTATGTTAATGCTTTAACCTCTATAGGAGAAGATACCACATTGTGGCATCATAGGCTCAAGCACATGAGTGAGAAGGGGATGCATATTCTTCACTCAAGAAACTTTTTGCCAGGTTTGAAGCATGTTGATTTAAAATTCTGTGAGATTTGTGTTTATGGAAGACAAAAGAGAGTCAGATTCCTCAGAGTTGGGAAAGAAAAGAAGAGAGAAAAATTAGAGCTTGTGCATACAGATGTATGGGGACCTTCTCAGGTATCATCTCTTGGTGGATCTCATTATTATGTTACTTTTATTGATGATGCAACTAGAAAAACCTAGATTTATTGTATTAGAAATAAATCTGATGTATTTGATACTTTCAAGAAATGGAAAGCTTTGGTTGAAAGTGAGACAGGAAAAAGGTTGAAGTGTCTCAGATCAAACAATGGAGGTGAATATTGTAGCAAAGAGTTTGATAGGTACTATTCAGAGAATGAAATTCGTAGAGAGAAGACAATTCTAGGAACACCACAAGAAAATGGTGTGTCAGAAAGGATGAACAGGACAATCATGGAGAGTGCAAGGTGCATGAGATTACATGCAGGATTGCCTTTACAATTTTGGGCAGATGTTGTAGATACTTTTGTTTATCTAATAAACAGAGGGCCTTCAAGTTCTTTGGATGGTGGTATTCCAGAGGAGGCATGGACAAGTAAAAAGGTAAACTACTCTTTTTTAAAGACTTTTGGTTGTGAAGCCTTTGTCCATATTAATAAAGAAAATAGAACAAAGCTTGAGACAAAATCAAAGAAATGTACCTTCATTGGATATGGTGTTAATGATTTTGGTTATCGCTTTTATGATTATGAAAAACACAAAATCATTAGGAGAAGAGATGTCATATTCAATTAAAAGGTTTTGTATAGGATTAGCTACAGGAAAAGAAACAGGAAAAATAAAACAAAGAATACACAGTGCTTGACAAGATCACAAAAAAAGTGATGGTGCCTGAAAATCATAATGATCAACATCTAGAACAACAACCACAATAGCAACAAGCACCTCATACACCTAAAGGTGGTGTTAGAAGATCTACCAAGATAAGTAGATCCCCTGAACGATAATCTCCTTCATTATATTATGTATTGTTGACTGATTCTGGTGAACCAAAAAGTTATGAAGAAGTAGTACAGGTAGAAACCAAGAAGAAGTGGGAGCAAGCCATGAAAGAAGAGATGGACTCCTTATCAAATAACCAGACTTGGGACTTAGTCAGGTTGCCTGCAAGTAAAACAACATTGCAGAATAGATGGGTTTACAAGTTGAAGGAAGAAGATGGAGGTAGAAAAAGGTATAAAGCTAGACTTGTGGTGAAAGGGTTTGCAAAGAAAAAGGGTATAGATTTTGATGAGATATTTTCTCCTGTTGTTAAAATGACTTCAATCAGAACTATTTTAAGTCTAGTAATAGTTGAATATTTGCATCTTGAGCAGTTAGATGTAAAGATAGCCTTTCTCCATGGGGATTTTGGGAAAGAGATATATATGCAACAACCATAAGGATATGAGGTAAAAGGGAAGCAGAAACTAGTGTGCAAGTTGAAGAAGAGATTGTATGGCTTAAAACAGGCTCCAAGGTAGTGGTATCTAAAATTTGACAGGTTTATGTCTGAATAAAGTTATACTAGATGTCACTCTGATCATTGTCTTTATCTCAAAAGGCAAAATGATGGCAACTATATTATATTATTATTGTATGTAGATGACAAGCTCGTTACAAGTTCTAATATGCAGGAAATAAATGTGCTCAAAAGAAAATTGGAAAACTCATTTGCAATGAAGGATTTGGGTGCTGAAAAACAAATCCTTGGTATGAGAATAACTAGAGATGGGAAGAATCGCAAATTAACATTATCTCAAAGTGAGTACATAGAAAAGGTGTTGAAAAGGTTTAATATGCAGAATGCAAAACCAGTTAGTATACCTTTGGCTAGCCATTTCAAATTAACTAAGGAGGAGTGTCCCAAGACTCAGGAAGAAATGACTCATATATATAAAGTTCCATATGCATCAGTAGTTGGAAGCTTAATGTATGTAATGGTCTGCACAAGGCCTGATATTGCACATGCAGTGGGAGTTGTAAGCCGGTACATGAACAATCCAGGAAAAGAACATTGGTTGGCGGTGAAGTGGATTCTCAGGTATTTGAGAGGTACCACAAATCAAGAATTATGCTTTGGTGGTTCAAACATTGCTCTACATGGATATGTTGATGCAGATATGACAGGTGATAGAGATAACAGGAGGAGCACAACAACGTACCTATTTACTCTAGGTGGAATAGCTGTCAGTTGGGTCTCAAAACTACAAAGTGTTGTTGTACTCTCAACAACAAAAGCAGAGTATGCTGCTACTACAGAGGCTAGTAAAGAAATGATTTGGTTACAAAGGTTTCTGGATGAATTGGGTAAGAAGCAAGAGTTGGGAAGGTTATACAGTGACAGCCAGAGTGCCATACATCTTGCAAAAAACTCTGCATTTCATTCCAAGACTAAACATATACAGCTCAAGTACCATTTCATACGGTCAACGTTGGAAGATAGATAGTTGAAGTTGGAAAAGATACACACCAGCCAGAATCCTGTAGATATGTTAACAAAAGTTGTAACCAGGGAGAAACTGAGAATCTACTCAGTTTCAGTTGGTATTCAAGTATGATGAAGAAGATGAGAAATATCTAGGTCCAAAGTGGAGCCATTGTCCAGTAAATGAAGCAGTGGTGAAGTTGCTATAATCAGTCTCCAAGTGAGAGTTTGTTGGGTGTGGAGCCTAATTATCTTCTGTATTCAAAGGTATCACTGTATTGGACCCCAGTTCGAAATGCGATGGCAACGTTGTCCGTAAAATATTCACTGCCGGGGGGGGGGGGGGGGCAGCTGCAACCTTTTGGGAGCCCCCCTTGGTGGAGGGGTCGGTGGCAGCGCCCCCGAAGCTAAGAATAGATGTAAAATTTCCTTGTAAAATGTTGTAATTTCGTAGTCAATCTAGGTCGTTCATTAGGCAGAGACCTGACTGTAGAAGTTATGTTTCATTTAGGGCTTTTTTGTCCTTGAAGGCAACCCTTTGCTATATATGAGGGAATTGTATTGCATCTATGTAGATCTGTAATATATAATTTTCTAACAAAAATATGACTACTGTTACAAGCCAAATAATGGAATCCAAAGGCTCACCTCCACCCAAAATTGAATGAGGGAGTAAAAAGATTTATCACCTTCACTCTCAAAAAATTCTTTCACACAATTGTTTAACCCATTCTTGGGAATCGATAACCCATTGTATGAACTATAAAACAAGCAAGAAGGGGTTGAATAAATCTCCTTGTAAGGAATCCAATGAATGATCCAGGTGGATCTTCAGACACAGTGGCATGGAAATGCTCAAAATTCAAAGTGGTAGAAAGGCAAGTATCTTGACATCAGATTGAAGTGCTCGTTTCCTTAATTCCATCGGTGCGAACGTCACTCAAATTCGAGTACGAATGAAGGAGATAGAGGAAGTCAAAGTTCTGGGTTGACTTATAGGAAATAGGGGAAAATGAAAGTTTAAGGATGCTCCTAGAAACAGTTCCATTGCGTAGATCTTCTCATTCTGAATTTACTGCAACTTGAATGGGCTGAAACGGACCCCGGATGATGAAGTTATCGCGAAAAGAAGTTGCCTTTGTTCCTTTAGAAAATGAGGCATTTTCTTCTAAAAATGGGTTTTTTGCCTTAAAAAAGGAAATCACATTGGAAAACGTGTAAAAGGTGGAATTTAAAAGCCCTGATCAATGATTGTCGATATATTAGGTTGGAGGAAGGCAGGTAATTGGCGATATCAGAGACTTAAGATCACCGATATCAGCGTCGGCGGATCAAGTTGGCAAAACACAAGCCACAAGACCAGGACCTTTGGGCTATTGCGATTGCAATCTACTAATCAACGATGTGAAATCTCAGTCGTTGGATTGGGAAATAGATCGACGGCCAAGGTTAAATCGACGATCGGTGACTCCCTGATATACAGGGCCATGGACTTCAGCGATAGCGATTTGTGATAGGGACCAGACCCGATGGACTTATAGGTCCAATTTGATATATTCAAAGTCTGGATTAAAGGCTTCGGGTTGGATTTTCAATGTTTTACGGGTTTTTTGTGTATTATCGTTTTAAACAATAAAAAGCCATCTTTGGGGTTCTGTTGTGCCCACCGAACCTCTACCTAAATGACTTCTATTATAAATAGAAAAACCCCCCATTTAAGCGGACTTTGTCCAAAAGAGGCATTATAAAAGCCCGATGATAGAAGCAGCACAGAGGGAGAGGATTTTGGCATGCAGTTTGAGGCAGGAGCAACACAGGAGGGCAAAAAGTCCATTTTGTCTGAATTGGGCATATTTTATATGGTTTCTGCCCTTCTCGACGCCATGAATGCAGTGGTGCTATCAATTTCCTCATCTAAGTTCTCCTTTTCTCATCCATCTTTTAGAATGGAGGTATAAGACTCCTTCTTTGTATCTGATGATTGTATTCTCTTCTCTTCATGCCATTTAATGAATGAAGGCCTCCCCATTGATCGAGCAGGGCCCAGAGAGGTAGTCCAAGTTGGACGAACTCCATTATCAAGTCTTGTGTCTTCTTTCATGCTTCCATGTGTTTCTTCTTCTTTCTTGTGTGCACATTAAATTTCTGAGTTAAGCTGCAATTTATACATGTGATTCTTTTGATACATCTATAAGAAAAAGATCCCTGGATCAAATGGTATCAAAGCAAGGCTTTTTAGATGTGAATTGCATGTTTGTATGCTAACAAGAAATAGGCTCCAAAGAAGTGAAGGGGAACTAGAGCCTTTCGATCCCGAAGCGGGGCATGCACATTGAAGGAGAAACATGGAAGATGAGGCTTATCTTGAAGAGGAGTGTAATTTTAGAAAAAACTTCTATTCAATGGCAGAGAATGTTGGTTAGTTGGTTTTAAGGCTGGAGAGAGCAGAAGGGAGAAATGCAGAAGAACAAGGTTCAGCGCACAAAAATGGTGGAGAATATCCCCCTCCTTCTTCTTCCACAAGTGAAAGTTCTTCTTCTTCTCACCACCATAATCATAGAAATCCCAGCGATGCATCTAAGACACTTTTCTTTAAATTAGATGTTAAATTTTATCTTCCCATGTTTAATGGTGAAAGTAACGTAGAGAAGCCTAATAATTGGATTAGGCAGATTAAGGTCTACTGTAGGATTTAGCAGATCGTGGAGGATGAGGCAAAGATTCAATTGGCCTCTCTACGGCTGAGTAGCACCACTCTCGTTTGGTGGGAGAGAAAATTTCAGAGCAGTAAAAACATGGGTAACCTCTTTTCCTCATGGCCGGATTTTATTTCTGCATTAAAGGAGCAGTTTTATCCCTTGGGATACAAGCAAAAATCTTTGATGAATTGGCAGTATTTAAGGAAAAGCAAAGGTCAGGATGTTCAAAGTTTTATAGAGGAGTTTAGAAAGCAAGCACTTAATCTGGGTATTGCAATTGATACACCTGAAGTTGTAACTAAGTATATTGGCTCATTGCATAGCTACATTAGGCATTCATTGTTGTTGTTTGAACCAACCACTATTGACTCAGCCAGCGTAAAGGAAATTCATATTGAGAACAGGGGAAAAAATTAAAGAGATGATCATTCTAGAAAACCACCATTCAAACCTCCCAATGTCAAGTCCAAAGTGAAATGGAAAGGAAAGTAGAAGAAGACGGCAACAACCAAAGAAGGAGAATGGTCGTATTGCAATCATTGCAAAAAAGAAGGCTGCAATGACGATCATTGTTGGGAACAACACCTAGAAAAATGTTCAAAGAAGTATGGAGGAAAAGGGAAGCAGAAGACAGTGGCAACTGCGCAGCAAGACCTTGGATCGGATTCCAGAGATGAAGAATTAATCACAACCGTGGGAACAAAAGGTACTCTTACACCTCATGTTAATTCTAAATCGCATGAAGGCACTAGTTCTGTAAATGAGTCCCTTTCTAATGATCGAAAGAGAATTGAACCATTTCATATCAGAGTTGTTGTAAATCATACAAAACTACAAACTCCATTTGATACTGGATCCCAAGCAAACTTAATCGCAGAATCCTTAGTAAAGAATCTTGGCTTAGAAACAAAACCACATCTGAAATCTTACCCGCTTGGATGGATACATGATAAAGTGAAACTAAATGTAACCAAGAAGTGTAAAGTCAAATTTATAATCGCTTCTAAGCTAGTGGATGAAGTAGAACTGGATGTGATCCCATTAGATATCTGTGGCATGGTGTTAGGGAGCCCATATCTGTATGATAGAAAGGCAGTCTTCTTTCGTCACGAAAACAAATACCAAATCACAAAAGATGGGTTAGAATATATGGTAAGGGCTCATCAGACTAAAATTAATGCCAGCCTTGTAAGCACAGGACAAATGAAAAGACTGGTGAATTCTAGTAAGGGTTGCATGTTGATGGTTGTAAGGGAAAAAAATGCAGAATTAGCTGATGCTTTCTAGGTTTGTGTTCAGGAACATAAATAGGAATTATTTGAATTAATTTCTAATTATGATGAGTTGTTTCAGGAACTGAAGGGATTACCTCCGAGGACGGAAATCCAACATGAGATCTATTTGCGGCATGATGCTCCTTTACCAAATATTGGCATGTATAGGATGTCGACCATTGAGATGGAGGAAGTCAAGAAATAGGTGCAGGAATTGCTGGACCAAGGGGTCATCAGGCCGAGCACTTCTCCATGTGGCTCACCGATTGTCTTAGTCCCAAATAAAGACGACACATGGAGGATGTGCGTAGATTACTGCACATTAAACAAAATCACGGTGAAAAATTGCTACCCTCTACCATGCATAGATGATTTATTAGATCAGTTAAAGCATGCTGTTTATTTCACCAAATTTGATTTGAGTAGTGGTTATCACCAGGCCCAAATTGTAGAGTAGGATGTGTGGAAAACCACCTTCAAGACCAAACAGGGGTTGTTTGAATGGATGGTGATGCCATTCGGACTTTGCAACGCTCCAGCCACTTTTATGAGGGTCATGAATGATCTCTTTTAGACTTTTATTGATGAATTTTTTCTTGCATATTTAGATGATATACTAGTCTTTAGTAAAAGTTGGGTTGAACATGTGTGTCATGTAAAGAAAGTGCTTGTTGTACTGAAAAAGGAAAAACTCTTTGTAAAGTTGTCAAAGTGTGAGTTCGGGAAAACCTCTTTGGGTTACCTAGGTCATATTGTTGGCCATGGTTAGTTAAAATTGATCCCTCTAAAGTTGAAGCAATTATAAATTGGCCTAAGTCTACTAGTGTAACTGAGGTCTGCAGCTTTTTAGGTGCAGTCCAGTATTGGAGGAGATTTATTGCTAATTTCTCTATTATTGCAACACCTTTGCACACATTGAAAAGTGTGAAATAGGTCTTCCAATGGGGAGGAAGATAGCATAAGTCCTTCGAAACATTGAAGGAAAAGATCAGCACCATGCCAGTCTTAGCCTTACCCGATCTCCAACAGCCATTCGAGATCGAAACCAATGCCAACAGTTATGCCATGAGAGTTGTACTGATGCAGCAAAAGAAGTCGATTTGTTACCATTCTGAGAAGTTTTCTCAAGTTGTGATAAACTATCTCACTTATGACAAGGAGCTTTATGCTTTGGTCCAAAGTGTGAAAAAGTGGAAACACTACCTGATCGGCAAGGAGACCATCATCCATATGGATCATTAGCCCTTGCAGTATCTTCAGTCACAGACCAAGTTGCAGCAATCTTGTCATTTCAGGTGGATGGGTTTTCTTCAACAATTCCATCTGGTAATAAATTATAAGAAGGGCACTAGCAATAAAGTGGTTGATATGCTATCTCGCCCTCCTATTTCTGCTTCTGTTATTTTGCATAATGCTTCGTTGTCTTTTAAGAGTTATGCTGAACAATATGCTAACGATGGTGACTTTAAGGAAATTTATGCAAAACTAACCCATAGTTCATAGGTGGACAACTATCACTTGCAGGAGAAATTGTTGTATCAACTTGGAAAATTGTGTATTCCCACAGGGGAAAGAGTACATGTAATTCGAGAGGCCCACGCCTCTCTTGTATCTGGACACTTTGGTGTCGAAAAGACTTTATGTCATGTACAAAGATTTTGTTTATGGCCTCATATGAAGAACATTGTGACTCGCTATGTAAAGGGTTGTGTGTGTTCTATTTCAAAGCCCTCTAATAGAAAACTCGGTCTCTACACACCACTCCCTATTCCGAGTCATCCATAGGAAAGTGTGTCAATGGACTTTGTAGGAGATTTGCCTTTGTCTAGAAAGATTCACGACTATTTGTATGTTGTCGTTGACCGTTTTAGTAAGATGTGTATTTTAATGCCTTGTAAAAAGCAGATCACTGCAGAGCAGACTACTTATCTTTTATTTCGGCACGTTTGGGTCCATTTTGGGCTACCCACATCGATTGTGTAAGATAGAGACTCTCACGTTCTTGGAGAGTTTTGGACCAGCTTATGGAAGATGATGGACACCAAGTTGAAAAGAAGCACGACATTTCATCCACAGACTAATGAACAAACAGAGGTTGTCAACTGCACCACGGTACACTTGTTACGAGGTTATTATGGGAAACATCCTAAGTTGTTGGATGAGCATGTACCATATGTGCAACATTCCTACAACCGAGCAGTGCACTCATCTACACAGCATTCACCATTTGAGACATGTTTTGGTTACCAAAGGACCGTTTTGATATGGTATTTGAAAGGGAGGATGACTCCAGTGGATGTAATGATAGGGACAAAGCTCATAAGTTCATTCATTGAATCCAATTGATTGACCAAGAAGTATAAGAGCAGTTGGATAAAAGTCAAGCCCATTACAAGGCTCAACATGACCAACACCGAGTCGACCATCAATTTCAAGTGGGCAACAAAGTGTGGTTCCATATTAGCAAGGACAAAATGAAGGGAGAAGGGAAGACGTTGTGACCAATCCGTATGGTCCATTCACCAATTTGGAGAAGATTGGGAATAATGATTTTCGTCTCGACTTGCCGATATATATGCAGATGTACTCAGTAGTGAATGTGGAGAACTTAAAGCTATATGAACCACCATTTATTATGGACACCGAGGAGGTGGGCACAGTTCCTACAGTTGATGATTTTGCACCAGAATATCTCGATGAGTTACCTGAAGACATCATCCTTGACAGAAGAACTAGGACTTCACAACGAGGAGATGTGGAATACCTTTGAGTTGGTTTCAAGGGGATGCACCCTAGCAAGGAAAAATGGCTGGAGAAAGAAAGAGTGAGGGAACAATTCCCTCACTTGCCAATTGACTAATAAAGCTTTTGGTGGTCCAAAAGCTCCTCAATGGGGAGGATTGATCCAGGTGGATCTTCAGACACAATGGCATGGAAAAGCTCAAAATTCAAAATTGGCGGAAAGGCAAGTAGATTGACCTCATATTGAAGTGCTCGTCGCCTTGATTCTATCTGTGTGAATGGCACTCCAATCTGAGTTCGAATGAAGGAGATAGAGGAAGTCAAAGTTCTGGGTTGACTTGCAGGAAACAACAGAAAATGAAAGTTCAAGGATGCTCTTGGAAACAGTTTTTTTACATAGATATTCTCATTCTGAATCTACTGCAACTTGAATAGGCTGAAATGGACCCCGGATGATGAATTTATCACAAAAAGAAGTTGCCTTTGTTCCTTTAGAAAATGAGGCATTTTCTCCTAAAAATGGGTTTTTTTATTTAAAAAAGGAAATCACGTTGGAAAACATGCAAAGGGTGGACTTTAAAACCCCTGATCAGTGATTGCTGATATATCAAGTTAGAGGAAGGCAGGTAATCAACGATATCGGAGACTTAAGATCGGAAATATAGCGATCGCTGATATTGGCATCAGCAGATCGGGTCTGAAAAAGACAAGGCACAAGACTAGGACCTCTGGGTCGTTGTGATTGCGATCTGCCAATCAGGGATGTGCAATCTCAGCCGTCAAATCGAGAAAAATAACAATGTCCAAGATTAAATCGGCGATCGGTGATTCCTTGACATACAAGGCCATGGGCTTTAGCGATAACGATTTGCAATAGGGACCACAACCGATGGACATATAGGTCTGATTTGATATATTTGAAGTCTGGATTAAAGGCTTTGGGTCGGATTTTCAATGTTTTACGGGTTTTTTGTGTATTAATGTTTTAAATGATAAAAAACCATCTTTAGGGTTCTGTTGCGCCCATTGACCCTTCTACCTAAACGGCTTCTATTATAAATAGAACAAGCCCTGATTTAAGAGGCCTTTGTCCCAAAGAGACATTATAAAAGCCCGATGGTAGAAGCAGCACAAAGGGAGAGGATTTTGGCACGTAGTTTGAGGTAGGAGCAGCACAGGAGGGCTGAAAGTCCATTTTGTCTGAATTGGGAAAATTTTATATGGTTTTTTCCCTTCTCGATGCCACGAACACAATGGTGTTATCCATTTCTTCAGCTGAGTTCTCCTTTTCTCAGCCATCTTTTAGAATGGAGGTATACGACTCCTTATTTGTATCTGATGATTACATTCTCCTCTTTTCATGCCATTTAATGAATGGAGGCCTCCCCATTGATCGAGCAGGGCCCAGAGACGTAGTCCAAGTTGGACGAACTCCATTATCATGTCTTGTGTCTTCTTTCATGCTTTCATGTGTTTCTTCTTCTTTCTTGTGTGCACATTAAATTTATGAGTTAAGATGCAATTTCTACATGTGATTCTTTTGATACATCTATAAGCAAAATATCCCTGGATCAATGAATATGTCTGCACCCAAGCTGTTAATGGAATCTAGAGAAATCCATCTCCACCCTCATGTCTTATAAGGAATCTAGAGATCATTGTCCTCACTTGGAGATATTCTTTAACCTCCTAGTTCTCAACTGAATGATTACTATGCTCCTTTAATTCTATTAGTGACACATAACTATGTGCTCTCTTCCTCCTGAACTATGTTTTATTTCCTCCTCTACAATAGAACCAATGCTTCTGCGAACCTCTCCTCAAGGATTTTCCTTCCTTTGTCTTATTTTCCCCAAGATTCTTTATCTGTTGTCTGTTGTTCTCTCTATTTTTCTCCCTTCACTACCTACGAATTCCCTCTTCACAAATGCCTCTCTTGATTAGTGCATGTGGTGTCATCACCCCTAAGAGAATCCTTGTTTTCCCTTGCGTGGAGTGTGATAATCATCTTCACTATGAAGTTGCAACCATTTTAGTTGTGCATGCATATATTCTCTATCAACCATTACTTCCTTCTTAGTCACGATGGTTTTGTATTTTTTGAGTTATGGTTCAGATGTTGTTATGTCAGGTCCCTGACCCACTCTCCTATTGGTTGAATTCACGTGTCCCATTTTCTAGTGCAACCCATCCTTAATTTTTTCCTCTCTGAATTGTGGAATTATCCAAACCATGCATGGCATTCGTTGTCCTCCTTTATCGCTTAATTACTTTATTTATCGCTTAATTACTTTAAAACACTGACATATTCAAGACACACTTATTGGCTCTTCAATGACTGTCATGGAACTAGTCAAATCTCCTTCAAATCCCGAGAAATCTCCTTCCTCAAATATGGAATCTGTGTCCCAATTATCAAGCCTTTTAGTTTATAATCAAAATACATGAAATATTTACAATTGTTTGTAAGAGGGGAATTTTCCCAAAGGTGTTCTCACAACTAGGTCATTTGCATTAGATCTAAAGGGAATAGGAGGATTAGATTCACTTTGAAGGTGACCTTCCAAATGTTCTAGCTTTGCATCAAGTCTATCCAAAAAGAAACATTGATTTCTCAATGTTATATTGACGTCATCCAAAGAGGAAAATACATTGTATATTTCCATCTATTTTTCCTTTAACACCATGCCGAAAAATATTTTCATCTTCTAATGCAATGTTATAGAATTGAGATATTGTTTCTTTCATCCCCATGCTTGACTAGGGTCAGTAACCTAGCTAGAGACCTCTTCAAAGATCTCACAATCAAAAAAGGCTTGCCACTTTGCATTAACAAAAAATTCTAAGTTCCTGATTTCATGATGTGTGTAAGGGAGAATAATTGCATGAAAATCCCCAACAAATTATTTTGCATGTAATTGTGTCTGGTTTCAACCTTGAGGGCCCTTGCCACCACCTACCTTCTGTTGGGTATAAGTTGTATAGGTGACGTATCACACAAGGGTGACACTCTTGGAATTCTCACAAAAATACACAGATACATAGGAACGTAAATTATATCAGGCTAAACCAGGCCTAGTATTGGAGAACAACCATTATCCTCAGAATTAAGACACATGCCCAAGACATGAACAAAGTAGAGAAATATAGACACACAATAAAGTTGAGAAAAAATAAATTACAGCCTGTAACTCTCAATACACGAAACGAAAACCACATCGAGACACAGGTTATTACCCCGCCAAGGATAGAGCCACCTTTGCTATCCAAATTACAAAAGACAATAGGAACACACATAAGAGTACGAGACACAATACTTACAAGCAGAATAAAAATAAGGGCCTCCAACAACTCGTCAAAGAGAGATTCCACCATAGAGAAAACTAGAAATTCAGAGCTAATACATGCAATTTCATGCCAATTAACATACACGAGGAAGGGTAACATAGATATGATGAACAATATGATCGATACCAAAGGGGTTGGGAGAACCAATATCCACCGAAAACTACTAGTGGTTTACCACCTTTGTAGCTCCTTCAAAATTCTTCGCTCCCCTATCAACCGTAATCCCACACAATTAGATAAAGTCCCACAACCACAATATGGATTTTTCAAATTTCTACAAATTGTTGCTCAGAAAATTTGATCTATACTCAAACTAGGCCCTCCATAATTGGAAATAACTTTAGAATTTCCCTCTTACAATGGGGGCATCAACTCCTCCCACTTGCTTAGGCTCAGTCGCTCTCCTCTTTCATAGGTGCTCAAACTAACCATCTCATCCACATGTCGTGTATTTAAGGTTGTCTTTGTTCCTCGCATGCTTGTGCATGCATGGGGCGGGCCACAACCCATGATCATAAACCCCATCAGTATCTGTCCCATCCCCATCAGGGAATATTCAAAATATAATGTTGTAATAAAATGAAAATCACACAAAAAAATATTACCCTGTAAGAAAATGTCGACAATTCATATAATCATAATCCATGTTAAATGTTGATTTGATGATGTGCACCATTTGCAAAACATGGTCATTCATCTCTAGAAAACAATGCATGTTAATAGGTGTTTTCCACGCTGTGAGATTTATCATCATATCATATTTAAAGTTTTTATTCATATATTCATAATTTATTTTCATTAGTATTAAAGGTTTCTTTGAAATCTTTGTTAAATTTTTCTTTTTAAACATAATTTTCAGTGAATCATAATAAATCAATATTTATAATTAAACATCAAGACTTTATAGAAAATAAATTTTTAACTTAAATATTATTTTTTCCTTCAATTGAAGAATGTTTGTAATGTCGCTCTATATAGTGTGATTAACATTTTCATATAAACAAAATTACCTTTTACAAAAGGAAACACATTATTACCCACTTTGAACTTTTTTTATGAACATGACTTTGATTTTTTTTTATAACAAACATTATTGGCGACAATTTTATTGATAATAATAACTATTTGGAGGAAGTTGCTTGATACAAATATGTTGGAATCAACATTAATCATCAGCTCAATTGGAGATATAGCATTGAGAAATGATAAATGGAGGATGGAATGCTTATATGGGCTTGAAAACAATTGTATGTCAGTAGATTTTTGGATTTGATATAAATGTTGGCATTTGAGCCTATTAAATTTTTTTCTAGAAATAAATATACAAGAATTGGAAATTGAATCACACAACAAGAAACACAAAATATTTATGTGGTAAAACCCTAAAATTGTGTCAAGGAAACCTCAATAGGGCAAGGGATTGGAATTCTTATTTCTTCAGGTCAAAATATGACTCTCCAAGTTACATCAAGCCTCTCGGCAATCACCATTTTAGTAAAAAAAACTTATTTACATAACTCCCTATAGTTACACAACTTCCTCAATGGTAAAACTAAATTTACTCTGATAATTACATTGTTAACATTAATTGTTTTCATTCTTTTATAATCTCCACCTTAGCAACAATTTTCTTTGTCCCTTGCCCATGCCCATTCATCATCTCTTTTGCAAGCCAAGAGAATGCAAACACCATCACAACTTCTCTACTAAAACTCGCTTTGTGAACATGTCCGCATCATTTTCTTGTGTATGGACCTCCTTGAGAGCTACTTTGCCTCTAGTGATCACATGTCTTACAAAATGGTACCTTACATCAATGTGCTTAGTCTTGTTGTGATAAGCTGGATTTGTAGCCAATGAATAACAATAAGATTGTCACAGAATACATTCACTTTCTCCTACGTCCTTCCAATTTCATCAAGTATACCTTTCAACCATACTACCTCTTTACAGGCATCTGAAGCAACTATATACTCTTCTTCAATAGTAGACAAAGCAATGGTCTCTTGAAGCTTTGACACCCAACTAATTGCTCCACCTATAAGAGTAAAGACATATCTTGTAGTAGATCTCCTCTTGTCCAATTCACATGCATAATCAACATCCACATATCCACAAACTAAACCTTCACTACCGTTAAAGATGCTACAATCGTCATTTGTGCCTCTCAAATATCGAAGCACCCATTTCACAGCCTGCCAAAGTTCTTGTCTTGGATTTTCCATGAACCTTCTGAAAACTCCAACTAAATTTGAAATTTCAGGTCTTGTAGTTACCATCACATACATTAATTTTCCTACCGCATTTTCATATGGTACACGAGACATATACTTCTTTTCTTCATCAGTTCTTGGACTCAAACCCGAAGAAATCTTAAAATGGGAAGCTAATGGAACATTAACAGGTTTCACAGTGTTCATATCAAACTTTTCAAGTACTTTCTTTACATACTCCTATTGTGATAACCATAACTTTCCATTTTTCTTGTCTCTATGTATCTCCATGCCCAATATATGTTTTTTTGCTCCAATATCCATCATATCAATCATCCTAGAAAGCTGAGCCCTTAACCTATTGATATACTCCATGCCTTTGCTGGAAATAAGCATATCGTCAACATACAAGACCAAGATAACGAATATGCCATTAAATTTTATAAAGTAGACATAGTGATCATACTCATTTCTACTAAAGTTTTGTCTCACCATGAAGGAGTAAAACTTCTTACACCATTTCCTGGGGACTACCTCAGGCCATACAACGATTTCTTGAGCTTGCAAACTAATCTTTTATTGTGACCTTGCACAAAACCTTCTAGTTGTTCCATATAAATATATTCATCCAAATCTCCATGAATAAAAGTTTTTTTAACATTTAATTTTTCTAATTCAAGATCAAGTAATGCAGTTAGTGATACACAGTATGAATAAAAACAAGTTTTAGTACCAGTGAAAATATCTCATGAAATTCAATACCTTGAACCTGAGAATACCCTTTTGCTACCAGGCTGACCTTATACCTTTCGATACTTCCATCAAAATTTTGCTTCAATTTGAAGACCCATTTTCATCTAGAAACACTTCTCCCTTTAGGAAGTTCTACAATATCCTAAGTCTTGTTCTTGGCTAAGAAATCCATTTCTCCACCCATAGCCTTTTTCCACTTTTCTCAATCCGCATCATCCACTACTTCCTAATAACAGGAATGTTCCCCATCTTTAGTATTCAATGCAATATGAGGTAGAATCTTCATAACTTTTGGGTGTTCTTCTTTCCCTTGTATACCCCCTTAGAATGACTGGCTGCTAGACTAGTTCTTGAACTTCTACAGTGTCCTTTGCATCTCCTTCACCTTTTTCTTTAGAAGTCTATCCTTCCTTTCAACTTTCCGAAAAGGGTTTAGTCTTCAATTGATTTTCCTAATTCTGTGATACATGTTCCTATTCAACTTTTTCAACATCTTATTTTAGAAAAGCAGGTTCATCAAATGTTACATGTCTACTAATGACTATCTTATGCAAAAAAGGATCCTATAACCTATATCCTTTCACTCTTAGTTATACCCAACAAAGACATAACATGTGGCTTTTGGGTCTAACTTAGAATGTAGATTCTTTGGAATAAAAGCATATGCATCACAACTAAAAATTCTTAAATGTGAATAATCACAAGGCTGACCCGACCAAAATTCTCTAGGAATTTTACAATTAATGGCAACTAATGGTGATTTTTTTAGCAAATAATAACAGTAGAAACTTCTTCTACCCATAACTTCTTCTGTAGGTTAGCATTGTTGATCATGCTTCTAGCTCTTTCCATAAGAGTCTGATTCATATGCTCACCAATGCTATTTTTCTAAGTATAAAGAATAATTTTGTGTCTAACAATCCCTTCATCCTTACAATATTGTTCAAATTCTAAGGAAATAAATTCTCCGCTATTTTGAGTTCTTAAACATTTAATTAATTTTTGTGTTTTCTTTTCCACCATAGCTTTAAATTGTTTAAAAACATTAAATACATTAGCTTTTGTATTCAACATATAAACCCAAACATTCCTGGATAAATCATCAATAAATGTTAAGAAGTATAATGCACCTCCATAAGATATAGTAGGAGATGGTCCCCAAAGATTAGAATGAATATAGTCCAAAATTCCCTTACTATTATGACTTCCAATTTTAAATTTATGTTTACATTGTTTTCCATATACACAATGTTTGCAAAACCCAAACTCAAGGATCTCAAATTAGGAAGAAATTTGCAATTTGTTAGTACCTGAAGGCCCTTCTTTCTCATGTGACCTAGTTGTTGATGCCATAAGTGAGTATCTTCTTCTGCATTCTTAGATACAGTGACTACCTCACTGACCTAAGTACTTCCTTTAAGTCTGTAAAGGTTTTCGATCTTCTCTACCTTCATAACAACCAGAGCACCATTTGAAAATTTTAGCACTCCATTTTAACCTGTAAACTTGTAAGCTTCTGAGTCCAATACTCCCAAAGAAATGTTTTTTTTTCTTAACTCAGGTACATATCTAACATTAGTCAATGTTCTAATTGTATCATCATGCATTTTAATTATGACATTTCCCATTCCAAAAGTTTGAAAAGATACATTATTAACCATAAACACAGAACTACCATTCACAACTTGATATAAAGTGAACCAATTTCTATGTAGACTCACGTGATGAGAAGCACCAAAATCTAACAACCAATTTTCATAATTCTGAGAAACATTACAAACAGGAAAAACTTCATCTACCATATCTAATTCAGCAGATAAAACTTCATCAATCATACCCGACTCAACTTGATTTGCTTCCTTCTTTGGGCTTTGAACACACTTCTTTCTTTTCCAACAATCTTTCTTGAGATGCCCTATTTTGTTGCAGTACCAACATTTGGATTTACACTTCTTGCCTTTTGATTTTGATCTGGAAGAACTTATTTCTTTCTCCCCTATTTCCTTGCACTGACCTCTGGCTACCATGGGTTATGGTGCGGAAGTTTCAATGCTAGACTTCCTTGATACTTTTTAAGATAACAAATATCCCACAACACATTCCAATTCCAAAGATTTTGTTGTGCTCAAAGTGATAGAAGTCACAAAGTGATCCTGACTTGGGCAAGGAACATAAAAAGGTAATAAATTCATCTTCTTCTTCAAATCCAACATTCATATCTGATAACTGTCAAATAAGTCTATTAAATAATTTAAATGTTCTGCAATTTTAATACCCTCCTTCATTGAAGGCTATACACTTTCCTCTTCAAATAAATTTTGTTGGTTAGAGATTTGGTCATATACATTGTTTCCAATTTTACCCACAAAGCTATTGATGAGGTTTCATAAAAAATGTTGAAGATAACTTCATCAGGCACAACTTGATGGTATCGATATCTTTGGCATCCAAGTCTTCCCAATCCAAATATGTCATGCCAGCAGGTTTCTTTTTAACCCCATCTAACGCTTTGTGCAATCCTTGTTGCACCAACAAATACAGTACTTTCAGTTTCCAGAATGCAAAATTGTTCTTATCCGTGAACTTCTCCATCTCGAACTTAACATTAGTCATTTTGGCCATTTCTTCCTAGGTTCCTTCATTAAAAAAAAATCTATTATAGTTTCCTTTTTTCTTTCAAGTAGGTTTTTAGATTTTCTTATATGTTTAAGTTAAGGGTTTCTTATTAGAAAAATTTTGATTCCTCTTTTCAAAATAAACAATTTTTTTTTTGAGAGAATGAAACCAACAAATAAAATCTTCAAACATTCTTATGAAAAACTTCGTAAACCCCAAAAACCACTTTTCAATAATTATTCTAAGAATTTGTTTCTTTCTTCCCACCCACAAAATCCCTACTTCTTTCTAGACTTTTTTTAACTTTGCTATGGAGTACAAATTTGACAATTCGAATCTTTCATTAATGCTCTACTAGACATGTGGCTCTTCCACTCTTTGCTTTTCTTATAGGATCAACTCCCAAACTTTCTTCTGCCTTAGTGTCGGATTGGTTTCTTTTGCAGTTTTCAAATATAAAAAAAATAAAAAAATAAAATAAAATCTCTTGGTTTTGGTTGCTCCCGACAGTTCAACTCGCTCCATATTTGCAGCTCTGACTCTTTTCCTAGTGACAAAAAATAAAAAACGATAGCACGTGATGCGACAAACTTTTTTTTGTTTTTGTTTTTGTTTTTAGTCGACAAGGTCCCTCATTTTAGGATCACTTTCTTCCAGCAACACTTACTTCCAGCGTTGTGTGGCTCTGCTCTTGTCTAGCAGATCGACTTGCTTCAAATAGGTGACGACAATCCTTCTTAAAATTGATGGCTCTACTCTTCGACCAACAATTACACTTACTCATGCAAAGTTATTCTAACGACCCCTGCCTCCTTCAACAAGTGGTCCTGCCAGAGTCCAAAATGCAACTTAATCCTTACACATACTCTGTAGGCTCCGGATAGAGTTTCACGGTGGAAAACAATGACTCTGTGGGTGCACACAATTTAAAATAAAAATGACCTCACAACCCTCACAACCAAGCTCTGATACCACTTGTTGGTATTAGAGCATGTTAAAATTCTGCCAGAAAGAAATACGCAAGAGTGGAACTTGAATCACACAACAAGAAACACAAAAGATTTACGTGGTAAAACCCGGACAATGTGTCAAGGAAACCTCCACAAGGCAAGGGATTGGAATTCTTATTGCTTCAAGTAAAAATATGACTCTCCAAGTTACATCAAGCCTCTCAGGAAATCACTATTTTAATACAAAGACTTCATTACATAACTCCTATAATTACACAACTGCCTGAACAGTAAAACAAAATTTACTCAGATAATTACATTGTTAACATTAATTGTTGTTATTATTTAACAATAAAAAAAATTCTCTTTGAGACTCTTGTCATCCTTGTTGTCTTATATGTATGTGAGGTTTGGGGTTATAGTATATCCAGCAAATCATGGAGGAAGATTGACAAGATTCAAAAACATTTATAACATACAACCTCGATATTAAAGAATGCACTCCATATTCTATCCTCCTAATTGAAGCTAGCCTTTCCCCTGTTGAAATCATGGCTATGACCAAGTATATAATGTCTAAGAAGTTATACAACATAGAACCCAAGGGGTTTCCCAAAAGTGCTTTTAGCTGTAACCAAAAGCCCCACCTTCAGCTCAATGGAGGATGGCATAAGGATGCCCAATCTTGGCTAGATGATTGAGGGATAATGGCGGAGATCATATTGCAGAGTAAGGATAATATTAAAAATATTTTTACTTCTAAATTTAAGGAGAAGTTAAGGAGTGATAAATATTTAGAGGGAAAAAGGAAACTAAGATATTATGAGTTCAACCCCAAATTTGAAAACCAGAATTATTTATCTTTCTTGACTAGCATTAAGAAGAAAATGAACGTTACTAAGATAAGAACTAATTCTCATGAGCTTCATAATGAAACTTGGCTTTGGTCTACACAAAAATGCCATGGGAAAAAAGAGTCTATCACCTCACTTGTGCCATTCTAAGAGGGTTGAAGATGAAAAACACTTTCTCTTAGATTGCTCAACTTATATCTGAATTCAATCTAATTTTCAAAATACTAATGGCACTCCTAATCTTCTTGGCCTATTAAATCAACAAACTAAGGTGATCTCCTAATGCTTTTCTCATTTCCCTTCAAATATAAAAATAATATATTAAAAAAATCTTATTAATCTTAGTAGAAGTTCATTATCATCATTTGATAAAGTTTAAATAGTATAAAATTTGAATTTTTTTTAAATTTAATCATATGTTTTTGGTTAAATTATGATATTTCATTATTAAAATTGTATTTATATTTTGTGATCTTGAGAATTGAAAATATGATTAAAAAATCCCAATTTTGACCAGGTTTAATAGGGTCATACATCGAAATAAAACAAAACCTTTCTCTTCACATTTGATCCGTATATCCGAGTGTAAACCAGCAAGGGCCAATTAGAATTGGTGTTTTTAGATGACATGTAACCCTAGTAAATTATCACATGCACCTACTTGCAAATGATATGACCATGATGGCACATGCATCTCCTTTGAAATGATATGACCTTTCTTTTTATTCCACATGATGGCATATGATAAGCACTCAAATTACCTTTTGTCTACAAAAATATAACATCTAAAGAACTGTTCGAATTGTAATCTACCTTATTAATTTATATTACAGTTTTGAACAAATACGTAGATTCACAGCGTTGGAAAATTTTTAGAATATTTTGATTTTATTATGGAAGAAAGATTGGAAAATCGAATTGTAATCTACCTTATTAATTTATATTACAGTTTTGAACAAATACGTAGATTCACAGCGTTGGAAAATTCTTAGCATATTTTGATTTTATTATGGAAGAAAGATTGGAAAATATGATAGTGAGAGATTGATTGATACATGACATTCAAATTGCTCCACATATATCATAGTTTGATGAATGGAACTTTTTAGTGACAATGGGAGGGTAAATTGTAAATTTAAAGCTCTAACATTAATGTAACATTTCTATTTGCAACTGTTCAAATTGCAGCTTTGCATTGAGCTAAACATTTTGCAGTTTATTATTTACAATAATCCAAAAGGCAACATGAAGAGGTGGTAGATTTAAGCCTAATATTTATCCAGAAGTAACCCTAAAAACAACATATTTAAATGAAAAGCGTCCAAACAGCTCTGGAATTGACTGTGACCCCAGAGAAGGGAAACGTCCCTACTAAAACTTGACTAAAAGCCTGGAGGAAAAAAATGAAATATTAAAACTTGAGTAAAAGCTTGGAGGAAAAGTCTGGAATATAGAGGGGTCCCCGGCAAGCCCAAGCTAAGGACCTTTCAGAAAGTGGGTTGTATATAATATATGCAAGTTGGTTGAATATAATAGATAAAAGCATGCACATATTTTGCCAAACTTTACATGCCCGTCTGAATCTTGATTGCCCCCAGAATTGTGAAGTTTTTGTATCTTGGGAGAGTTGACCAATGAAACTGGAAGCCGAGGACATTGTTTCGTTTCACAGAGGATTGACATCTCCTCAGCTCTACATAAGCTGGAGACGCAGGTCGCCAAATCAGCGCCAATTTGGAGCCAGTCCCCACTGCCATCCCTCCAAGTTGAGAGTGATTTGGATCCGTTGAATTCTGGAACCCATCCTGCCGTCGTTTATAATGCCCATTGGATGCCCCTCATGTAGCCCACTTCCAAAAATCTCGATTCCATCTAACAATTCAATTCCAATTCCATCACCCCACTCGTCAATAAAGTCGGTGATGCGGATGCCCTGTGGTTCCCTGTTCCTGTAACTAATCTTAACCGCGCGCTTCCTTTTTATTGCTGGAACCGTCCAGTACTGAAAGTTTGACATTAATCGTGACGGATTACCATGGACCTATATTTAAGTGTTATTAACTCCAATTGCTTAAATACAACTGTAAGCATCTACATCCCCGTGTATTATCCAGCAATGGGCGTGTACGACCTTTGCATTATCCAGCAACAAGCATATACCAATTCCGGCTACGGAAGTAGTCATATCAAACCATTGAATCCTTTGGTCAACCAACACGGACCCTCGGCGGCAGAAGAATTGGAAACCCGCGAATACAAAGAGTTATCGACTCTCTGACCTTATGTCGATTGCTGATTCGCTAAATATTTTACGAATCAGTAATCGACATAAAGATGCCTTTCTCATTTTTGTGATTCGCCAGCGAATCAGGAATCGACATAAAGATGCCTCTGTCACTCCTGCGACCAGGAAAGGTATACGTAGAACTTTTCAGAGTAACTTTGTCGCAATGTCAGAGATTTGCACCCAGACATAAGCGGCAGTTAAATCTGTTCAGTTGAAGAAGGGCAGCTACGTGTTTACATAGATGAAATCAAACGACTCAGAAGATGTACACGTGGTAGAGTTATCATGTTAGCTCGATGGAGGACACATAATGTCGATATACAGAGAAAATCATTTTTCAATAGAAAAAATTGTCATGTTAACTCAGAAGAGGACACACACTACGCAATGTAAGTGCAAAATTGACGATGGCATATCACGTTCGTGGGGTGTATTGTGCAGCCGGTTTGTTATCGTTATGCGTGTGCAATCAAATTGATAAGTACTTAACCTTTATATTTCACATGACATTATGTTGATTCACATTAAGCATTTAAATTTTACTCTTATTCACTTGTTTCTCTTTTTATTTATGGAATAGAATTTTTAGAATTTTAATTTAATTAATAATAATTATGAAATAGATAATAAGTATTTAAATTTTATAAAATATTTTAGAATATTTTTAGGCTCGATAGGCTTTCTTTTGAAAGGGACTTTCGTCGTCCCTTTGTTTCTCATGCTGACACGTTGCATCGGGAATAGAGCGGGCACAACTGTAGAGTTCTGCAATCTCATGCTGACACGTGGCATCAGAATAGAGCGGGCATAACCGCACAGTTCTGCAAGCGAGCGGCATCGTGTATTCATGGATATTCATGAACGTTGTTCTGCGGCTAAATTCGTGCAGTTCTCTTCGGAAGATTATGCATTCTTAAGCTCCAGTAGTAATGGCGCATTGTGTTTTCGGAGAAAGATGCATATGGTACCTTCTGTCCGTTTGGTAGCTACCCAGTTATGCGGTCCCTGTTTTGCGGTGCACAGCTGTTCTGTGATGCACGATAAACTGTTCTGCGGTTTCCGTGCTTCCATGACTTTACCGGGAGCCTTCTTGGATCAAACTACCAGCAGCCTTCTTGGATCAATCTCACAGAGTATAGCAGTGTTCAAACTGATAGAGGAGCCTGGTTTGACAATCTCACGAATGGGTAACGGAGCTGGAAATCGTGAGCCGGAGTTGTTGTTTAGAAAACATCTGCACAACATCATTTCTTCCAGGTCAGGTCATCGTCTCTCTCAGTCCTGTTTAATTTTCACTGCTTGTATTCTCAGAAGCCCGGGTCCATTTCCTATACCTACCGAGACCTCGCCTATGACTATCCCGATATCTTTGATGATACCTACCGAGACCTATTTCACTATTCTACTGTGAGATTGTCCTGAGACTTACCGGGACTCTATGGTTATCCCCGGACCTGCGTTATCCCAATACGTATCTTGTTAACTGGGATCTCTCTTGGTAATCGAAAAATATAACGATTTAAAGCAATCGGCCTAAAATTTCCGAGTACAATGATATAGCCCAAGGCCTTCCATGGGGCTGGGCTATTTGCCCCTCCTTTCATTGCGGGATTGAATCCTCTGTAACATGAGCTGCTGCTTGAAATTATGAATAAAATTTTCAGCCATTGCATTCAGTTCGTCCGTGGATAGGCCATCTGGGTTTGTGCCATCTTCAGTCCTAACACAGTTGGTCATATCTTCATTATGAGGAACTTCCAAGACGTTGGATGCGGCCACTTTAGATTTTTTCATTCCCACATGTGAAAAGCTTTGGGTTGGCTCAACCAGGGGGGAAAAATCATGGGTTTTTCCTGAAAACTGAGGCGGAAATGGAGGATCAATCGGAGGAGAAAATTGATGGGTTTTTCTCAGAAACTCTGGAGGATTTGAAGACTCAAGCTGGGGAGACAAACGATGGGTTTTTTGTGAAAAAACCGGTGGGTTTGGAGCCTTACCCTTAGGAAATTTATGTTTTTTCGGCCTTGAAGGCTCAACCAGTGGAGGCCTAAATTGCAGCTCCTCTTCTTCTTCTTCAAAATTCTGTCCATGTTTATCAAATGTAGTCCTACGCATATTGCCAGCTTTCTTCTTATTATTATTGCCATTGGTGGGACCTCTGCTAGAGGTGACTGCAATAGTCCCAAAGACCAGATTGAATAACACAAAAAGCATTGAAGGGGTGAGCCAAGTGTGCATCACATTGGACTACTTGAGTGGCACCATGAACATTATTTTCATTTTTTTGAGTTGTATGATCAAGTATTGTTAGGTTAGTGTTCTCATAGTTTGGGAATCTGAAATTCCAAATAAAAAACAAGGATACTCTGAAAAGAAATCATAAAACAAACAATCAAACAATTTCTGGGAAGCTCACTGCATTCCATCCGGGTAGACATGAGCTGTTCCATTGAGAGCACTAGATAAAGAGGTAACGTTCAGCACCTAACCTTCAAAACTGTTATAAAATCCCTGGAATTCCTGCATAAAGATAATTCTAGCATTGTAAAGGCGAAACTTGTCAACTTTTCAGCATTGCTACCCACGGGAAAGCAAATTTAGGCTGAATAATAGAGTGACTGGATTACTTGTTCAGTAAGAATATTGTGCAAATGGCTGGCATACAGATCAGAAGACAAATTGCTCTGGCATACCAAAAAAATGCTCTCACTTTCATTTTAATTTTATTTGGAGTTATTGTACTTCAGAGCTAAGAACTTCCTTCAACAACATACCTTCTGCAACACGAGTTTCCTTCAACAACATGCCCTCATATACCTTGATCTATCCAGCAATGTAGAAAATCTACAGCAGTTAAAGCACAACTTGCCCATGCCACTGTATTAGATGAAGCAAAGTATCCAATAATCATATTGAGAAACTAGATCATTTTCAGAATATATACTCTAGGCTAGCAGGCTCTCATGATAAGTAGTGGCACTTCTATCAAAGTATCTTGTGCTTGTTAGTCGCAGGAAATACAAATATGGTCCTCTATCGTTGCCAGCCTTTGGTGACCATAAACCAGATTCTCCTCATTCAAGGAAGGAATGCCTGAAAAAGAATACGTCCTTTCTTTTGCCAACCTCACGCGCTTCCCTCCTTTCTAGGGTGTATTACACTTGAAAGGAGTATAGTATCACCATGCCCTTCAACATAAGACCCTGCACCATCAATGTCCCTGTTAAGGGTTGTCACCTTAGCAATAACCACCACCAAATGAGTTGTAACCTTGGCTTCCACAACTGGTAGAGTCAAGACAATCCACCTGCTAGCGTGACATCTAATGCAACATCCTTCTATTCACTTACGCTCTATATGCTATAGACATCATGCACTGTTCATAGAATGGTAAGTGTGTGCATAATTAGTTGTAAAAATGCAGCCCAACATTACTTCAGCCATGGTTTCCAGCATGCAGCCATATAGCAGAACCTTGTGGAAACAAACTGGATTCCAATAAATATGTAGCTTCACCCAACCAACTTTATGTATACATACACAGACAGCTAGAACAGGTATAAACCAATAGTCACACCTTCCTAGCAATCCTCAGGCATGTTAGATCATGGAACAAATGATGATGGTTGTTAGTTGCAGGAAATGCAAATATGGTCCTTTATTGTTGCCAGCCTTTGGTGACCATAAACCAGATTCTCCTCATTCAAGAAAGGAATGCCTAAAAAATAAATACGTCCTTTCTTTTTCCAACCTCACGCGCTTCGCTCCTTTCTAGGATGTATTACATTGCAAATTATGGGTACATGCAGGCCTTGTCAATGGCGCGCTTGGGAAGGTCATCTCAATATTTTATTCAATTGACTCAAAGCCCCCAAAATTACCATCCTTTGTGGTTGTTGACTTTCGACAATACAGAGGCACACCGTGGGACATTTCACACCCAACATATGTACCCATTCCTCCCATCACAAGGGGTGCACGCCTTCAGATACCACTTCAAATGGCATGGGCTTTAATGATACACAAGTCACAAGGAATGACATTAGACAAAGCAACAGTGGACATCAGCACCAGAGAATGCCAAGGACTGACATTCAATGCAATTTCAAGAGTGTGATCACTAGCAGACATACACATCAATCCAGCATTCCCATTCTCACGCATTGCACAAATGCACAAGAATCCATATCTTAAGCGTAGACAGCAAGAGGAATCACTCCTTGCATCAAAATCTATTCAGGATAATACACTTTAGCCAATCGTACAACCTGTCTTCCAGAATTACCCACATGGTAAACACCACTCACTACATAACGAAGTTTCACATAGATTTTCTTGCTATTACATTTAGTTTCATATGATTTTATACTCGTTTGGAATCGTTTAATTTATTTTGAATATTCAAACAAAATCATCAAACATATTCATTGTCACTTACAATGTTCCCTTTTTGGATGGCAACAAGTATGAATACATGCTACCTACGAAGGTTGTATGAGTGTTGCGAAGAAATTCAGCAACAGGAACTTATGTTACAAGATATGCAGACAAGGAACCTGCCACAACAATCAATGCCACTTTACCGTTTGCGCCCAGCCATTAAGTTGTTAAAGAAAATAAGGAAAATACTTAAGATAACAATTCACATCCATGAAAGGGATGCACACAGGCAAATGCGCCATCAATTGCAGGAACAGCTCGCACAATATGGCACCACAATAAACACTAACTGGTGTTGCCGATGCCATGGCCCATCATGCATATATGATTAGCTGCTCATTCTCAATTACATCTCTACATAATAGAATGCTTTTATTGTACATATGTTTAGAAGCCAACAAATACTTTCATTGTATATATGTTTAGTTATATCTTACCAAACACATCTCCATGCCTAGAGTGACTTGTCCCCGTTGACTTTAGGGTCTTCAGAATATTATGGATGTTGAGCATTTTAGCTCTGGACCAAACTCTGTTGTTTTGTTCTCGTTTTGTTAAGATCTATTTATGCAATTCATGGAATTACAGTGTTTAAATTTCTCTTCATAATTTACAGTGGTTATATTCTCCACAGAGTTTTGTATGGCTGTGAATGTAATCAGTAAATAGGTTGGGTGTTTTCCTTTTCCTTGTAGTATACATATATGCATTTTGGTATTTTATGGCTAAACACTTGGTTTGAAATAGTTCTGCAACCAAATCTTGCATGTACGGCATGTAAATAATTCTATTTCTGAAATCACAAAGGAATCTTGTCTGTGTAACGAATATGCATACAGTTTTTAGACTAGATCAAGAGCCTACTACAGACCAATACCCTACTTTTACATTCTACCATTTTAGTTTACACACGCATTAATCAAATCAGCTGAAGTATTCCCTCTGGCATTGGACAATTGTGGACTCTCAACAAGTTTCTGACCAGTCACAACAATATATCAGGGACTATCCTAGTGGAACTTACTAACTTATCCTCACTGTTGTGGCTTTCTCTTTATCACAATATGTTGCATGGGGAGCTTCCAAGAACGATAATATCATGGAAAGGTCTTTCTCAGCTTAACCTTGCCAACAACAAGATCACATGATCAATTACTGTGTCACTTGGGCTGTTGCCTGTTCTTAACAGCCTTAACCTCTCAAACAATTTGCTTTCAGGGGAAATACCCCTTGAATTAGATAAACTCAAGTTGAGCTTTCTTAATGTGTCTCGCAACCACTTGTCTGGCTCTGTCCCTGTTGGTTACAATAATCTAGCATATAGACATAGGGTATTGATTTCGGTTATTGTTGTGGCCATAGTAGTCTGCTTGATTGGTATAGGTTTCCTCCATAAGGGACACAAGATTTTCGTGCAGGTTAACACAAGTACAGAGTCTTGGAAACTCACATCCTTTCACATGGTTGACTTTGAAGTGTCAGACATTCTGAATGGATTGATAGAGTATCATGTTATTGGAAGTGGACATGCTGGCAAAGTCTACAAGGTGGCACTGGAAAATGGTAATATTGTTGCTGTGAAAAGGATCTGGAATAACGAGAACCCACGATCTGTCCAAGAAAAGAGATTTCAAGCATAGATAGAGCTTCTAGGAAAGATTAGGCATACCAACGTTGTAAAGCTGCTTTGCTGCATCTCTGGTTTGGATTCTAAGTTGTCAGGCAAGAAATTGATTGTGGTGGACAGGTAAAAAAGAATAAACAGAGGGTTTTTATTTCCCTTTTTGAGGCTAGATCTTCAAGGTAGAGATGTTCAGTGCTGGGCTTCTCATGTCCATTTATACTTACTGCTCCTCTATTCTAAAGAGATGATCAACTATTTGGTGAGTGATACTTCGGGCATCTGTAACTTTGTAATGTCTATCAAACTGCTTGAGGCGAACCTGGGACCTCTCTATGGCAGATCTCTGCACTATTGATGTGGACTAAGAGGAGAATATATGCAGGAAAACCCATCGTTTGCTTGACTGGCTGTAACTGTCAAAATGTGATATGATGGGTATCTACAATTTGTACAGTAAATAATGTTCTCAACGTGCATGCATGCAGGCCTAATCTGGAAAATGTCAGAGATCTATTACGTTCCAGCCATGTAAATAAATAGAAAGGATCTTTTATAGATTGAAGGATCAGTTCTCTGGTTTGAGTTTGACATGTTTTGGCCTTTGTGTCTGTGAAATGCATCTGGTGCTTTTACGTTCAGTGGGGGATGAAAGGATATGTGTAGCATTGTAAATAGGTAGATCATATAGCAAATTATG
The DNA here is from genome assembly GCA_031772625.1 of Pinus tabuliformis. Taxonomy (NCBI): domain Eukaryota; kingdom Viridiplantae; phylum Streptophyta; class Pinopsida; order Pinales; family Pinaceae; genus Pinus; species Pinus tabuliformis. The sequence goes on from CM062819.1 coordinate 704,632,068, forward strand.
TACAGAATGATCAGTTTTCTTGCTGAATTTAACATGGTTTTAGCCATTTTGTTTCTGAAACCAGAATGATTATTGCATTAAGGGCACTGGTTTTGTTATTGGTAAGCTCAATATTGTTATCCCAGAATGGGATTAATGGTGTGTATGTTCACTACAATACAACAACTGGTCCTGTGGAAGGTAAGCTTAATATGCATTTGGTCCCCCATACACACGACGACGTGGGGTGGCTTAAGACCGTTGATCAGTACTACGTAGGCTCCAATGACAGTCTTCAGGTCTTATTAATTCCTCTATTCAAATATCAAGCCTTATTCTACATTAAAACAGTTTGTTGTAATGCATCTGAATGAAATGTATTTACCATGAACTGTGAATCATATCTGCAACCGGCGCAACCTACCTGTGTGAGGAACATATTGGATTCTTTGGTCTACTCATTGCAAGAAGATCCGAACCGTAAATTCGTTTATGTAGAACAAATATGTTTTCTTACCAAATAAATCATCAACGTCCTTATGAATAATGGAGAGTATATATGTATACTGAAATGATTTATAACTGAGTTTGCAGTACCCAGTCTCTTCAAGTTGATATATCTGACCTGTAGTGCTTTGAATTCAAAAGAGGAAAAATTGAACAGCTAAAACTTCTCTCAAGCTGAATGGACCAATTGTTTCTCTTGGTTTTCAGAACAAAAATATGCCAATCAATCTTATCACCTTTCACCCACTACTATTTGTCAACTCATTCATTTGATCCCCAAAAAAAATCCTTTTCCTATGTGAAGGAGAGAAAAAGACACCCCTGTACTATGCGGCAATCCAGACCCAAAATGTTTTGGCAAGTTTGCAAATCCACATAACATGCCTAACCGTTATGCATCTCCCAGCAAACTACACAACGTGCATTTGTAAGGTCAGTGCTACATAGTCTATCTTTTGCTGCTGAACCCATACGAAGATTGAACCACCTAAACATTCTAATCTCAAAATACTTGGATGGCTAGATACCTTGAGGCTTCAGGCCTCCTCAACCACCTTGTTTCGGTATCCTGAATGTTCCATTCTTGTCAAGGTGATATGCATATTCTCTATCCAATAATGAAGGGAAATATTTACTGCCAAGAACCCAGTGTTGCTATGCAGATAGACTCTAGATTCACTAAAGAGTTTAGGTAGAAGAAGTGAGGTGACGAGATGGGATTTGTACTCAGTTCAAATCTAATTTCATTAAAAAATTTAGGGACATTAAATAGGGTGATGGGACTTATATTAATTTACAAATTGAGGTTTCTCAATGGCCATGCCTTAGAGTAAACTTGTGACCCATGTATGGAATCTAAACAGTGGATTGAATGCAGTGAACATAAACAAATAACCTAGTTCTGGACAGTCTGATCTGGTTCTAGACAGTGTATTGAATGCATTGAGCACAAACAAATACCCTGAAAGAACCTCGTTCTACAGTATGATATGGTTCTAGACAGTGTATAGAATGCACTGAACATAAACTATTAACCTGAAGTAACCTGGTTTGATGTCTATGCTCATCATGATAGTGCAAGGATGCATAGATGCGTACACTTAAATAGTTAGTTTGATATATATGTTAAACATGGTAATGCAAGGATGCACATCTTCAATTAGTTGGTTGAACTCTGCTTTAACTGTAAACCTAGATGAATCTATTTCGGTATGAACTAAATCCATATTCAATCGACTCTCAAACTAATTCTGTATAAACTTTACTTGAGATTGTTGAACTTCTACGACTACTTTTATCATTCATGAGCATCACATCACCTCACTGCCTGCCATATGACATTCATGTGAATAGTAAACCATCAAAGGACACACCAGCGGGTAGGACAAGAGGATTAAGTACATTGAATGGGAATGGATAACTAGGTTTCATATTTATGTGAAGCATTATAATGCAAGGATGCATATTTTAAGAGGTTTAAATACATTGAATATAGGTATAAGAATACAATAAGTATTGGTTTAAGAATATTATAATTTGACTTTCTAATCACACTATTCAATTACGGGGCCTACCTTATTTCCATCTGGTTATGGTTACCGAGATACACACAATGGTAAATGTTGACATAAACCAAGTAAATAATATTACGGGGCCTACCTTATCTCCATCTGGTTATAGTTACCGAGATGAGAGAATGAGTTAAAAACATGGATCGATGGGAATGACTGTCAGTTGAGAGGAAATAAGACTTGCAGGCACCACTTGTGGTGCAAAGGCCTGAGAGCAATAAATGCCACCAGGACAACTGCGGTTAAACAATATACATAAATTAAACGTTCCAAGATACATAAAGCAATAGATACAGAGAACTTTCCAATACGCAGAGGCACTGAGACACATAAACCAGATGTCCTTGGATACATTATTAAAAAAGAAAAAAGTTCAAGGAAACTTTTTGAATAGACTGAGACAAAATGGGCAACTCTTATCAGAAAGGGAACAAAAACTTCCACATTCCCTCTTCCAGTCGCAAGCCAATGGGTAGACAACAATCAGAAATGGATTCCCCTATGAAATCAACTGCAAATTAGCTCCAAATCAGTTTCAACAAAGGACGAGGTTATTTATTCACCAAATCGTAATAAAATCTTCAAATGTCACTGAGGACTATCAAGTCAGTAAGCCAACTTCGCTCATTTTCTCGCCAAGCCAAGTCGAACTCAAAGGACTCTGAGTTAATCAACCAAGTTATGCAACACTGTTCACAATTGCTTGCTAACCTTCGTCCTTTATTGTAGTCCCATTTGGCCATTTCTGCCACCAGTAGACGTCAGTATTTAAATCTGAAAGATTGCAATAAGAGAGAGCAGGTGGGGCTCTAGAGCCCAAATGGCAAGATTCCTTCTACATTAAACAACAAAAACATGTCAGCGTTTTAGCCTTTCGTCACATTCACATACTTGAGTTTTATATCATTTGGATGTTCAGCTTTGGAAGATGCTCCAGACACTCACAATGGGTTGCACACTGCTATTAATCTGTATTCTAATACTCTCAATTGCTTAGAAATTTGCAGATATGGACAAAAATCCAAATGATAAGAAGCCATATTTTGGTTTTTTTATCCAAGTTGAAAGATATTGTATGAAATCATGACACACATGGTTCTTTTTGTCTTCGGCTCGTCCACATAGTTAACCAGGTATCCCATGGAGTTGCAAATTTGTATTTTCCAGATTCATTTGTCCTTTGCAAATTTCTCTTATCCATCGCTATTTACAATTTTCTAAAAAAAACTCTTGGGAGTTGAAAGTAAGGGCTTCTGTATTTCCAAATATTAAAGTTTTCAATTTTAAATTGTTAATGGTTTCCTTCTATATAAAATTATAATGATAGTGATCTCTGAACATCCTTCTTGATCAAGTCATGTTAAGGTTACCTTTATGATATTTATTAAGTTCAGTTTGATAGATCCTTGTAATGTGTTCGGAACTCTATCCTTGGGGAATGGAACATGAACTCTGTAAGGGCCATTTCAACTTTAGTGGGTTACTCTCAAATTTCTGTATCTTATTTGCTCTTCAACTAAAAATATGATTCCAATATATGAAGTTGAAGCTCCTGGATTTAAATTTTCAAAATATGATTCCAACTTCCAAGAAATGAAATTGAAGCTCCTAGAATACAATTTTCTTTGGAGCCCAACTGCATGCTACTATCACTGGAATAACATTCGCACATAACTTTTTTCCAACATGTTGTATTTGCCTTTTTGAATAAGAAAATGGAAGGAAATATATGCGTGTACTTTTAAGTCAAAATTAAAATAACCATAAACAACACCATGAAACTTCTTGTAAATTACAAATACAACTGTTCAATAGATAACATATCTCGGTAGAAAAAACCAATTGTAGAGGGATATTGTTTCCACCCAGATGTAGAAATCCCAAGGACTCACCCCAAGTCCAAGGTGAAGATGTGATAAGGAAAAACTCTCCCCAAAACAACAACAATGTGAAAACCAATTGTCTCTGTAATCACGCACACATGTAGTAATAGGTCACATTTTTGGAGTTGATTGGGTTTATCTTTTATGTTTTTGGTTATGTTTTTTTGTTGGGATTTTGGAATCAACTAAGTGGGCTTTTTGTCCCTTATTTCGCTCTCTTTTAATAGACTTCTATGGACCCTTTCTGAGGCTACATGCACAGGTCCTAGAGGTCATATTTACCCTACTTCCTTGCAAGGGTTTGGCCTTCAAAGAATACAAGGGAAAGTTGAGGCATCCATTTGCACAAGACTATTTTTTGGTTCATCTATAGACGAGGCGAAGTTTCCTTGCAAATTGTTGAGGTTGATATGAGGCTATCGTGGGTTTATATAAGGCTAAATGAGTAATAAATATATTAATTTTAAAATCAATTACTTATTAAAAAAAATATTTTATATACAAGTTGGTTATATAAGCAATTGCATTACTTATTTTAAGAAGATTTCCCAAAATACTTTGAAAAATAGAATATATGAATTTAAAATGAGTTTCAAAATTTTAATAATATTAATTTTCATAATTAATTAAATTATTTTTATTAAAAATAATAATAATAATGTTTAGGAAAAGCATCTTACAATTAGTTAATGTTTTAGTTGTAGTGTCAACCAGCAATGTAAGTGATTTGTTTTAATATTTGCAAATCACAAATTTCTCCGCTTTTCATTTACCATGTAAAACGTTGTAATTTACTTTTTATTTAAAAAAATAAAGTGTGTTGCCAATAATCTATTGAGTTTTAAGTATGAACGCGTTCTAGACTTAATATATTGATATGAATGGTTTGGTTTTGGTTTTGTTCTTTTAATATCAAATGTGCTGGTACGTGATGGTCATCGTGGTTATTGCCTTGGTCACTAGTGAGCTTTATATATGCTTGACTATCTATAGAGGTGTCTTCCTTTTAATAATCCTATCGGCCTCTCTTTGTACCTTTTGGGACAATTGCTAGTTAATAATATATATGAAAAAAAAAGTGGAGATTTATTGCATCTAGGTGCTCTATAGCCTAATAAATGAGAGAAATGTTGTTATAGATATATAGACTAATATATGTATATATTGTGTATAAAGTTATTTAAAAAAAATTAATAATTTTATTTTAAAAATCAATGTTGGTCATAAATAAGATACTTCATTTTTCACTTTTATTTTACATTAGACTTTATATAGTGAAATAAAGTAATGGAAATTATAATTAATAATTAAAAATAATACTTTTTAGTGTGAGGGATATATAAAAATAAAAATGACCCATGGTATTGACCCATCAGATTCATGTGGAATATAACCTATTTTAGAGGGAAATTAAACTAACATAGAGATATTTTAGTTTGATGTAGATAAATAATTAGTTGTAAAAAATAACGACATTGAATCCATGTAGCCTGGTAAACTTTTTCATTGATATGTTCACACTAGGCATTTGCGATATGTTCGAGGTGGGGGAAATATTAGGAAACATCTAATAACCTATTTTAGGGGGGAATTAAACTAACATAGATATATTTTAGTTTGATGTTATATTTAGATAAATAATTAGTTGTAAAAAATAATGACATTGAATCCATGTAGCATGGTAAATTTTTTCATTGATATGTTCACACTGGGCATTTGCGATATGTTCGAGGTGGGGGAAATATTAGGAAACATCTAATTATTACATTTAATCTAATATTTCTGCCTATCTCCATCTATTTTTTACTAGGTTATATTGGGTAAAATATGATATTATAATATTCATTTTACCCAATATCTCCCCAATATTTACCCAATATTATTGTAATTTTTCTCTATATTTTAAGTTTGAAAGTAAACAAACTAAACTGTAGAGTTAGCCAGGGTGGCAAAATATTGAGTAAAATGTAATAATATTACATTTTAATTAGTATTTCCCTTCACTCATGGCCAGTTTTTATTGGGTGGAGGTGGTAATAAATATTGGGTAACATATAATATTATAATATTATATTTTATCCAAGATTTCCCCTCACCCAATTCATTTTTTATGAAACTTTTTCTTTTATTTAAGGTTCATAAGTAAACTTAACAACTATGTAAACATTTGATGTTGTAATTTCTAACATTTTGGCTTGGCAAAAATAAAATAAAAAACATAAAATTAATAACTATATTTATATTTATATCTATAATTAATTGAAATTGATAATTAAATCAACCTACATCCTTCTTAACTCATGATCTACCAACAACCGAGAGGGATTAAAATTCTTGAGATGAAAACCTCTTTTAAAGTGAAAAGCGATTTGATCCCTCCCAACACTTGTTAGATAGATATGGAGTTAATATGGATCTATGCTAATCTGTAAAGTAGTTATGTCATTTTTGTTCTTTTAATTAATTTGATTAGTTAGAAAAAAAATGTCACATAAATAAGTGTCGTATGTACTGAGTTATATTTTTTTGGGGCATATAGTATTGATAAAACATGGCATTGGCCCATATCTCTATGGTAAAATAGGGTTAAATCTTCATGGTTAAGAATCTTACATGTTTTTTTAAATGTATATGTGTGTAACTCTTCATGGTCAAGAAGCTTACAACTTATAAATTTTAACATTAATTTTTACATTAAAATTGAAACTTTTTAGGTGTGGTAAAATTTTGGTCATGTAACTAAACCCTAGCTACTATGTTTTTCATGGCTCTTTAACCATCTTTCTATGGCTAATGGAAATGGAGGGAGTGTATATCCTTCCTATAATAGGATTGTAGTAGGATATAATCATTCGGGGCAACCTTTTGCTACTAACTCCAGTGTTTCTCGACAAAACCCTAATAAGGATTAGCAAATTCCACTGCGACCCAATATACTGTTAGTGAAATGAATGCCAATAAGTTGTCTTCCTAAAGCTGCAATAGACCCTAAATTTGAAGTTCAATGTGCTCGCATAAGAGAATATATACAATACATATGAGATCACGCCCTAATCAAGAAATTTATTGTTATTTAGCCTTCAAAAAAAGCACTCTCACACTAGATCCAACTAAAATGGAAACCCAAGGGGTAAATTAAATTGGAATTGGGGACCAAGGATTTCCTCACCATAGTATTTTCCAACATTGAAGATAGAACTCAAGTCTTTGAAAATGGTTCGTATTTTTCCAACTGAGTTGCGTTATATCTCCACCTTTGGATAAAAATATTGATGTCTGATAAGGAAGACTTCACCGCAACATTGATTTGGATAAGGATGTATTCATTATTGCAATAACTCTATGATGAGGAAATTTTAGCCAGTATATGCAATTCCCTCGGCCATTTTGCTAAAGCATCAAAAGCAACAAAACAAGTGAGGTACATTTCTTCTGCCTGCATTTGTGTTTACATGAATACATCCAAGCCACTCTCAAAATCCATCAATAATTATTATTACGATGAGATCTAGAAGCAAACTGTCGATTAAGAGCACATCTATTTTTGTTGTCAAAGGTTCCATGGATATGGCCATATTTATTGTAATCACCCACTTATGGATATAAATGTTAACCATGATCCTATCTCTTCTTCTAATTATGAGGTCTTTAAAAAATCTAGAGGAAAATATAAGGATCCCAAAAGCCCTACCCCACATCCCAACCCCTTGGGGAAGAAACCATCCACCAATAATTGCTTTGACCCACTCTCCTCCTTGAAATCTCCTGAGCCCTTGACCTTGCCATCCCCTAGAGTTGTTATGGAAGATTCCAATCTACCTCAATCCTCCTCTACTAAGTCGTCTCCATCTTCCTCTTCGCCCTTGACTCTCCCACCTCTGCATTGCGCCACCCCAAAATGGGGCCCAAACAATCCTTAGAGAATAATAAGGATATAGTTCTAGATTCACTTGACCTTCTAGAATCAGCCAAAGCCTAGAAAGGAAAATACCCTTACACTCTCTAAGGACATCAAGTCAAAGTGTTAAGATGTGCGTATTTCAAATCTCTCCATTTTCCCTTAAAATTCGCATTAAGGATATCTAGTTCAAGCTTGTTAGGAGTTCAATCCTAGCCATTAAAGGACCCCATCAAATTCCAAAGGGAGGAAAAGTAAAAAGGTAGTAAATAAATCAGTAGATTGTGAAGAATTAGGGGATATGTTGGTTAAATCTAGATGCATCAAAGAAATTATGGATGTTTTCCCTTCTTTCAACATATGCACAACATGAAAATGATCTCTTGGAATATGAAAGAACTCAATTGGGAAGGAAAAATATATGCTCCTCAAAGAAAAATTATTCTCTAAAAACCATGTAGTTATGATGATTCTGGAAACCAAAACTTCAAGTGATTTAACTACCAATTTAACAAGGAAATGGGGGAGAGACTGCAAAGTGATTGCTATTGATTCTTACGGATAATTAAGTGGCCTTGTCATTATATAGAATGCTTAGGAAATTCACATTCTTAACATGTTTGCTACCTTTCACATTCATACCATCCAATTTCAACTCATTAGCTCCATTGAGATCTATTACCTATCCAATGTATATGGAATTCCCTCACCCAAGTACAAACACCTCTTCCTCCATTCCATTGTCGGCACCCACAAATTCCTCAATTCCCTTGGATCCTTGGTAGAGATTTTAACTTCATCAAAACCTTAGAAGAAAAGTGACGTAGCGTAAGATGAATTGATGCAGACTCCATCCTATTTCATGAAAAAAATTATGTCGTCTCACCTAGTTGATCTTGAAACTATAAATGGTATCTTTACTTGGAACAACACAAGAGGATTTGTGTAACAAGTGACTTCAAAATTGGATTGTTTCTTAGTAACATAATCCATTATGACCTAGGATATCTTTTGTAAGCATCCATACTTCTTATTCGTGGCTCAAACCATCTATATGTCTAAATATTGACATAAAGTCCCAACCCTACAAGAAACTCTTTTGCTTAGATAAGGTTTGGCTACACCATTCAGACTTTCAAGCTAAGATAAAGTAGTGGTGGGAGAAATGAAAAACATTGGAAGGCACATTAATATAGAACCTCCAACACAAACTCAAATACATTAAATGGAATCTTAAAGGCTAGAATAAAGCGAAATTCAGTAATAGTTTGGAGGAAAAGCACAAACTGGAATAGAAGATGGAGGAAATATAGTAGGAAACCATCCTGTATGTCCAATCAGAGGAATCATTTAAATAATAGGCTGCCACTCTCACTAATATTAAGGAGCGCCAGACACATGAATAATTCTTTGGAAACAAAAATAATGGGTATGATAGCTCAAGGAAGGGGAAAAGAACATTGTTTTTCCATAAATTTATGCTTCAATGCCACCATCATAATAACATATCTTCCCTAAAAAATATGGAAGGAGTAAAATTAATGGAACATTAGGAAATAGGTAAGTGTTGATGGTGCTGGACCCACCAACATGTCAGGGGATCTCCCCGGTAAGAAGTCCCAACTAGACCTCAGATCATTTGGTGTAGGAGTCCTAACAGTGGGACATACGGTATTGCCTTGAGCACAGTTTCACGTAGAATTAGGTAAGATATCCCTATTGGTAGTAAGGGTTTGACATGTGCAACAAGCCAAGGAAGGTGCATGAACGGTTTTAACAAACAAAAAGTGACGTGAGTGCACCCCTTGGAAACCTATGGAAGCACGAGGATTGGAAAGGAACACACGAGTGAAGATGCATCAAAAACTGGAAAGCACGTAAGTTAGCAATCCAAAGTGATGGTTAAACCAACAACACATCTCAGTAATATTCATAGATACTTATACAAAAAGAGTCCATACATGCATGCGTAAGCAAACAAATACATATATCATTAGAGTAAACAAGATAGTTGAAATACAATAACAGCATATACATGAAACATGCTGGCTCTGTTATATTAAGACGTAAAAGTTCCAATCATACAGTACAACCATGACCAACCACTAGTCCCGATAGTGGAATGTTACAGTGATTTCCGCCTACTCCTCTAAAGAGATATACTAGCTCTACACAATGGAGAAGCCAAGGCTCATTACAATACTCTCCAAGCTTGCTTTAAGGTACTCTTATCGAAAGCTTGGTTGACCAAAAGCCTCTACAATGAGTTATGAGGTACTATATATAGAAAAGGATGGGGTGACCCTTGACATTACCCTTTGTGACTATTCACCTACCCTCATGACCCTTCAACTACTTTATGACTGTTACATTCAACTATCGACACTTGAACTTCCACTTGAAAAGATGTTACATACAATCTGCACATGTATCCATGTGAGACAAAATAGGCTTGAGAAATCCATGCAAGACATCACTACACTCGGACAGTTGTGGTAAGACCAACTCTTCGACATCCTTGCGATGATTGACGATGGTGAACTAATGCCAAGCTTGGTTGTCTGTGATGGTGTCCGTGTGCTTCAATGGTGACATCCTGCTGAAAGCGAACTCTTGCATCTGTTGCATCTAAGCACACTGATGTGGCTCCTCTGTCCAACTTGTCTGATAACATGCACATCATTGTCTTAAGTGCAACTGGACCAAAAACATACCGATGCATAGTGTCTGTCTTGATCTACAAGTGTGGGTTGGTTACCATGTGCATCAACTTGTCGAAATACATGTTCAGCTCCAATCAGACTTGCTTGTTGTCTTCACCTCTATGAGGGTGCCAAATGGGTGGGATCGCATGCATGCGCATAATGTCATACATGATCCTGAATACCCTTGCATGCGATTGACAATACTGCTCACGCTGTCTTCTCCATGCTAGCTGCTGGATGGGTCCATAACATGTATGGGCACAATTTCATCAGTATGTGCATGATGCACCTCCTGCTGTATCTGTTCCCGCTGTAACTTCTTCTGTTGTCAGTGGAACTCCTGTTCTTCTTTGAGTTTCCACTTCATAACCTGCAACTCCTTCTTTGTTTCTCTCTCTGCCTTCGCCTAATTCGCTCATCGCACCATTGCCTCATAGCCTCGATCTCCAAAGATACTTTCATCACAAGTGGATCTGCTTGAGCTTACAACTTTGTTTCACCTCTACGCTGTCAAGAACCTTCCTCTTACATTTGTTGTATGCATGTGTGCTACCTTCTACTCCTGCTAATGGTCCTACTTGTTGTGATGCCACTACCATTTCATCTTGATATCCTTTTCCATGAACAACATGATGTCTTCATAGATAGGCAAGTTCATAGACGCTTGATCGACAACATCCTAAGTTGTGCTATGAACAGTGTCTTCTAATCTGCTCTCCTGAAAGCCATTGTAATTGTGTTAGTGGGAGGCTAACAAACACCTGTGATACGTGGAGACATATAAACACTCATGAAAAGAAATCTATCAATCAAAAACCAAAACAAGCTGAAGGACAAACACCCAACATACCTATGTGATTGTCTATGAAGATTGCACAATTTTCACCGGGAGGCTAGGAGACTGACTACCAAAATTGTGCAACACAGTTTAGGGTGTCATGAGGTTGAATGACTGCTAGAAATATGCAATGCATAGTCCATCCTGGCCTACTAAGGACTGAAATTGTGCAATGCGCAATTTCAGTCAATAGTGACATGCAAACCAGCAAACTACATTGCGCAATTTCTGGCGCTAGCAAGGCACTACCTCCCAGAATTGTGCAATGCAAGTCTGTAGGTCAGTGTTGGGCCAGGCTTGTGCAATTTTTGGAGGGAAACCAAAGCCTTTACTTCCAGAAATGCACAATGCTATTCGGGTAAGGTAAGGTCCACGTTGAGGCAGCCCAGACTCGTCGACGGACGACTGAAAACATGAGAAGTCTAATTGCATGGTGAAATTGAGTTAAAAAAAGAGTGAATGATCATTCATGCAAAAAACAAGCGCAGGATTCAGAAAATGGGATAACATGCATATGTGTGAAATGGGTCAGCGTAATGACGACTGTCGGTGCGAAAGTAGTGTCATGCATGCGACAATAGTGAGATGTGAACAAAAACTGAAACTGTGCTTCTACAAGCTAATATACATCAAAACGACAGCAAGCGCTCATTGAAATGAAGAAGACAACACTCAACCAAAGAGAAACACAAAAAGTGACAGAAACGCAATGCAATACATGAAAAGAAGACTTACCCTGAAATAGCTAAGATGAAAGTACCGAAGATACCTAGATGCAATGTGGGATGTCATAGATACAAGTTCGATGTGAGGAATGAGCTTTGCAACGTCTAATTGATGAGTTTTGATAAGATCGAGGTTATGATGCGCATTTCACAAATCTAGGAAAAAGCGACACTTGGCGAGAGGTTTCTAAAATGAGATTTACATGTAACCTCCAACTGCTAAGAATAGATCCCTAGATCTGGGGATGCCTTTTGCATGCTACCTTTTTCTATTTAGGGAAGAGCAACCTGTGCATACAAATCAATTTTGCTCGGTCCTGGAGGGAACCAATCAACCTAAAGGCACATGCAACAGCGTGCTTGACTGAGAAAGGGATTTTCACAATTTCTGAGAGGAACTAGGTTGGATGTCCTAGAGAGATTGCACAATTTTTGCGAGCAGGTGACTGCTGCTCATAATTGCGTAATTTCTGGGAGGAGCTGGGATGCTAGCCAAATTGCGTAGTTTTTCCAAGGAAGCCTGTCTTACTGCTTTGCACAATTTTGGAGCTCAACAGTCTGCCCAACTGATTTTCACAATTTCTGGGCTAAGCTACAGTGCTGGGCCAGATTTCTCAATTTTCCCAAGGAAGACTGTCTGATTGCATTGTGCAATTTCTGAGCCCAGTAGGTTGCCCAACAGGCTGCCCAGGGAAGGCTAGTTCCCCTTCAAAATTGTGCAATTGTCTGAGAGAGCTTCTCAGCCAACAACTAGCCCAATTCTAGAGTGGCAGCCTGTGAGGGGAGTGAATCAAACTAACATGCATAGGCTGGAAAGCTGCTGAAAAACCAATGAAGCCTATGTACTTGACAGTGCAAGACATGTTGCTAGGATGGTTGTTATGGAGGCTCCAAAACAAAGCTAAGGCAAAATTTTGGAGGGTGGTTATAGCTTATACAACACTTGGTGACACACTGGTAGAACTCCAACTCTCTCAATGGACCTTGTTCATGAAAAGGAAGTCTAACACCTCCGGAAGTATTGTTCAATTCTCTCTTCGTCTTAGTTTCCACACTTGCTTGATTGTAAAATGTAGCTTCTGCCAAGTTCTTGATTGGTCGGCAGACATTCTAGGCCAAGTCAGCATAGTTGTTTCAATTGGGGATGAGGGGTATATTTGTACACAAGCTTTATGGTCATCAGAGTTTTAGTTTCATCTCTAGTGTTGCTCCGCTACCAACAATCCTAGACAATACCCCAACGGAGTCACGCAGGAACACAAGAATTGCTCCGCTACCAGCAAGCTTGGTCAGTACCTCGATAGAGTTACTTGCATCACCTCTCTGTGTAAGAAGCCTTTCTCTTCTTTCGCCTTATTCATTTTTTATTTTTTCGAAATTTTTACACATTTTCATTTTTTGTAACTGTGCATAAAACTTATTCATTTCGGAGGCGGAAGAGGGATCCCAACTTATTGAGAGCAGAAGAGGATTTTCCTTTAGAGAAGTATTTTATATATACCTCTGACATGCTTGTTAAGGTTTTCCCCCTAACCTTACTCTATTTGACTGAGCTAACAAGAATTAACCCAAAAACAACCGACTAGAGTAGGTGACACTAGTTAGCGTGAAAGTGTTGTGTTTTCACCAAGGTTCACATCGAATGGTACATATTTTCCATTGATGTATCATGGACTCAAGACAACAAGTTATTCATACAGAGGAAGGATGACAAATAACCAAGTATTGATAACTTCACAAGTCCTCTTGTACTTTACCCAACTTGTTTCAAGAGTAGCACACGATTTCATGTGAAACTAATATCCGGATGAAAACAAGCATACAAACAACAAAAGAAAAGAAAATCAGAAGTAAATGCATAAGCAAAGCGAATAAGCAAACAAACATGTAAGGTAAGAAGCAAACATACATGCAAGCAAACAAACCAAAAGCAAACACTACCCCTACTCCTAAGATAATGGTGCATAGGTCTACTCACGTGAAGTGATACTTCCAATGCAACCACCGACGCATTGGTCAACCCATGCTGGTGAAGGTACTGTTCGCGAACAACACAACAATGTGAACCAGCAAACATGGAAGCTGTAACAATGAAGACAAACACACTCCAAGCTTAAGTGCGTCCACAAAAAAGAAGTAAGTGAAAGCACATGACATGCACTCTGTGGACTTGCCATGGTGCTGTGTTATACTGTGTGCAGATGTTAAGAATACGCATTCTCTTAAGTGTGACATGCAAGAAAACGTGAGAAGGCTAGATCCCTTACATTGTGCAAGTGTGCTTGCTGTGTAGGATTCCTCCAATGCAAGAGAGATGGGGTTGTGTAGTTTGAGTGGAGGAAGCAAAATCTCGTTGCTTGATTGATCTTCAATGAAAAGAAGAAAGTGATGAGGAGCCTTGGATGTTTCAACAATTTCCTGATCAAAAGTGAAACCAACAGCAGGACAGCGAGGGCATGACATAACCATCAACTCGGTCTAAAGTGCCTCGACTACCTGCGGGGTTTCAGCTTCATCGATAGGTAGATCATCGAAGATCAGTGGCTTAGACAGATTAACAATGAGTGAATGAACATCATGATCAAATTAAGAAGTACAGAGATCACGACAGCCACGATCAGAAAATTCAGGATGTTCATCGGCATCCTCATGATTTAATGAATCATGCAGAGGGGTAGATGAGAAGCAAGGATGTTCACCCTCTGTGTTTTTAGAAATGACAAATGACAGACTGACATCCGACGTGTCATGTGAATGATCACAAGTAGAAACATCCAGAAATGAGTTTTCACAGGGGAAATCAACAGTGACATAATCACAAGGGATGTTAGGATAGAGCGGGTGAGGCACGGATGGAAGGGATTCATCCTTCACCGTGGGGTTCTTCTTTAGATTCCCACACACACTCATCATCAATGATGGCGTAGGTTGGCTGCATAACACCAGCTCTGTCGACAACTTGATCCTAGTTCACAATTGGTGAGGAGTGAGGAATGGAAGAACACGAGACAATGCAATCTGGAGGATCAACAAAATGAAGGGATGGTTGTTGAGGGAGAAAATCCATGTGAAAACCAGCAGGGTTGCAAGCCAATCTGCACAGACATCAGGAGCAGGTGGGTTGGGAGGATGTGATAGTTCAACAAATGTTTGTGCATGATATCCCTCATCACTCTAGGGTGGTGGAGTTGTTTGATGAGGTGAAGACAGATAGTCACTTGTGACAGAAACTGTGCCTACCTGTGATTGCACAGCTACATCACAGAAGTGTGTTGAGTGGGATTCGAGTGATTTCAAGAATTGCGTATTTTCGGATATGTAAAGAATATACTCAAATATTCCATCGAGAAATTCCCAATCAATTTCATCTTCGGGAAATCGACATGAAAGATTAAAAAAGCGTGTGTGAAACTGTTCAACGGATTCATCAGGTGCTTTTCATAGTTCTAGAATTTCTTTTTTGAGTGATTTACGGTTAAAGTGATTGAAAGCATCGTCAATCTTTGCGGCTGTATGAGAAAGTGAATGAATAGGTTTTTCAGGCAGCGTGGCACACCAGTGCATTGGGTGCCCTCTAAGTGTGTAGATGAACAATGTGTAGGTCATGTATTCTTCAAAGATTCCATGTCTTTCGCATGTTCCTACAACATCGACCGCATACCTAACCAAGGCTATGTAGCCTCCACCATCCTATGTTTTATGTGACAAGTTATCCCAGAGCTCTTCCGAGATTTCAAAGTCATTTCCATAAGACATACACTCCGGAAGACGAACTCTGTAGTTGGTCATGAAAGATATGAAAAGATTCAAAACATATTTTGACGACTCAACTTGTCATCTGGCCCTCCGTCTAGCACCAAAATATTGACAGTGCTGGACCTGCCAACATGTCAGGGGATATCCCTGGTAAGAAGTCCCAACTAGACCGTAGACCCTTTGGTGTAGGAGTTCCAGCAGTGGGTCATATGGTATCACCTTGACCACGGTTGCGCATAGAAGCAAGTAAGATGTCCCTGTTGATAGCAAGGGTGTGACATGCGCAGCAAGCCAAGGAAGGTGCATGAACGGTTCCAACACACGGAAAGTGAGGTGAGTGTGCCCCTTGGAAACCTATGGAAGCATGCGGCTTGGAAGGGAACACATGAGCGAAGATGCATCAAAAAATGGAAAACAGGTAAGCTAGCAATCCAAATTGATGGTTAAACCAACGTCGCACCTTAATAAGATTCATACATATACAGAATGAGTCGATACATGCATGCGTAAGAAAACAGATACATATATCATTAGAGTAAACAAGATAAATGAAATACAATAATAACATATGCATGAAACGTGTTGGATCTGTTATATTAAGAAGTGAAAGTTCTAATCATATAGTACAACCATGACCAATCACTAGTGTCGATAGCGAAAAGTTACAGTCACTGTCGCCTGCTCCTCTAAAGAGATATACTAGCTCTGCACTATGGAGAAGTCAAGGCTCGTTACAATACTCTCCAAGCTTTCTCTAAGATACTCCTATCGAAAGCTTAGCTGACCAAAAGCCTCTATAATGAGTTTTGAGGTACTCTATATAGCAAAGGGTGGGGTGACCCTTGACATTCCCCATTGTGACTGTTCACCTACCCTCATGACTCTTCAACTACTCTATGACTATTACATTCAACTATCGACACTTGAAATTGCACTTGACAAGATGTTACATACAATTTGCACATGTACCCATGTGAGACAAAATAGGTTTGAGCAAGCCATGCAAGACATCACTACACTCAGACAGTTGTGGTAAGACCAGCTCCTCGACATCCTTATGATGATCGACAGTGGTGAACTGATGCCAAGCTTGGTTGTCCGTGGGCTTCAATGGTGACATTCTGTTGAAAGTGAACTCTTGCCTCTATTGCATCCAGGTACACTGATGTGGCTCCTCTGTCCAACTTGTCTGATAACATGCACATCATTGTCTTGAGTGCAGTTGGACCAACAACATACCAATGCATAGTGTCTATGTTGATCTCCAAGTGTGTGTCGGTGACCATGCGCATCAACTTGTCAAAATACATGTTCAGCTCCAGTCGGACTTGCTTCTTGTCTTCACCTTGGTGAGCGTTCCAAATGGGTGGGTCGCATGCGTGCGCATAATGAAATCCATGCTCCTGAATACCCTTGCATACGATCGACATCACTGCTCACCCTGTCTACTCCATGCTAGCTGCTGGATGGGTGGATAACCTATATGGGCGCAATTTCATTAGTTTGTGCATGTTGTGCTTACTACTGTACCTGTTCCCACTGCAACTTCTTCTCTTGTCAGTGAAACTCCTATTCTTATTTGAGTTGCCACTATTTACCACCTGCAACTCCTTCTCTATTTCTCTCTCTTCCTTTGAGTGATCCTCTTGTCAAGCTGTCGCCTCATAGCCTTGCTCTCCAAAGCTTCTTTCATCACAAGTGGATGTACTTGAGCTTGCAACTTTGTTCGCCTCTGCATTGTCAAGAACCTTCCTCTTGCATCTATCGCATGCAGGTGTGTTGCCTTTTTCTACTGCTGATAGTGCTACTTGATGTGATGCCGCTGCCATTTCATCTTGATATCCTTGTCCATGAACAACTTGATGTCTTCATAGATAGGAAAGTTCATAGGCCCTTGATTGACTGCATCCCCATTTGTGCTATGAACAATTCCTTTGACTCTACTCTCCTGGAAGCCAATGTACCTATGCTATTGAGAGGCAGATGAACATGTGTGATACCTAGAGACATAGCAACACTCATGACAAGAAATCTATCAGTCGAGATACAAACCAAGCTGAAGGAATAACACACAACATACTTGTGTGTATGTCTATGAAGATTGCACAATTTTCACCGGGAGGCTGGGAGACTGACTGGCAAAACTGCGGAAGCCACAATCCAGGCTATCAAGAGGTGAACTGACTACTGGAACTGCGCAATTCACAATCCAACTTGGCCTGCTGAGGACTGAAACTACACAATGCACAATTTCAGTCAGCAGTGACATGAAAACCAGTAAATTGCATTGCCCAGTTTCTGGGGCCAATAAGGCACTACCTCCCAAAATTGCATAATTCAAGCCTGGAGGTCAATGTTGGGCCAGACTTGCATACTTTCTGGAGGGAACCTAGAGCCTTCACTTCCATAAATGTGCAATGCTAGCTAGGTAAGGCAAGGTCCGGGCTGAGGCAAACCAAACCCGTCGACGGGAAACTAAAAACATGAGAAGTCTGATTGCATGGTGAAACTGAGTGAAAAAAAGAGTGAATGATCATTCATGCAAACAGAAAGTGCAGGATTCAGAAAATGGGAAAACATACATGTGTGTGAAATGGGTCGCCGCAACGGCGACCATTGGTCAAAAATAGTGTCATGCGTGCGACAACAATGAGATGGACACAAAAACTAAAATAGTGCTTCTACAAGCTAACATACATCAAAATGACATCAAGCACTCATTGAAATGAATAATGCAACACTCACCCAAAGAGAAACACAAAAAGTGACAAAAATACAACGCAATACATGAAAAGAAGACTTACCGTGAAATAGCTCAGATGAAAGTACTGAATACAACTGGATGCAATATGGGATGTCAGAGATACAAGGTTGATGTGAGGAATGAGCTTTGCATCGTCTGATTGATGAGTTTTTATAAGATCGAGGTTATGACATGCATGCCACAAATCTAGGAAAAAGTGACACTTGGCTAGAGGTTTCTAAAATGAGCTTTGCATGTAACCTCCAGCTGCTAAGAATAGATCCCTATATCTAGGGATGTCTTTTGCATGCTACCTTTTTCTGTTTTGGGAAGAGAAGCCCATGCATGCAAATCAGTTTTGCTCAGTCCTAGAGGGAACCAGTCAACCTAAAGGCACATGCAACAACTTGCTTGACGAAGAGAGGGATTTGCGCAATTTCTGAGAGGAACTGGGCTGGCTATCCTAGAGGGATTGCGCAATTTTTGGGAGGAGCAGGTGACTACTGCCCAGAATTGTGAAATTTCTAGTAGGAGCAGGTGACTACTGCCCAGAATTACGCAATTTCTCAGAGGAGTTGGGCTACTGGCTAATTGCACATTTTTTCCAAGTAAGCATGTCTAACTGCTCTGTGCAATTTTGGAGCTCAAGAGTTTGCCCAACTGATTTTCACAATTTCTGGGCTAAGCTGCAATGTTGGGCTAGATTGTGTAATTTTCCCAAGGAATACTTTCTGACTGCATCGCACAAGTTTTAAGCCCAACAGATTTGTGCAATTTCTAGTGGGAAGGCTAGATCCCCTCTAGAATTTCACAATTTTATTAGGGAGCTGCTCAACCAGCAACTAGCCCAAGTCTAGAATGACAACCTGTGAGGGGAGTGAAGCAAACTAACATGCATAGGCTGGAAAGCTGCTGAAAAACCAATGAAGCCTATGTACTTGGCAGTGCAAGACATGCTGTTAGGATGGTTGGTAGCGAGGCTCCAAAACGAAGCTAAGGCAAAATTTTGGAGGGTGATTGTAGCCGCTATAATAGTAAGGTAAGGAGATAAATCATTATGTGATATCCTTACCCATCTCCAACAGAAAATAAGCAATCCAAAAAATTATTAAGCACATCCCCTCCTTAGTCACTCAAAAAAAAATGAGGCTATGATCACTAAAAGTTCTTTTGAAGAAGTGGAGGCAACAAATGAGGCAATGCCAGGAAAAAATCCTCTGGACCATATAGCTTCATAATAAAATTATTGCATATCTATTAGCTCATAACAAGTCACGATGTTAGGTTGGAAATGGAGGAATCTAATTAGACAGAGTCTATCTTGAAATCCTTATATACAACCTTTCTCACATTGGTGCCAATGAATGATGATATGCAAGACCTGAATGGATACAAAACCATTACTCTCCACATTAATGGCATATATAAGGTCATCATTAAAATCATAGCCAAAAGGCTTAGACCTCTCCTTCCAAATATCCTCTCTTTAGTGTAAACAAGTTATGTCGAAGCTCGCCAGATGCTAGATGGCATCATGGTTTCCCATGAAACCATACACTCTCTGCAACTCTAAAAAGACTAGATTTCTCAAAATCTTTTGACAAGCTAAAATGGAAATAACTCTTTATCATTCATGGAGCTTTTGGATTTAATCAAGAATGGATAAATTGGAATAGTAAGTTTTTACCAACAACCTTCTTTTCCATTCTAGTTAATGTCTCTTATAACTATCCATTCAAATCCTCTTGAGGTATTCGACAGGGAGACCCAATCTCACCTTTCCTTTTCACACTAGTAGTAAAAGGTTTGGGGAGAGATCTCAAAGTGGTGGATTCAAAGAATAAATTAAAACATTTATCTCTATTTAGAGAATATCTCCCATTAACTCATCAATAATTTTTTGATGATATCATGGGCATGGGAACTCCCACCATTCATGAAGTTAGAGAGTTCATGCAAAATTTGGAAGAGTTTTCTTAAGTTTTAGGCATGGAAATAAATAAGACCAAGTCCCAAGTATCCTTTTTTAATACTCCACTGTTTGTTTAGAGGCATATCGCAAGAATCCCAAGGTTCCAAATAAGAAAGCTCCCCTTGAAGTACCTGGGTGCACCATCAAGAGATAACTCCCTCAAATGGAGCTTCTGGGAGGGACTATTACCTAAACTCAATAACAACATAGAGGTTGGGATTTTACTTCCCTCAATGTTGTTGGGAGGTTGTTTCTTCTAAAAGTGATCCTCCAAGTCCTCCCCATCAGGGAAAATTTTAAGGATGGAAATTTATCTTAAAGTTCAAAAACCTTGGCGAATATCACAAGTCAATAATATGAAATATATAAAATGTTTGAAAATATTTTTGCAAAAATATCAAATTTTATAATAATTTTATATAGTCTCTATATAAAAATTTCATGATTCTTAAGGAAAAATAATTTTATACCATAAAATTTGGGTTAATCATTTTTTGAAAAAATGGAAATTAGCGAATCTTTTTTTTTTGGGGAAAGCATAGAAAATTAACACACTCACGAATATTAGCCCCTAAAGTTTCCCCTACTCCCCATTTACATATTTTTGATACTCATGGGATTGACCTTGATCCTACATGGGCTTTGTTGAATACAATTCTCCTTCATCTAGGTAGCTTACAACTTGGATAAAAAAATGGTCCTTAGTTTCTTGGGAAAAACTTTGTTGGAAGAAACTAAAAGGAGGATTGGGCTTGCGCAATCCCACTATAGTGGCAACTGTCTTGGGAGAATAAACATGGTGGAGGTGGATACAAGGAGAATGAGATCCCCATAAATTCTTGTCGCATCAAAAATATGCTCTCCGTGTGCCTTAAGAACACCTTATCTGAATGTAATCTACATTTTTGGTTCCTCCATATGGTCTCTAACTAAAAAAGGAATTCACTTAATTCAACAACAATTCTTCTGGAAATCAAATATGGTTGTACTACTCTATTTTGGGGTGAATCATGGTAAAAACTGCCTAAATGACATGATCAACAAGAATTGAACAATATGTGGATGTAGATGACTTCCCACAGATTAACAAAACTTCATGATTATTGGATCCGCTCAAATATTAGTTAGAAATGGAGATAGTGGCTACGATCAGAATATTGGAATCCCAAGCTAGAGGGACAATCATGGCAATAGTTCTTGTGTCATCTCCAAAAAATATTAATCCCCTACTCCTCCAAACTAGACAAGCTTCGATGGTGCTATACTTCAAAAGGTTCTTTTTTCATACATGAAGTCTATCATCTAGAAGTAGGACATTAAGAAATACCAATTGATGAGATATGGATCAAAATTTCATAGAAAAACACATGGACAAAAATATCCTTCTTTCTGTGGCTCCTAATTCAAAATGAAACCCTTACGTGGGACAACATAGGAAAGCGAAACTACCAGGGACCTTCCAGATGCTCCCTCTATCTTCTCAACCTCGAAAGTATTGGAAATTTATTTTCTCTAGAAGAAATCTAGAGTCTTTGAAAAATTCAAAGAGTTGAAGGCTCTTTCGGAAAATTAGATAGAAAATAAAATTAAGGTGCTAATGACAGAAATTGGTGAAGAATTCTACATAAATTAAATCAAATAAGTATGTAAGAAGTTTGGTATAACATGGAAAAATAATGCCCTATACACACCTTTGTAGAATGGAATTGTAAAAGGGATTAACAGGATGTTAATGGAGAAAGAAAGAAGCATGTTTAATGGTGTTAGGTTATGATAGGAATTTTCAGTAGAGGCAGTGGATATTGTGTGTTGCTTGGTAGAAAGATAACCCTCATCAATGTTGGATGATAAGACTCCACATGAGGTATGGAATGGTAAGAAACCTTCTCTTAAAAAAAATATATTATTTGGTTGTGATGGTCATGTACTTATTCCAAAGGAGAATAGGAGTAATCTAGATAAGAAAGTTGAAAAGTGTATCTTTATTATATATAAAGATGGTTTAAAATGTTATAAGCTTTGGAACCAAAAAAATTAAGAAGGTAGTGTACAATTGAGGAGTAGTATTTAGAAAACTAAAATATGTTGTTGAATAGGAAATCGTTTCAAGGGAGAAAGAACCATAAAATATAGAGTTTAGATTTACTGACGATTAATTAGACTCTACAAAAGAAGAAGAACCACAAACACTGGTACTAAGGAGATTAGTTTGGGAAAGAATATAGCTAGAAAGGTATAATCCACCTATTAATGGTGATCCTAAAACTATTAGGGAGGTCATGAATTTAGAGGGTGGTAAACAATGGAAAAAGGCCATGACTGAAGAAATGGAATCTTTAGGAAAAAAATATGCTTGTGATCTAGTGGAATTTCTAGTTGGAAGAAGTCCCATTGGATGCAAATGGGTATTTAAGAAGAAGTTGAATGCAAAAGCTAGAGTGGATGAATACAAAGATTGATTAGTAGCAAAAAGTTATTCCCAGGTAGAGGCAATTTAATTTGGTGATATTTTTTTCTCCTCTCACCAAGTTAACTTACATTATATTTCTTTTATCTATTGTTGCTACTTTTGATTTTGAAGTAGAATAGATGGATGTGAAGACAAAATTCCTACATGGGGATCTAGAAGAAGAAAAAAGGGTATTCAATTATTTGCATGACACTGTCGGTTATGGATTGTGCTACTAAGGAAGACTAGGATTACACAATATTAGATATACATGGCTTTATTGATGTAGACTAGGTAGGAGATATAGATCATAGAAGATATACAAGTGATTATTTTTTATTTGGATTAGAAATATGCTGGATGAGAAAGAGATAGCATATGGCGACTCTCTCAACATTACAGCTGAATACATTCTAGCCACTCATGCAATCAAGAAAGTAGTATTTTTGTATAAATTGTGTTTAGGTATTCTGTTGGTATAGTGAGCTATGATGATAGATTTTGATAGTTAGAGTGTGATCTTGCAAGTGAAGAACCTAGTATATCATTATAAGACAAGGCATATTGTTGTTCAATGTCACTTTGTGAGAGATATGGTTTAATAAAAGAAAGTGTTATTGGTGAAGGTTGACAATTTGAAGAATGTTTCATATTCATTAATAAAATATGTGAGGACTAATAAGTCCTCTTGATTTAGAGAAATAATGAGCATTATTACGATAGATTGATGATCATGTAATACTGCAACCCCCTGTTTGTAAAGAAAACAAGTGGGAGAATGTTGATTATGTGTTATATTCTTTGCATGATTATCATGAAGTGCTATACACTGTGTTAAGTGTAGTGAGGGGATGGAAACACCATGATTTTTTTGGGTTGGTCTTTTTGTGTTTTTTTTGGTGGTTTTCAGCACAATGCTTTTTCCTTTGGCGGTTTTATGTCACATGGCAGTTTTTCCAATGGTTTTTTAGTTTAATTATAACTATGATTTTATTTTAGTACATGGTAAATTGATTGAAAACATATGGATGATACAATACATACATACATACATACATACATACATATAGTACTAAAGATTATATTGAAAAATATTTCTATTTTTCACAGTTTTTGGTTTCTAGGATAAAATCTCTATATTAAAGAATTTATTTTCCATAACAACTTTTAATAAGGCCCGTCATGTAGATAGTTTAATTCTTTATTTAGTGACCCACAATGTAATGCTCACGGTAGATTTGATGGATGAATCAAACAAGATGTTTTAAATGTACATTAGATAGGGAACTAAAAGATCCGAGGGTGCCATTCCTAGAAAAAAATAGTAAGAAAACTCAAGAAGAAAATTGTAGTGATACCATAGGACCTTATGTTTTCCATGGAAATATCAATAGTTATTACCAATGGATGTTTGGTAGCGAGTTGGCACTCTCCCCACACATCAACACTTGGGAAAATGATGGATGATCCAAGGGAATGTAGAGTAGAGAAGGACTTATGTGAGCCTGAAGGGTGACTATGGAAAGTGACAGGAGACTTAGGAATGCATGTGTATAGAACCATGAGGGTGTGCCCAAATCTAGACTCTTTCCCATGGTAGCTTGGAGAAGCATAGTGAAACCATACAAATAAGTATTTATTTATGAATGTAAACTTATTTTTCAATAAATATTACATTTTGGATTTGAAACTCTTTAAAATGAAATAAATATTATGTGGTAAAGATTATAACGAACACCAAAAGAAAAAAGGCATGTATTGAGTACTTGATAGGAATAAATTTTTAAGGATGAAGAGCGTTGACCTTACATGGGTATATAATGTAATGAGAAAATGCATAGATAAAGGGGAAGGGGAATGTAACACCCCAATATGAACCTTGTATGTAATTGTACACATTTTTATTAGGCTAGTGATCTAGGTTATGTTGGGCATATTTTTTTTTTTTTCTATGTTATTGAGGCCCGTGTGCCTATGTGTGGATGTGTTTTGAGACTAGAATGTTTGAGTGGTTTTGGCGAGATAACCTACGACCTAAAATTCTAGCAAGCCTAGCAGGTGTAACATGTAAACACACATATATATTAGTAAATGACACCATAACTATAGATTAGGGGGCAAGAAGAATCAGAGGGTGCTAAGACTCCAAGAAAGGAAGGTAGAGGACCTAGGGAACTTCTTAACGGGACTAAACCAATAAATGTGTTATTTTATTCCTATCAAATGTATAAAGGTAAAGTTGCTTGATATTAAAATATATTATAACATTAAATATATTATATTATTATGATATATTATACTATTATAAAATTCTAAATTATGGGGCATTGGGGCTATTAAAGGTATATTCCATGGCTCAATTTGTTTTTCTATGAATGTGACTGCCCAAGAGAGCTACAAAGTGTATGATTATTGTACCCTGAGGATCATCGGTGGGTATAGGTACAAGTGTAGCTCTCCTTGGGCTACCTTGGGTAAGGCTGCAACCTTAGAGGGAGAAGTATAGGGATAGGTGTCCTCATATATATCTGGAGGGTACTTGGAGACACTCAAGGGAATATAGGACTCCTAGAAGGCACATGGCTCTGAGACGTCGCTAACAAACTGAGTTGGAATCCCATGGATGGGTAATGACATAGCTTGATGGATTGTAAATAGAAGGGAACACACTACCTTGGGTTGTGTGGGTTGATGGGGGATGTGAGACTATTTGTTGGATGTTGTTGGGGTTTGGTAGTGTGGACCTATTCATGTTCAACATTCGTTATGTGCCATGGCTACCTTTACATAAGGCATTGTGCTTATGAAATCGTGGTCCCATCTTGGGGTTCATTTACACTTAAGATATTATAAGTAGTTTGGTTTATGGATAGGTGGATCATCCAAGGTCTTTAGTGAGTCAATCAATTTTATCAAATATGTTTTCAAACCTTGAATTTTTCATTTCTGTTGTTTATAATATATGAATTTTATGCATGTTATTGTGTTGGTATGGTTATATTACACACATATGTACAACCATATTTATATATGTATGTCTATGTGTGTGTACACACACACACACACACATATGCATGTACATACACACTCACATATATATTTATGTGAGTGTGTATGTACATGCATATGTGTGTGTGTATGTATTGTGGGATCAAAGTCAGAGTGGGTGGCATTTCCTTGACTGGGTTGATGAGGGTTGTGGATTTACACTTGAGATGTTATAAGTAGTTTGGTCTATGGATAGGTGGATCATCCAAGGTCTTTAGTGAGTCAATAAATTTTATCAAATATGTTTTCAAACCCTAAATTTTTCATTTTTGTTGTTTATAATATATGACTTTTATGCATGTTGTTGTGTTGGTATGGTTATATTACACACATACGTACATACATATGTATATATGTACACACACACATATATAGACACACACACACACATATGCATGCACATACACACTCACATATATCTTTATGTGAGTGTGTATGTACATGCATATGTGTGTGTGTGTGTTTGTATTATGGGATCAAAATTAGATTGGGTGGCATTTCCTTGACTTGGTGGATGAGGGTTGTGTTACAAGAGGGTTTCTAGCCTACTTAAAATTTATCATTTAAAAGTTATCAACCAAACTAGCACTATACTTTCCTTGTGAAATAAAACTACTATCATTCAATTATTTAACCTCCATGCCAAGGAAATAATTCATTAATCCTAAATATACCATATTAAACTCACATGTCATTTTTTGCTCTAAAGTAATCCATCAATACCACATGCTCACATGTCATATATTTATAATCACACAATCAACTAATCTGTCTTCATGTTGGAATTGACATAGATAGTTAACTCACTTCCTCTCCTACCAAAGCCATTATTCTGAAGCTACATATCTATTGGATCATTTTATCCCTAATGGAGATTAATTAAGCTCATATAAGGTCTAATTCAACTTGCAAACTTTTTTCTTGTCTTGTAACTAGATAACCTATTCCTTGTTCCATAAATGCTTCCCCATGTAAGAAATCATTCAACAATGGTGACTTTGACATTTCAAAACCCTTCAACTAAAATTAGTTTGCTAATATCAAAACCACTGTTATAGTATCTAATATTTGTATGCTAGTTGGAGTTCCATTGGAATGATTATCTCCTGTTGTTGTGAATAACTCTTCTCCATCTAATATTTCTATGGTAACTAAAGTCACACTTTAGTTGTTGTGATTGACTCTTCAACAACAATCATTCCTCATACTTGTCATAACAGGTTTATTTCTTTCCATTCAATAAAAAAATATTTTTTCAACTTAAACTTAATAAAATATAGACAAAATAACAATATTATCTTGATTGATACTATTGGATCAATTTCCTTGAGGTTTTTTATATTTCTTGAAGGACTTGGATTGGTTTATGGAATTTCACTTCAAATTCATTTGTAAATTATTGAACATGGAGAAGTTATCAAACTTAAACTATTGTTGAAGTTTCTAGAAAAAGGATATATTTCCATCTGTGATCATCATATTTTCACAAGATTTGGTTTTCCTTGCATTACATCTTCATATTAGTACCACTCTTCCTCCTTTATCAAATATGAGATTGCAACTAATTATCAACTTATATAGCTTATAACCCTTTCTATCCTAAACAAAAATAAATTGTTCACTTTAACATTTGACATTTTGTCTCTCATCCTCTTAGAAATGTGACAGTGAAAGGTTCAAAGAGATCCACCTTATGATCAACTACTCGTAGTTTTAATTTTCTCAAGAATCTAGTGGTATCGTGCCCTTCACACCCTTTATAGAGTACATATTCAACAAGTACCTAAAGTAATACCCAACATATTCACAAAAGGATTTTGTAAGGTTGTTGGCCTTAATGATAGTTTGTGCCATTTCAAATATTTCTCTAGCTACATTCTACCACCCCAATTTGTTGAAGTTTATAATATACACTTGGGAACCTTTTTGTTAATTATAGTTCCAAAATTTTTGAAATTTATGAAGTATAATTTTTTGACTTGAAATCAATTTAGAGACTTGAATCTCATTCGATAATGACTAATGATTTAAGTCTGAGCAGTGGATAGAGAATATAGATACTTGGAGCCAATGATAACCATCAAACAATTTATGCAATTTTGATACTTGGGTAGATTTTGAACTGTATATCTCCTACCTAGTTTAATTTCAATGAAATCATGCTTTTACCCTTTGTGAATTTATGCAATCTTCATGATGAAATCAAGGTATACAACATATTCTTAATTCACCCAAAGTGATAGGTTTAATGGTTGCAATCTTAGAGGGGGTTGGAAATTAATCCTCTCTCCAAACCAAAGGTTGTAGCCTTTGTTGAGTCTTGAAACCAAATGTGTCTAATAAGGAGCATAGGGAACCTAATCACATTCCCCTTCGTACTCCATCTCTTATGCTACATAGTGGGACTAACACACTTTTAAGGTATAAGAATTATAATTATAAAGATATTATGAGTTTGAGGCAAAGAATGCAAAGGGATAGTGATATTTCTTTACCTTTTAACTTCCCCCTCAACATAAGGTGGGATCCATAATTGCAAATTGATGTGGGGCTTAAGTATGAACATGAAAAGGGAATATTTAAACCTTCACCTTTAGCCTAACTAAAATGAAATAGAAGTCATGAGAAATATTTAATAATATTTAAACTTCTATAATATTTCCCTCTTACTTACAACCATCCATTCACTTTCATAATCAAATTATATCATTTCTTGCTAGCATATGAATGCAAGTCGAAGGGGTAGTGTGTTATGTAGGCACGTGTTTAAGGCGCAAAATACTTATGCATAAGTGTTAATTCTACCTACTAATCGATATGGTGTCAACTCACAATAATGAAGCTTGTTAGAAGGTTGGGTATCCATAGTTAAATTGTAGAACCAATTATTCATGATGGTGGAATTATAACATTGATAGTCAATTGTTACACTCAAACTCAACTACATTATTATTTCATAGAGGGTCCATGTTGATGAGATGGAGGGATTATAGAATTACCCTTTATCAAGCAAATTCAAGGTAGAAATTGGTAAAATATTATCCATACTCGTTTGTTGGTTTGACTTAGATGTTGAGTTTTTTTCTTCCTTTATCTTGTTCCCTTATAAAGATTTGTCAAGTTTAATGTTTGTATAAAGATAATACATAAAGAAATTTAAAAAATTATACCTTATTCAAAGAAAATTTATTTATACTAAGATTTATAGAATGTGAATGTGTTAGGTTTAACATTTCTTTCTTTTCTTTAAAAACTAATATTAATCTAAAAACCTTAATCCTAAATCAAAATAATGATATCTTTAAATTAACATACTTCAAAAGTTATTCTCCCCTTTCTCCAAATAATTTACCAGATGAAGTTATTATTATTATTTTAATTAACTAAATAATAAAAAAATTGAAAACTAAAATAAATAAAATATACTTAAATTTATTAATTATATAATAAAATATACTCTTCCCTTTTCCATACTTTCTATCAAACCTGCAATTTTTTTTCACCATTTTAACACCCTATAATATAAAATTAAAATATTCAAATATATGATAAAATATACCATTTCCCTTTCCATACTTCCTATGGAACCCACAAAACTTTTTCGCCATTTTAGCGCCCTAAAATGTAAGTGCTATTAATTTGTGAAGTTGATATAACTGTTACTGTGATAAAAGACGCATCTTCTTATTATCCAAGGGAGAATTTGATGGTGATGGGTCACGTTATCAAATGAAGAACAGGTTATGGTGATGGTGTTGATTTGATTTTAGTTAAAAAAAAAAAAATCATAAAAGTATTTAAATAGATTTTTACATAAAAGTAACACTTAAATTTAGGTGAATTGCGAATTAGATATCTAAAACGTAGAAAATAAAATTAAGAACGCATTTTACTCCACTCCATATCCATTGAATATCCAGAATCTACCCTAAGGATGCTTGAAAGTAAGTATTTCCTTAGTGAACCACAATTTGGTGACCAAGCTAGATAAATGTGATTTATGTCTTTGGTTAAGCAGAACAAAAAATTGTTTTCCAAAGACGAGACATGGAATAAGTGGTAGGCAGATACACGCTTTAGTTTAGCTGTTAATGAAATGTGAAATTATATATTGTTATATATGAAAGTTGTGTTTAGATGAGTAATAAGTAAAAGTATCGTGGGCTACAGGTTTTTGTATTTTGCAGAATATAATGTATTCAGTTTTTTATTGATTTGTTATTAGTTTTTTTTACTAAAAAAATTTAAATTTTTTCTCAAATTTAACAGTGTGAAATTAAATATATTATTTTTAAATAAATTTTATTTTTATTTATCTCAAATATGATTGGCTGAAATGTCTCCCTTTTTATTGTGTAAAAATGACAAGAATTGACTTTTGTCTGCTGTATCATTAATTACTATGTACAATAAATATAAATAATTTGAAAAATAACATTATATATTAATTACTAAACAAAAGTGATTTGTAATTAAACTCAAAAATTTCATTTTTTCATTGGTGTAAAATATTGAATACATAATTTTTATTGGTTTTATCTTTTAATTTATAAAAAAATAATTTAAAAAATATAAATTTGAAAAAAATATGTAAAAATAACATGTGTACAATTTGTACAACTCTCATTATATCAATCTATACTCTAATGACATGACATGACATGTGTACTATAATATGAGTATTATATAAAAAAATTGCCATCATTCAATATTAAATAAATAATTATTAACTTACTATTATTCTCTTAAATGTCAAATATATATAGATATATATATAATCTTTATCTACAAAAATTGTTTAATTATATTAAAAAATTAATTGAAAAAGATAAATAAATATTTATATAACTTATTTTACAATTTTAATATTATTTAGAATACATAATGATAAGACACATCATAACATTAAAATATTTTATTAAACTAAACCAAATAAAATAAAAATATATGATTATAATGTTTGGGAAACAAATTTGACTAGAATTGTTAGATAACTTTGATTCGGTCAAATATTATAATTTGAAATTATAACGGCTTAACATAAACATGAAACTCTCTCCCTCTTTGAAGGTTGGATAGATCATTTTGAAAATTCATAATGACCTCACCTATCGTAACTATAGCAAAAAATCAGTGGTAGTTGTCGACGTGGTTCACGTGAAATGTTGCAGGGAGGCTTAAATGCACCACCCAGTTATTATTAGTGGTAGTTGCTGTAGTTTAAATAAAATATTTTTTTGAAAAATTATAGAAATTTTTGCAAGATTTTGATAAAATTTGATAGGAATTTTTGTAAATTTAAATGTTAAATTTTAAATGTTTGAGAAATTTTTGATAGTGCAGAATCCATTTCCACCATTAAGCAAATTTTTCTAATTTTTTTTACTCAGATTCTAACCACTTTTATCTTTATTCACAATTGTCAATACAGGATCTGATCATTTTGAAAATCCTGAGCGGCCTCAACTATCACAACTAGCCCAAAATGGTAATTGATGACGTGGCTCATGTCAAATGTTGCAAGGAGCTCTAAATGCACCATCCAGTCAACTGTCATCCAAGAAATGATAGGGGTCGTCGACAAGGTTGGATGGATCATTTTGAAAATGCCTAGTGACCTCAACTATCACAATTCGCCAAGGATGGTAGTTGATGACGTGGCTCATGTCAAATGTTGCAAGGAGCTGTAAATGCGCCATCGAATCAACTATCATCGTTTCTGGATCATAGTAGTTGTTGACAATATAAATGTTTCAGCGAGCTTTGAGTGCGTATTTGACCTTCGCTTTTGTGCCAACTCACATACCACTAAATATAAATAGTTAGTCATTCTCTTAAATTATGTAATATCGATTTTTTGGGCATAGTTTATTGAAAGAAATGGTCCTTTTAGCCAATTTTGCTTAAAATATTTTAAAGATTTATAAGTTCAACGAATTATAAGTTCGACAGGTTTAATTCTCAAATTTCAAAATGTTTTAGTGGTTTTCCAGGTCATTGATAATGAATTTTAAATAATAAGCTTTTAGATAAATTTGTATCCTTCCATTAATATGAAAAAGATAAATATTTTTATTAGTTGGATTATACGAATTTTGAGTGTAATATATAATTTGAGTGGGTTTATTGGTTAATAATATGTGTTTTTTTTAAGATGTCAAGATCAAATTTATAAGGGTAAAATATATATGAGTATCTTGTCCCATAAACATGAAATGTTATACACTAATTTGGTATTTGATTTGGTAGTTATCTTGACATTATTATTATTATTATTATTATTATTATTATTATTTAATTAAGAAGTTTAATGTTGTTATGTTATATGAAATTATTGATATTAAATCTATAAGATATAAAGTTTTTTGTTAATTTTTTTGGTAGGTAAGCACCCATCGGGGATTTGAACTAGTGACTTATCGCAAGGAGTGTCTTAACAGTGCACCCATTCACCGTCAATTCAAAGCCCCGTGGACTAACTTTTTTGTTAAATTGTTTATAAAGGAGAAATTTAAATACAATGAAAATTTTGAAATAGGAAAATTAAAATTTAATAAGTCTACTTTCATGGCAGAACCATTATCTCTTTTATCTAGTAGTTAAGTAGGGATTCCTTAACTCTTAAACTTGATGGTTATTTGTACTTATTCTTAAAAGTGGGTATAAAAATAACCCACCCATTGTACCATCATATTACTATATCCCTTTTAGCAAAGTTGTATCAAATTACTTTGGAAAATAATATGAATGTATGGCATAAGGCCATGAAAAAATAGTTAAAGGCTAAACCAAATTTAGGAGCTATTATTTAATGATGGACCACCTTTTTATGCTTAGGATCATTATAAAGAGTGTCACAATAATAAAACCAACCTCTTATCTTGTTTCATTGATATAAAAAAAATTGGCACAACTAATGGTACTAACCTACAAAGTTAGAAGTATCTTTTGTGTTGACAAATGTAGGAGAAAACTATTTTCAATTTTAAGAACATTAAAGGTTGGTTGGAAGAAATTAATTGTACTATAAGATTTTAGAAGGGTTGTCCCCTGTAGCCTATCCTTTTTGGCATATACTTCAGCAAGTTAGAGAGTTATTTCAAAGAGGAAAGTTGTGTTGGCTTGAATCTAGTTAGTTTAGTCATCATCCTCTTTCTTCTTTATATTGATGGTATTGTTATGATGACAAGAAATATCTTGGAATTTGTTTCATCATAAATACTGTAACAGATAAATGTAGAGTGACAAATTTATTATGCTCTTAAAAACAATTGTAAATCGATGGAACTTTGACTATGGAATAAGAA
This sequence comes from Pinus tabuliformis, assembly GCA_031772625.1. Lineage (NCBI taxonomy): Eukaryota > Viridiplantae > Streptophyta > Pinopsida > Pinales > Pinaceae > Pinus > Pinus tabuliformis. Next base: position 704,665,449 of record CM062819.1, read on the forward strand.
AAAATTTCTCTTTGAGATTCTAGTAATTCTATTTATTTTATATGATTATGAAGTTTGGGATGGTAACATATTTAAAAAATCATAGAAAAAATATAACAAATCTAAAATTATTTTATAATATATAATAAAAAAACTAAATCCAATACACTATATTATATATTTCTCATCAAATAACATATTTACAATTAGCCCCAAGAGTTAGCTCAATCGGTCGAATCAGTGCCTCGCCAATCGAGAGGACACAAGGTCAATTCCTGAAAGCTCTTGGGGTCAGGTCAGAGGGGTGTGAAGGGGGGTGTGATCCCCTTCAGGGTCAATCTACCCTAGTGTTGTACCGTGGACCTAGCGGTCAATCTACCCTAGTGTTGTATCCTGACATAGTGACTACCCAGTGACCATAGTGTTGTAGTGGCTACCCAGTAACCATGAATATTCATGAACCACACGTGAAAAAATAAATAAATAAAATATTTACAATTAGATATTTAACAAAAAAAAAACTAAAACTTCAAAATCCAATCAAAACCATCTATACTTTTAACCCAATTAATATAAGCACACTAAAATAATAAAAAATATCTTCTTCTTTTTTATACGATAAATACTACAACTACTCTTTTGATGTAGATTTATTTTATAAAGTGAAAGATACTTAGTGGATTTCTCATTAAAGGCTTTGTGTAATCATTATATGTTTTAGAATTTTTTACTATAATTTTGTTAATTATGGATTTAATATCTTGAGAAAATTTTTAAAGCATTTACATTATAGAGAATTCACAATTCAAACGAGGATTCTATCAAATGTCCCCAAATTCTGAACAAATTAAATTAAATTCGAAAATATACCCAAAAAAACAAAAACAAAAAACAAAAAACTTCCAAAATATATAACAAATATCCATAATATATAACAAATATTAAGACTCCATTAAACAGTGTAACATGATGATGGGTTCATCTGCGTATGGGCAACTTCTGATGGATTCGTCTGCGTATGGGCAACGTTCAGAGTGGCAACGTTTAGAGTTGCTAGTGTGACGGGATGATAAATTCCATGTGCGTATGGACAACGTTTAGAGTTGTAAAATAGGTGGTGCGGGATATTCCTACTGGGTTTGATGTGGATTCCTACTTTTAATATAGATTTCCATGTTGATTAGATACAATTTTTAAAGTTGCTGGGACCCATCGAATTGTAGGTGCCAGATATTAGCACTGATTTGACGTGGATTTTCAATAATAAATCATACACATCTAGCTGAGATTCCCATTAAATTGTTTAAATAATGTTCCGTGCGCATATTAGGGTAAAGATAAGATTCTCTATGATGATTTAAATTCGGTGGCCGTTGATATGCCTATGATTTGATGTGGACGTGTACATTCAAGCAAAAGTTGAAGTGGAAGTTTTAGAGGTCAGATCTTTATAAGAGTGGGGGCACTTCATGCTATTTAGTCGAGACCACTGTGCAACATGGTAAGCAACAAGAGCAGGATTCTGATGATTGGTGGAACAGAATTTATCTGTCGTCACTTTACCAAAGACAACCTTGCTGACGGCCATCCCACCTTCCTTCTCGTCGGAGAGTAGCTGCTTCTTCTAGTCCGGAGAAAGCCAAGCTAAACCTTCCATGCTTGCGGAGCTACTAAGATGCACGGGCATCTATAATTTCTCTTTGACCGAGAGGTCAAAACTTTTAAGATAATTTGTTGCAGTGGTTTTAGTTTAAGTTCGATTTGTCTTAAATGGGTCTTTAGATCTTATTTTCAAGGATCTAAACCGAATAATGTAATTTTTCTATATTATTTTTGATTGATTAATAAAACTGGAGTGGGATGGAGAGACTTTTTTTTATGTGTGGAAACTTTTGTTTGAGAATTTCAAATTCATTTAACTTGTTTTTCTGTAATTTGTTTTTGTTCTTACGGTTTTTTAAATCATGTATTAAACAGATCCGAGAGTTTACATACATATATGTATCCTTGTCAGAGTGTTACATGAAGAGCGGAAAAGGGCAAGAGTTGTTTAAGTGAGGAGTAGAGCCGAAGGAAGCAGCTGAGAGGAGAGGTCGGAAGAACATTGAAGCTCAAAGGAATCAGAAGATCGAATTTGAGTTTAAGCCGAGAGAAGCCAAGACTTCACTATTTTTTTCCTTTTTAGAGAAGTATGTCGAGTGTCGGAGTCGGGATCGTCTATTGACAGATCTCATAACGAAGAACCAAAACTTGGACATTGGAATCTCAGAACTTCATAACAGTGTAATTATTTAAAAGTTCTGAGACCCAAGACCATCACGTGATGATGACATAAAATATTTCTGTTCCGCGGACCTGTCAAGTGTTGTGGCGCAATTCCTTGTAACGGTGAGTGGGCCATATCAGAGGTCGGAACCTCGGAGGATCGTTTAAATTGAATTTAAGAAATTTTCCAATACCCGAGATCCCAAAGGCACGAAATCTGGAGACTCCGAGAAGCGAAGGTTCCGAGATCGTTAAGAGCTGAGGACCCGAGACTTGGAGAGGAGCAAGGATCCGAGATCTGAGATAAGAAAGCATCGACAATCCATTTGATCTGAGACCCGAGATCCAAGAAGCGCCAACGATGTTTTTGGCCCTATTTTATTAAATTATTCCACTGCACTTAAGTTTTCCACGTTGTTTTTAAGAGGGATTTTGATTGGGGAATTGGAGGAAGCGCCTACTAAGAGAAACCAACTTAGAGAGGGACTCATTTTAAGAAAATCATATCATAGTTAGATTTGCATCAAGTGGTATCAGAGCAGACCCTACATTTGTTTTAGGAACAAAAGGAAATCATGCCGCCTAGAGCTGTAAGAAGTGTTGGCCGAGGCAAAGCTAAAGGACAGAGACAAATACTAGTTGCTAACAGAGAAGTGCTCTGAGCAATGTGGAAATTAGAAGAATGAATGAAAATAATGGAGACTAGTCGACACCGAGAACCAGAAGCTGGACATGTGAGTTTTGAGGAGGAAGAAGCTTCAGAATAAAAAGAAGCGGTAGAAGAACCAATATAGGCTAAGATATTCAAAGCAGTTTTGGGATCTGTTATGAAACCCAAACCATATATGTTTTCTTACACTGGTAGCATGAATCCATAAGATCTTATCAACTCGATCACATAAATGGATAAATCATTCGAATATGAAGAAATGTATGAGGAGAAGAAGGTCAAGTTTGTAGTAACAAGGTTAATGGGATATACAACTCTATGGTGGGATGATGTGAAAACACAGAGAAGAATAAAGAACAAGCAAAAGATCAAGAGTTGGGATAGGATAGTAGCAAAGCTGAGAGGGAAGTTTCTACCAAAGGATTACTAGTTAACTTTGTTCAGGTATATGCAGAACCTCATAAAGAGAGGTATGACAATCATATAATACACAAAGGAGTTTTATAAGGTGAATATTAGAGCTAGATATGTGGAAGACTTTTCAAAGAACACTGCAGGTACGTAAATGAACTTAGATTGGATATCCAAGATGAAATTAGTGTACTATTCATAAGGACAATAGAGAAGGAAAACCAAATTGTTTTGAAAGCAAAGGAGAAGCCTGTAAGGAAACAAGCTAGCAGAGGTAATGGTGTTGTTAGAGGTAGAGGATAGCAGCATAACAGAGGAAGATCTACTGCACCGAAAGATGGGGCTAGTAGTTCTAGTCCACAACAACAACAAGAAGGAGTGTCCAGAGGCTGAATATCATTTTCCAGAGGACGAGAAAGAGGTAGGAGAGAGGTTTGTTGCTACAAGTGTGGCAAGCTTTATCATATGGCTTATGAATGTCAAGAGAATAGAGAACCAGACTAAAGGAACATTGTTGCAGCTCCAGTAGATGAATTTGAAGTAGATGTGGAGAAAGAAAAAAATGTGCTAGAGACAAGAGAAGCCATGATGATGAAGAAGGTGTTGATCAAGCAAGAGAAGGAAGTTGTAGAATCAGACCAGAGGAAAACATTATTTTGGACTATTTTCAAAATCTAGGGTAAGTGTTGTAAAGTAGTGATTGATAGTGGTAGTACAAACAACCTAATGTCCATAGAGGTTGTAGAAAAGTTGAATCTGAAAAAGAAGAAGAATCCAACACCCCATAAAGTGTCTTGATTGTAGAAGTGACAACAAATTTTGGTGAATAAGTAGTGTGACATAGAGCTACAAATTGGTAGTTACAAAGACAATATTTTATGTGATGTGATGTCGATGGATGTATGTCACATTTTGTTGGGAAGACCATGGTAGTCTGACATAAGTGTGGTGCATGGTGGTAAGAGAAATACTTATAGGTCTTAGAAGGATGACATCAACCATACTTTGTTTCCATTGCAGGAATATGGGAATTTTGGAGGTAGTGATTCAAAGGCATTACTTATGAGTGGAAAGGAATTTTTGCAGTAGTTGGAATTAGAGAAGGTAATTTTTTCTATTGTTTGCAAGCCTAGAGTAGTTCCTACTTCTAGTACTATTTCTAATTTTCTTGTAGAGATTCAAGAAATGCTAGAGGAATATCATGATATTGTGGTGGATGATCTACCAAGTGAGTTACCACTAATGAGGAGTATCAATCATTATATTGACTTGATATTAAGAGCAAGTTTTCCCAATAAAGCTGCCTACCGCATGACACCTACAGAGAATGGAGAAATCAAAAAGCAAGTGCATGAGTTGTTAGATAAGGGATTAATCAGAGAGAGCTTTAGTCCATGTGTTGTACCCATAATGTTGACTCCAAAGAAGGATGGTGGATGGCGCATGTGTATAGACTCCAGAGATTTAACCAAAATTACCATTAAGTATCATTTTCTCTTGCCACGTGTTGGATTGTTTAAGTGGTGCCAATTGGTTTTCTAAAATTTATTTGAAGAGTAGATACCATAAAATGAGAATGAGAGAGGGAGATGAGTGGAAGACTGCTTTTAAAACTAGTGAGGGTTTGCATGAATGGAAGGTAATGCCATTTGGTTCGTCCAATGCACCTAGTACTTTCTTGAGGTTGATGAATGAAGTGTTAAAGGAGTTTATAGGGAAATTTTTGGTTGTTTACCTGGATGAAATTCTAGTGTACAATCCATATAAGGAGGAGCATATGAGAAATTTGAGATATGTACTGAAGAAGTTACAACAAGAGAAGTTTCTTATGAATTTGAATAAATGTTCCTTTTTGAAGTTAAAGCTTGTATATCTAGGATTTGTGATTTCTACGGAAGGATCGAATATGGATCCAGGTAGAGTGAAAGCTATCCTTGAATGTACTTCTCCCAAAGGTGTTTTTGAAGTTAGAATTTTTCATGGTTTGGCAAGTTTTTACAGGAACTTTATCAGGAATTTCAGTAAGATGAGTGCACCAATTGTAAAGATAGTGAGGAAGAATTAACAACCATTTCAGTGGACTGATGAAGTTGAAAGAGTGTTTCAGATGTTGAAGAAGAAGATTAAAGAACAACCCGCATTGTTCTTCCAAATTTTAATAAATCTTTTCAAGTAAATACTGATGTGAATAATGATGCAATTGGAGCAGTACTTAGCTAGGGGGAAAAACCGATATCTTATTACAGTCAGAATTTGAACGACGCCAGAAGGAAGTACACAACCTATGACAAGAAGTTTTATGCAATGGTTCAAGCTCTTAAGAAGTGGAGGCATTCTTTGTTGTCTAGGGAATTTAGTTTGTATACAGATAATTGTGCTCTTTAGTATTTAATGCAGTAGCCTAAATTGAAACAGAAAGATATTAAATGGGTTGATTACCTACAAAGCTTTACATTTGTTTTGAAGCATATCAGTGATTAATCTAATAAAATTGCAGATGATTTGAGCAGGAGATGACTTTTGTTGCAGGAAAGTCAAATTCAAGTGTTGGGATTTGATTTTACGATAGTGGCCTGAAATATAAAAGCATAGAAAATATTAGTAGAGGGGAGAAAATTTTGAAGTTGGAGATCTAGTACTTGCACATTTGAGGAAAGAGAGATTCCCCAAGGTCTAGTAAAACAAGTTGAAGTTCAAAAAAACAAGACCCTACAAAATTTTGAAGAATTTTTCTACCAATGCTTATGAACTTGAACTACCACCTGGAATTGGAATTTACCTATTTTTAATATATCATATCAATGTAAGTATGAACCTGAAACATAACATCCAACCAGTGATCAGAAGCAACGACCAATACAATGGGAAAAATAGTTTCTAGTAACTAAACCTTTGCAATCAGAGAGGGTCTTAGACAAAAGATTGATCAAGAAGACTAGGGACAAATAGTACTTTGAGTACTTTGTTAAGTGGAAGAATATGCTAGTGACAGATGTAAACTAGATGACTACCACACTCATACAAAAAAGTGGAAAATCTATTAAAGAACTCATGGATAGGAGCCCATGAAATCTTTGTTCCTTGGGAGTATGATGCAGGGGCATTCGTAATTTCTCTTTGACCGAGAGGTGAAAACCTTTTACCAGAGGAGTTGGTTCCTTAATGTGTGGTTTGTTAAGCTAGGATTGTATTTAATTGGGCATGTAATTAATTAAAATAGACAATTTGTTGCAGTAGTTGTAGTTTTAGTTCAATTTCCTCCAAATGGGTCTTTAGATCCTATCTTCAAGGATCTAAACTGAATAATGTAATTCTTATATATTTACTTTGATTAATGAAAGTGGAGTGGGGTGGAGAGAGTTTTCTTTATGTGTGGAATTTTTTTCTTGAGAGCTCTAAGATCACTTAACGAGTCCTTTTGTAACATGTTTTTGTTCTTATAGTTCTTTAAGCCATGTATTTAATTAAACATACTTCAGAGTTCGTGTACATATATGTATCATCATCAGAGTGTTGTAGGGGGAGCAGAAAAGGGCGAGAGTTGTTTAAGTGAGGAGTAGAGCCAAAGGAGGGAGCTGAGAGGAGAGGCCAAAAGAACACTGAAGCTTAAAGGGATTGGAAGATCAAATCTGAGTTTAAGCTGAGAGAAGCCAACACATAGTCATTTTTTTTCATTTTTAGAGAAGTATATCAAGTGTCAGAGCCGGGATCGTTTATTGACACATCTCGTACCAGATAACTAGAGCTCAAACATTGTAATCTTAGAACTCATAACATTGTAATTATTTAAAAGTTCTGAGACCCAAGACTCTCACATGACGTTGACGGAAAATATTTATGTTCTGCAGACCTGTTAAGTGTTGTGGCACAATTCCTTATAATGATGAGTGGGCCATATTGGAGGTCAAAACCTCGGAGGATCGTTTAAATTGAATTTAACAAAAACATTGAGACCTGAGATCCCAAAGGCATGAAGTCTCGAGACTGTGAGAAGTGAAGGTTCCAAGATCGCTAAGAGCCGAGGACCCAAGACACGATAGGAGAAAGGATCCGAGATCCAATATCGGAAAGGGCTGAGAAGCCATTTGATTCAAGACCCTAGACTTGAGAAGTGCCAACAGTTTTTTTCCCTGTTTTATTAATTTTTTCCATTGCGCTTAAGTTTGTTGTCATGTTTTTAACAGGGATTTTGATCGAGGAGTTGGAGCAAGTGCCTACTAAGGGGAACCAACACAGAGAGTGACCGATTCTAAGCAAAATTTAGTTAGATTTACATCATAATATACTGCATGTAAGTTCTTCCACTAATTTTCTAATCTGCACTGATTATTTTCTTTGGTGGGTTTTGAGAATTGGTAAGGGTATACCGAACCTCTGACTTTCATTTCGAATTTCATTTTTATTTTCATGAGTATGCTTATTTCACCATTCCCTTCAATGGGTTATGAAGTGTGTTCTTTCCTTTTTTTCTATGGTGAGTTAGGGTTATTCCACATCTGTTATATGGTTGTCGAGTGAGGGTTGTTTTCATATTGGCCTTGATGTATTGATGTTAAAAATTAATAGGAAGTTTTTTAGTGTTACAAAGGAGTGGTTGGTACAACGGAATATTATGCCCTCCACCTGAACAAAAATCTGACCGGGGACACCTTTGGCCTCTTGTGATAAGGTTCAAGGAGTAGGCTCCAAGTCTCCTAGTGGTTGGGATGTTATCCCCTCCATTATGATTCAAATCCCACCAAGGACATCTTTGGCCCATTGTGATAAAACTGTGCTAAAACTCACGTACTAGGTTCCCCCCCCTCATCGACCCCTCATGATAACGCTCAAAGAGTAGGATCCTTGGTTCCTTGTGATAAGGCTTAAGTAGTAGGCTACCCTCATGGAGTTAGACATCTTTGGCCGCTTGTGATAAGGCTCAAGGAGTAGGCTCCAAGTCTCCTCGTGGTTGCAATGTTATCCGCTCCATCTTGTTTCAATTCCCACCAGAATATCTTTGGCCCCTTTTGATAAAATGAGTAAGCTCCCCACATATTTGTCCCCTTGTGATAAAGCTCCTAGTGGAGTCTACTCTTGCTAAGTCATAAATTCATGATATATTTAATTTACCTGTGATTAAATATATTTTTAATATTATATTACCAATAAATTATTTATTTACCAATATATATATGTGATAATCTAATTTTAAAATTAGAAATTAAATTAGATTTCCAAATATTTGTGAGAATTGGATTTTAAACAAATTCTTTAACTATAATATATAGTTCTTTATATCCAAATCACTCTTAAATGTGTGGAGTCCAAAATATATATAGATATATCCAAATCACTGTTAAATAATTAAGGAAAATCCCTCCCCACAAATATCTGGAAGCCCAATTTAATCTCTAACTAGGGTTAGATTATCACCTATTACTTACTTCTTTAACACCTAACAAAACAAAATGATAGATCCGCAGAAGGATCGTAGTATTGAAAATTATGAACAAATCAATTTTATTGGATAACATATATATAACAAAACAAAATAATAGATCCGCTAAAGGATCGTAGTATAGAACATTACGAACAAATGGGAAGGGATCTTCCGTAACTATATATATATAACTAACTTTTCTCAAATCCAAATCATTGGTGTTCGTAATGTTCAATACTACGATCCTTTAGTGGATCTATTATTTTGTTTTGTTATATATATGTTATCCACTAAATATGATTTGTTCGTAATTTTCAATACTACGATCCTTCTGCGGATCTATTATTTTGTTTTGTTGGGCTGCGACAATTGAGCGGTATATTTTTTTCTTTGTAACGAAATAATTTTGAGAATGGATCACGCGACTCTGATTGTACGTACTTCTAATTTAGAGTTAATGCGAACTACACTTTTAACTACATTGATGTTTGAGTTAAAAAAGAGAGCTTCGCAAAATTTCCTTTTTTTTCAATTTTGAAATAAATGTTTTAAAATAAATGGTGGATACTATTTTAAAAATCCATAAATAAGACTTAGGTCACTCTAATCACTCTGGACAATTGGACTCTAAAATATTCTTGAAATCAAGAATCAAATTAAATCCTGCAAAGATAAATGTAATTTGTTAATAGCAGTCCGTGAAAATAAATGTATTCGATTAATCGTAGAGAACGCAATGTTGGATTCAACAACTAACTATACTGGTCTCTATCATAAAATCTCCCATTTGTTAATTTTCTTGCTTGTTTGACAGACCGCGTAGGTAAGTTTTACTGATCATTCTCTTCCATCTTAAGGGATCTTTGGACTACTATGCAATTTGGTGTAGGCCATCAAGAAAGTGGACTTTGTTATCTCAGCTGTAGGGGATTTCCAGCATGCAAGTCAGATGAATATCATCAAGACCATTAAAGAAATTGGAAACATCAAGGCTAGTATTAAAAAGTAACATTAATAAATTTAATCAAGTCTATGTCAAGTTGTTACTTTTTCACTATTATTATTGATCATATTTAATAGGTTTTTGAAACACTGAGGTAAGAAGTAAAAATAATGTAAGTTGATCCAATCAAGCCTGTATATCAGATTGTTATTTTTCACAACTATTAATGATGATATTTACATGCCTTTTTGCTGGTATTACACACAGGTGTTTACCGTCCGAGTTTTCGTTTGAATTCGATAAATTTCATGATGCAATGGGACCTATAAAGTCCATACTTGAGGATACGGTAAAATTTCGCAGGGTCATTGAGGCAGAAGGGATCCCTTACACATATGTCAACTGCAACTGTTTTGCAGAGTATTTTGTGCCCTGTCTGGGGCAGCTGGACCTCATGGTTGGCATTACTCCACCAGCACCGTCCCCTCCAAGGGATAAAATTATCATATATGGAGATGGAAACTCCAGGGTAATGTTTACAATAACGCTAGATGAAATTTATTTGACTTTGTCTAGTGAGTAGCATCTATTAAGTATATTATTGTGTTAGGATATTAGTGGTTGTTTATCCATTCTGTAATGAATGACTGTATGCAACGCAGCTGTTTTTGTTAAGGAGGATGGTATTGCAACATATACCATTAAGATAGTGGATAACCCTAGAACACTAAACAAGTCTTTGTATTTCATGCTTCCGGCCAACACTTTGTCTGTGAATGAGCTTGTGGGTCTAGGGGAGAAGATGATCGGCAGAACTATGGAGAAGGATTATATTTCAGAGTAAGAGTTGCTCAAAAAGATGGCCGGTTGTGCTTTAAAGCCTTCTTCCTTTAGCAAGGCGAAATTAAATACTCTTTTAAAGGAATTTCATCTATTTATTGGATATTTTGTTTTTCTTTTGAAGTATATTCTATTGCAGATTTTGGTATTCAATATATCTGTATTAAAGTCAATTTTTAACTTTTCTTCAAATTTAATAAAATTTCATGATATAGTCCATTTTTAATTTAATTGGAAATTTAAATGATAAAATATGTTGAAAAATCGAGTAAATGTAAAGTAGGTAACTTTGTATCCTGGCTCTCCAATAACGCGAATCTGCAATCCAATTAAGATAAAAAATGGTTGAGGGAGTGTTATTGTGTTTGGTGACGGGCTTAAATCAAATATAGTTAAGAGAGTGTATCAAATAAGGTTTTGGTCATCAGCTTCAGTTTGAGAAGTCACTAATCTAGGTTGTGAAATGTTGTTTGTTGGAAATACAGATGCACAATCTGATGTTGAGAAGCATCATTTTTTTTGGGTTTCATTATTCTCACAAATTTTAACATTGGAATTAATGGTGTGGAGGCTAGTCAACCGTAACCTGATTGAGTCTTGAAATTTATTTTACATCTTAATATGATTGAAATTTTGCTATGTTAATATGATTGAAATTTTGCTATGTTAATTGAAATATAGATACTTCTTTTAAATTAAAAAAAAACCTATACAAAAACATATTTGTTTATAAAAAAATTTAAATGGACAACTATTTAATATAAATCTACGCTCATGTAAATTACACTACTATTAAAAAGCGCTTAAAACACTATGTCTACTGTTCTTTATCAAAGGTCATCCATAGAATAACAAAGATCATGCAGTGGCTATCTGTACTATGTTTTTGTATTGTGCTCTTCACCCACTATGCCTAACAATCTTTGCAAAGGTGCTCCTTAAAATTACAAAGGATTGTGCATCCCCTATGTATGTTGTCTTTTATAAATTGGGCTTTTAAATAACATTGTAAATTTTCATTCGAGTGCGTTTCTGGAAGTCACAAGGATTGTGCATTGGTATTGTTTTATGGTTTTATATTATTCTGCTATTTGAACGTGTTATAATTTTTTTTAAATGATTTATATATTTAATAAATATTAATAATTTGTTTTGGTGGTGTAGAGAGGAGTTAATGGGAAAATGTGTTGTTGAGGTATTTTTTATTTTGCAAAAAAAATTGATTCAAATCTGATTTATCTTTGTTATAATGAATTATAATAATTGTTATTATTAATTTAATTTTTTTATTATATATATTTTTAAAATTTATTTATATATTATAAATATTTTGAAATATTTGTAACAAAAATAAATATTATATATATATAATTTTTATTATTTATATAATTTTTAAAATCGTGTTTAAAATGGAGAATATTAGTAAAATTTTCAAAATATTTATGTTAAAATCAAATTATATTTTATTAATAATGTTTGTATTAAACTTTGTTATCCGGATGTTATTTGTTAAAAATGGAGAAATAAAAATGGTTGTACTCTTTGAAAAAATATTATAGTGTATTATGAATATTAATAATAATAATAAAATATGGGTTACACTTTTTATTAGATAATAATTATTATTTTATATATAGAATAATTAAAATTTTTATTATCTATATATTTTTTAAATAGTGAATATTTGTAAAAATTTTATATTAAAATCAAATTATATTTTTGTTAATAATGTTCGTATTGATTTTTATTTTTTATTTTTTTATTTTTTTGTTATTTTTTTTTCTTTTAAGTTATGCTAAATTTTATTACTGAAACATAATGGTACATTAAGGCTTTGGCCTTTGCATGTCCGTGCCATGGTTTAGGGTAGAAACTAGCAAAACAAGGTCTGGACTGCCCATAATGGGAAACCAGTCTAGTTCAAAAATAAAATTGCAGGTGTTATCTTGCTGCCCACACAGGGGAAACCAGCAATTACGCATAGTATTTAACCAAATTTTCAGAAAAAACAAAAAAATCATCAAAGTAACCATATGACAGCAAGTTTTCCTAAAAACCCTGAAAAAACCAGATATCATAGTTCCCGAAACATGAGACTCGAAGACACGTGGCAAGTTGTGTGGCCGGTCAGGTTTCACGCTGGCAAGTCAGGTGTTATGCAGCGGCGATGGGTGTTCCTCAACAACAAAACACTTGTATTCATCCATGGCGCCTTCTGCCTATTGCGTTGCTCCCATATCATCTTCCTGCTGCTCCGGGTGTTCCTCCACGACAAAACATCTGTAAGGATCTATGTCATCTTCTGCTTGATGGTCATGGTCCTTCCCCTCCTCAGTTTGCTTGTCCAAAGCAGTGTCTTGCTTCGCCCTTGCACAGTGTGTGCACCCTAGCTAGCTCAGCACTAGTATGGCGTCCACCATCTATGGTTGGCTCCTCCTCGTGGAAGGTAATGGATATGGTGGCGGTGATGATGGGTTGGTTTAGGGAACATCAGTAGATGAATTGGGCTGAGCGGAGGGGCGGCTGTGGACTTGAGGGAATTTCACTAGGTGGCAAGTCAGAATGTGTCGGTTGGAGGCGGAGAGGTTGTGAGTGGCCTATGCCACTGCGAGTATTTGGGTAATGGTCTGAAGGCAGTTGAGCCCAAGGGGAGGAGGTGTCAGAGGTCAGAGACAGAGGAGAGCGGGACAATTTGCCTCTGCTGCCCCCTCTTTGACTACGCATTCTATGGCAAGTTCTGGGCATATTGACACTAGGGGTAGGAGGATGTCTGCAGGGAGATGACTCAGAGTGATGAGAAGGTGCAGCAGGTTCAAAGTTCGGCTCAGAGGAAGGATTAGCTGCAGACGCGGGGTTGAAGATGAAATTGCAGACCATGCTTTGAGTAAAATGAAAGCTCGGGCCGAGATTAATGCAGCTAAGGATGCTGTAGCGTCTGCCCGTAGTAGTGCGAGAGCTTGGTCCTGCTGCTGCCAAAGGACATTGGCATTGAAAAGGCAGGGGATTAGAGACTGGGGTGGTGGAGTTAATATTACCAGAAGTTATCATTAAGCCGAGCCGAGGTGGGTAGATGCAGGCAGTTTGAAGATAGTGCCGGCTTAATTGCCATTTATGGCCAATGTTACTACATTTTATGGATTGATGTGCAGGATTACAGAGGGCCATGTGGCAAGGCCACTTGCCGTCCCGTTCTGCTGCCAACCTATTAACTATGATGTGCACCTGCATCTGGGACGTATTGAATTTTTTTATTTACATATTTTTTTGTTAAAAAATGGAGTAATAAATAATCTTGTACTATTTTTTTTTTAATATTAGAGTGTATTATGAATATTAATAATAAAAAAATTAGGGCATATATCTTATATTTTGTTTGTGGAGTAAAATTAGTCTAGATTCATCTTAACTACGGATTTACCAAAGGTAGAGATGGATCAAATCTCTTGAGATGTAAATATCTTAAGATGTAAAAAGGTTTGATCCTTCTGTGAGTTTGGTAGATCGGAGTTGATATGGATCTAGGCCCGTTATATTTTATATTAATTATTTTAATGGACCGTGCACATAATTTGTATAATAAATTTACCACTGTGTTAAATTTTGATAGTTAAATTTAACTACCTACATTAATATTAATTATTTTTTATTAATCTTAATTGATTTTAAAAATATTAGTAAATTATGATTTTTTAATTTCTATTAAATTAAATAGTATATATAAATATCACTTGAGTCTATAAGTGACTAAACAATTCATTTTTATTTGATTTTGTCAAGGAGTTGTCTATATGTGAGAGAAATTTTGGAGTTTTTTATGATTAGAATCAGTAGAAAATTTTGTGAAATCTTAATTTGTGTTGTTTAAATAGATTTTTTGACTACATATATGGATTCAATGCCCTCAAAAGCCCCTAGAGAACTTGTGGTTCTCTTGTGATTTCAATGAATTCTCTTTGGATTCTAGAAAAAAATAAATTTAAAAATAAACCATAAAACTTTTCAAAAAATTTCATATATACACAATGCTTAGTATTAAAATAGCTCTTGAGAAAAATGTCATAACCCATGATTTTGTACTTTATATTTAATTAATATATTATTTTTTCCCATAATTTTGTTAAAACACATGATTTTATACTTTATATTTATCAAATTTATTTATTAAATTTTCCAGGATAAAAATAAGTAATTATTAAACAAAATTATTTAACATTCATTTACCTTTTATATTTATATATATATTAATTTTACATATAAAACCCATATTTAAATTTGTTTTATTTTTTCGTTATAATGCTCACTAATTTTCTTACATGATACTACCCATCTTACGGATACTGGCTATACAGCGCCGCTCGGTCAAATGAATGGTAAGCCATACAAAGGTATTTTTAAAATTATGAATATGTTTGGGACTTATTTTAAGTGTATATGATAAATTTATATCAAAGGTTTATAGTTATTTACTTTTAGTTATTATAATTTTAATGCTTATGGTTAGGGTTACTATAATTTTTTAAAAATATTTGTTAATATTAAATCAAAAGGATTTGATTCATTTCAAAAATAAAAGAGTTAGTGAAATAAGATGGGTAATTTTGTAATAATGCTTTATGCAATAAAATGTTTACGATAACAATAAGAAATAATAACAATATAGCTATTTTTAAGACTATTTCTGCATATTCACGAAATTGGAGAACAACTCATTTTCTAAAGTGGTGATGGCAACATCATTCTTTGAGTACTAAATATTTTAATTATTAAAATGTGTTAGGAGAAGTTTATTGCATTTTTCTATTAGATATTTAGAAATTTAAGTGTGGATTAAAATTAATTTGGTTTAATGTGTTTTATGGTATAATTTTTTTTCAATTTTTTGTTTTTTTTCTTTTACATTGTTATATACGTAGTTATGTTATGTTATAATTATAATATGTTTACAAATAGAGTGATCTCAGGATTTTATTTTTTTCTTTATATTAATAATTATTAATCGAAGGGTTAATATTTAATTGGTTTATGATTTCTATTTAAAGATCATAAGGCTGTTTTTGCTAATGAATAATTGTGAGAAACTCTCTTATGTATTAAAAAAAGGGACTTTTGTGCTAGTAAATTCCCTCACATGGCTGCGTTGGCTAGGGACATGGACTATTTTAACCATACCAAAACATAAAAATTTATGATCTTTAATCTAGTTGTGTGAGTGGATTATTACGATGTTCATCTTGTATAAAATACCTTGTTTCTTAGAAATGGTATCAAAGCTAGTTTAAAAAGTTACTTCCACTATTGATTAAGATCTTGAACCTAGCAAATGATTTTTGAGTTTTGAATTTTTTTGTGCATTTATGAGCTACGTGGACTATTCCACTATGTTTGAAATATTGCTTTCAATTAGAAATGATTTCTATTTCACCCCATAAGTTTTATGTTTGAACAAGATACAACCTTTTTCTTTTTTCATATACAAAATTATAAGTGTAAATACACATCTTAGCACATCTTTTCATAGAGGAAATATTTTGGTTTTCTATTTCTACTCCTTTATGCTATTTGTTTTGTTTTCAATGTGATCTTGATGTATTGAAAATAATGGAAAGTGTTTTCTTATTTCCATATGCTTTTTCTCGGCAAGCCCTTCATAAAGCATAAATACAAAGGAAACTTTGGTTTTTGGGCTAAACTAACCAAAGATCTAATGTATTATTGTTCATATTTGGAAAAATTTTGTTTGAAAATTAATTTAGGTTTGTATGTGGTCATATTGAATTTTTTTGCTTTAAGATAAGAATGTACTTTAAGGAAAATAATATTAAAAATGCTTTATCATTTACTAAAGTTTTTATATATTTTTCATGAGCTCACTTGGTTGAAAATTACTTTAGTTAGGAAGAAGTCTTGAGTTCATGTCTTTATTTCTTTGATGTGATGTCATTTTTTCTTTTCTTTTATAAAAATTCATAAAACCTTCAGTTATTTTATAACTTTAATGTAAAATGTATTTCACATAAATTATAAAAGTGAATCAATATAAAGTAGTATTAATCTTCTTTATTTTAGTTACATTTTGCATACAACTTGAATTTATAAAATAATTTCATTATAAAGTGATTCTCACATGTTCTATAAAAGTGGGTAACTTAACAAGTATCTTATTTGTAAAATTGATCTTATAGGAAAATTTAGAGAAGAAAATGGATATTATTTTTACTCAATGAACTCATTATTCATCCATCGCCACGAGGGTAAATGTTTTCCTAGCATGTGGTTCTTTTCTCACATTTTATGCCCTTTATTAAGAAATGACATAACTTTCACATTTGAAGTATGTTTCAAATGATGTTTTGTTTGAAACAACCTGTTTTTCAATAGCTTTATGTCCAAATAGTTAGTTTTAGCTTGTAAATCCATATTAGTTGAATATTTTAATATGGTTATGCTAAATGATATTTTTCTTCCTAGTACTAACTTGTATGGGCGCAGTTTCATTAGTTTGTGCATGTTGTGCTTACTGTTATTCCTGTTCCCACTGCAACTTCTTCTCTTGTTAGTGCAACTCCTATTCCTATTTGAGTTGCCGCTATTTAGCACCTGCAACTCCTTCTCTATTTCTCTCTCTTCCTTCGCGCGATCCTCTTGTTGCGCCGTCACCTCATAGCCTTGCTCTCCAAAGCTTCTTTCATCACAAGTGGATCTACTTGAGCTTGCAACTTTGTTCGCCTTTGCATTGTCAAGAACCTTCCTCTTGCATTTGTCGCATGCAGGTGTGCTACCTTTTTCTACTACTGATGGTGCTACTTGATGTGATGCCTCTGCCATTTCATCTTGATATCCTTGTCCATGAACAACTTGATGTCTTCATAGATAGGCAAGTTCATAGACCCTTGATTGACTGCATCCCCATTTGTGCTCTGAACAATTCCTTTGACTCTGCTCTCCTAGAAGCCAGTGTACCTGTGCTATTGAGAGGCAGATGAACACGTGTGATACCTGGAGACATAGCAACACTCATGAAAAGAAATCTATCAGTCGAAATCAAACCAAGCTGAAGGACTAGCACACAACATACTTGTGTGTCTATCTATGAAGATTGCACAATTTTCACCCGGACGTTGGGACACTGACTGCCAAAATTGCGAAAGCCACAGTTTGGGCTGTCAGGAGGCGGACTGACCGCTAGAACTGCACAATTCACAATCCAGCTTGGCTTGCTGAGGACTGAAACTGCATAATGCACAATTTTAGTCAGTAGTGACATGAAAACCAGCAAATTGCATTGCCCAGTTTCTGGGGCCAGTAAGGCATTGCCTCCCAAAATTGCACAATTCAAGCTTGGAGGTCAGTGTTGGGCCAGACTTGCATAATTTTTGGAGGGAACCTAGAGCATTCACTTCCATAAATGTGCAATGCTAGCCAGGTAAGGCAAGGTCCGGGCTGAGGCAACCAAAACCCGTCGACGGGCAACTGAAAACATGAGAAGTCTGATTGCATTGTGAAACTGAGTGAAAAAAGAGTGAATGATCATTCATCCAAACAACAAGTGCAGGATTCAGAAAATGAGAAAACATACATGTGTGTGAAACGGGTTGCCGCAACAGCGACCGTTGGTAAAAAATAGTCTCATTCGTGCGACAACAATGAGATGGACACGAAAACTAAAACAGTGCTTCTACAAGCTAACATACATCAAAACAACATCAAGCGCTCATTGAAATGAAGAAGACAAAACTCACCCAAAGAGAAACACAAAAAGTGACAGAAATACAACACAATACATGAAAAGAAGACTTACCCTGAAATAGCTAAGATGAAAGTATCGAATACACCTAGATTCAATGTGGGAAGTCAGAGATACAAGGTTGATGTGAGGAATGAGCTTTGCAGTGTTTGATTGATGAGTTTTGATAATATCGAGGTTATAACACGCATGCCACAAATCTAGGAAAAAGTTACACTTGGCAAGAGGTTTCTAAAATGAGATTTGCGTGTAACCTCCAGCTGCTAAGAATATATCCCTAGATCTATGGATGCCTTTTGCATGCTGCCTTTTGCTATTTCAGGAAGAGAAGCCTGTGAATGCAAATAAATTTTGCTCGGTCCTGGAGGGAACCAGTCAACCTGAAGGCACGTGCAACAACATGCTTGACTGAGAGAGAGATTTGTGTAATTTCTGAGAGGAACTGGGCTGACTGTCCTAGAGGGATTGCACAATTTTTGCAAGGAGTAGGTGATTGCTGCCCATAATTGCACAATTTCTGGTATGAGCAGGTGACTGCTGCCTAGAATTACGCAATTTCCTGGAGGAGCTGGGCTACTAACCTGATTGCGCATTTTTTCCAAGTAAGCATGTCTAACTGCTCTGTGAAATTTTGGAGCTCAGGAATCTTCCCAATTGATTTTCACAATTTCGGGCTGAGCTGCAATGTTGGGCTAGATTGTGCAATTTTCCCAAGGAAGACTGTCTGACTGCATTGCACAAGTTTTGAGCCCAACAGGTTGCCCAACAGATTTGCATAATTTCTAGTAGGAAGGCTAGATCCCCTCTAAAATTGCACAATTTTATTAGGGAGTTGCTCAACCTTTTACTAGCCCAAGTCCGGAGTGACAGCCTGTGAGGGGAGTGAAGCAAACTAAGATGCGTAGGCTAGCAAGCTGCTGAAAAACCAATGAAGCCTATGTACTTGGCAGTGCAAGACATGCTGTTAGGATGGTTGGTAGCGAGGCTCCAAAACGAAGCTAAGGCAAAATTTTGGAGGGTGGTTGTAGCCGCTACAATAGTAAGGTAAGGAGATAAATCATTAATATCAATAGATCCTTACCCATCTCCAACAGACAATAAGAAGTCCAAAAAATTATTAAGCACAACCCCTCCTTAGTCACTCAAAGAAAAAATGAGGCTATGATCACTAAAATTTATTTGAAGAAGTGGAAACAATTGAGGCAATGCCAGGAAAAAATCCTCTGGACCATATAGCTTCATAATAAAATTATTGCATATCTCTTAGCTCATAATGGGTCACGATGTTAGGTTGGAAATGGAGGAATCTAAGTAGACACAATCTATCTTGAAATCCTTATATACAACCTTTCTCATGTTGGTGCTAATGAATGATAAAGTGCAAGACTTGAAAGGATACAAAACCATTACTCTCCGCATTAATGGCATATATAAGGTCATCACTAAAATCATAGCCAAAAGGCTTAGACCTCTCCTTCCAAATATCCTCTCTTTAGTGTAAACAAGTTATGTCAAAGCTCGCCAGATGCTAGATGGCATCATGGTTTCCCATGAAACCATACACTCTCTGTAACTGTAAAAAGACTAGATTTCTCAAAATCTTTTGACAAGCTAAAATGGAAATAACTCTTTAGCATTCATGGAGCTTTTGGATTTAATCAAGGATGGATAAATTGGAATAGTAAGTTTTTACCAAAAACCTTCTTTTCCATTCTAGTTAATGTCTCTTCTACCTATCCATTCAAATCCTCTTGAGGTATTCGACAGGGAGACCCAATCTCACCTTTCGTTTTCACACTAGTAGTAAAAGGTTTGGGGAGAGATCTCAAAGTGGCGGATTCAAAGAATAAACTAAAATATCTATCTCTATTTAGAGAATATCTCCCATTAACTCATCAATAATTTTTTGATGATATCATGGGCATGGGAACTCCCACCATTCATGAAGTTAGAGAGTTCATGTAAAATTTGAAAGAGTTTTCTTAGGCTTCAGGCATGGAAATAAATAAGACCAAGTCCCAAGTATTCTTTTTTAATACTCCACTCTTTGTTTAGAGGCATATCGCAAGAATCCCAGGGTTCCAAATAAGAAAGCTCCCCTTGAAGTACCTGGGTGCACCATCAAGAGATAACTCCCTCAAATGGAGCCTGTGGGAGGGACTATTATCTAAACTCAATAACACCATAGAGGTTGGGATTTTACTTCACTCAATGTTGTTTAGATTTTGTTTCTTCTAAAAGTGATGCTCCAAGTCCTCCCCATCAGGGAAAATTTTAAGGATGGAAATTTATCTTAAAGTTCAGAAACCTTGGCGAATATCACAAGTCAATAATATGAAATATATAAAATGTTTGAAAATATTTTTGCAAAAATATCCAATTTTATAATAATTTTATATAGTCTCTATATAAAAATTTCATGATTCTTAAGGAAAAATAATTTTATACAATAAAATTTGGGTTAATCAGTTTTTGAAAAAAATGGAAATTAGCGAATCTTTTTTTTGGGAAAAGCATACAAAATTAGCACACTCGCGAATATTAGCCCCTAAAATTTCCCCTACTCCCCATTTACATATTTTTGATACTCATGGGATTGACCTCGATCCTACATGGGCTTTGTTGAATACAATTTTCCTTCATCTAGGTAGGTTACAACTTGGATAAAAAAATGGTCCTTAGTTTCTTGGGAAAAACTTTGTTGGAAGAAACTAAAAGGAGGATTGGGCTTGCGCAATCCCACTATAATGGCAACTGTCTTGGGAGAATAAACATGGTGGAGGTGGATATAAGAAGAATGAGATCCCCATAAATTCTTGTGGCATCAAAAATATGCTCTCCGTGTGCCTTGAGAACACCTTATCTGAATGTAATCTACATTTCTGGTTCGTCCATATGGTCTCCAGCTAAAAAAGGAAAGCACTTAATTCAACAACAATTCTTTTGGAAGGTCGTGGAGGCGGCGTAGTGGTAAAGTCGGCCTCGTCATGATGGACCGGTCTTGTGTTCGATCCCGACCAAGGTCGTAGCTCGTCGTGCGAGTAGTTAGTCTAAACCGGGCCAAGCCCACTACCTTTTTCCCACGGGGATTTGGATTGACGGTGAATGGGTGTGCTGTTAAGGCACTCCTTGCAATAGGTCACCGGTTTAAATCCCCCGTGGGTACTTAGGTTAGTCTTAACTAGAAAAATAATAAAAAATAAAAAATAAAAAATTCTTTTGGAAGTCAAATATGGTTGTACTACTCTATTTTGGGATGAATCATGGTAAAAATTACCTAAATGCCATGATCAACAATAATTGGACAATATGCGGATGTAGATGACTTCCCACGGATTAACAAAACTTCCTGATTATTGGATCCACTCAAATATTAGTTAGAAATGGAGATAGTGGCTAGGATCATAATATTGGAATCCCAAGCTAGAGGGAAAATCATGGCAATAGTTCTCGTGTCATCTCCAAAAAATATGAATCCCCTACTCCTCCAAACTGGACAAGCTTCGATGGTGCTATACTTCAAAAGGTTCTTTTTTCATACATGAAGTATATCATCTAGAAGTACGGCATTAACAAATACCAATTGATGAGATATGGATCATAATTTCATAGAAAAACACATGGACAAAAATATCCTTCTTTCTGTGGCTCCTGATTCAAAACGAGACCCTTACGTGGGACAACATATGAAAGTGAAACTACTAGGGACCTTCTAGATGCTCCCTCTATCTTCTCAACCTGGAAAGTATTGGGAATTTATTTTCTCTAGAAGAAATCTAAAGTGTTTGAAAAATTCAAAGAGTTGAAGGCTCTTTTGGAAAATTAGATAAAAAATAAATTAAGGTGCTAAGGATAGAAATTGGTGAAGAATTCTACATAAATTAAATCAAATAAGTATGTAAGAAGTTTGGTATAACGTGGAAAAAGAATGCCCTATACACACCTTTGTGGAATGGAATTGTAAAAGGGATTAATAGGATTTTAATGGAGAAAGAAAGGAGCATGTTTAATGGTGTTAGGTTATGATAGGAATTTTCAGTAGAGGTAGTGGATATTGTGTGTTGGTTGGTAGAAACATAACCCTCATCAATGTTGGATGATAAGACTGCACATGAGGTATGGAATGGTAAGAAACCTTCTCTTAAAAAAAATATATTATTTGGTTGTGATGGTTATGTGCATGTTCCAAAGGAGAATAGGAGTAATCTAGATAAGAAAGTTGAAAAGTGTATCTCTATTAGATATAAAGATGGTTTAAAATGTTATAAGCTTTGGAACCAAAAAAAATAAGAAGGTAGTGTACAATTGAGGAGTAGTATTTAGAAAACTGAAATATGTTGTTGAATAGGAAATCCTTCCAAGGGAGAAAGAACCATAAAATATAGAGTTTAGATTGAATGATGATTAATTAGACTCTACAAAGGAAGAAGAACCACAAACACTAGTATTAAGGAGATTAGTTTGGGAAAGAATATAGCTAGAAAGGTATAATCCACCTAATTTCTATTAATGGTGACCCTAAAACTATTAGAGAGGTCATGAATTTAGAGGGTGGTAAACAATGGAAAAAGGCCATGATTGAAGAAACAGAATCTTTAGGGAAAAAATATGCTTGTGATCTAGTGGAGTTTCTAGTTGGAAGAAGTCCCATTGGATACAAATGGGTATTTAAGAAGAAGTTGAATGCAAAAGCTAGAGTGGATGAATACAAAGATTGATTAGTAGAAAAACGTTATTTCCAGGTAGAGGCAATTTAATTTAGTGATATTTTTTTCTCCTCTCACCAAGTTAACTTACATTATATTTCTTTTATCTGTTGTTGCTACTTTTGATTTTGAAGTAGAATAGATGGATGTGAAGACATAATTCCTACATGGGGATCTAGAAGAAGAAAAAAGGGTTTTCAATTATTTGCATGACACTGTTGGTTATGGATTGTGCTACTAAGGAAGACTAGGATTAGACAATATTAGATATACATGGCTTTATTGATGTAGACTAGGTAGGAGATATAGATCATAGAAGATATACAAGTGATTATTTTCTATTTGGATTAGAAATATGTTGGATGAGAAAGAGATAGCATATGGCGGCTCTCTCAACATTACAGTTGAATACATTCTAGCCACTCATGCAATCAAGGAAGTAGCATTGTTGTATAAATTGTGTTGGTATAGTGAGCTATGATGATAGATTTTGATAGTTAGAGTGTGATCTTGCAAGTGAAGAACCTAGTATATCATTATAAGACAAAGCATATTGTTGTTTAATATCACTTTGTGAGAGATATGGTTTAATAAAAGAAGGTGTTATTGGTGAAGGTTGACAATTTGAAGAATGTTTCATATTCATTAATAAAATATGTGAGGACTAAGAAGTCCTCTTTATTTAGAGAAATAATGAGCATTATTACAATAGATTGATGATCATATAATACTACAACCCCCTGTTTGTAAAGAAAACAAGTGGGAGAATGTTGATTATGTGTTATATTCTTTGCACGATTATCATGAAGTGCTATAAATTGTGTTAAGTGTAGTGAGGGGATGGAAACACCATGATTTTTTTGGGATGGTTTTTTTTGTGTTTTTTTTGGTGGTTTTCAGCACAATGCTTTTGCCTTTGGTGGTTTTATGTCACATGGCAGTTTTTCCAATGGTTTTTTAGTTTCAATTATAACTATGATTTTATTTTTAATCCATGGTCAATCAATTGACAACATATGGATGATACAATACATACATACATACATACATATAGTACTAAAGAATATATTGAAAAATATTTCTATTTTTCATAGTTTTTGGTTTCTAAGATAAAATCTCTATATTAAATAATTTATTTTCCATAACAACTTTTAATAAGGCCCTTCATGTAGCTGGTTTAATTCTTTATTTAGTGACCCACAATGTAATGCTCACGGTAGATTTGATGGATGAATCAAACAAGATGTTTTAAATGTACATTAAATAGGGAAATAAAAGATCCGAGGGTGCCATTCCCAGACAAAAATAGTAAGAAAAATCAAGAAGAAAATTGTAGTGATACCATAGGACCTTATGTTTTCCATGGAAATATCAATAGTTATTCCCAATGGATGTTTGGTAGCGAGTTGTCACTCTCCCCACACATCAACACCTGGGAAAATGATGGATGATCCATGGGAATGTAGAGTAGAGAAGGACTTATGTGAGCCTGAAGGGTGACTATGGAAAGTGAGAGGAGACTTAGGAATGCATGTGTATAGAACCATGAGGGTGTGCCCAAAGCTAGACTCTTTCCCATGGTAGCTTGGAGAAGCATAATGAAACCATACAAAGAAGTATTTATTTATGAATGTAAACTTATTTTTGAATAAATACTACATTTTGGAATTGAAACTCTTTAAAATGAAATAAATATTATGCGGTAGAGATTATAACCAACACCAAAAGAAAAAAGGCATGTATTGAGTACTTGGTAGGAATAAATTTTTAAGGATGAAGAGCATTGACCTTACATGGGTATATAATGTAATGAGGAAAATGTATAGATAAAGGGGAAGGGGAATGTAACACCCCAATATGAACCTTGTATGTAATTGTACACATTTTTATTAGGCTAGTGATCTAGGTTATGTTGGGCATTTTTTTTTTTTTTTATGTTATTAAGGCCTGTGTGCCTATGTGTGGATGTGTTTTGAGACTAGAATGTTTGAGTGGTTTTGGCGAGATAACCTACGACCTAAAATTCCAGCAAGCCTAGCAGGTGTAACATGTAAACACACATATATATTAGTAAATGACACCGTAACTATAGATTAGGGGGCAAGAAGAATTAGAGGGCACTAGGACTCCAGGAAAGGAAGGTAGAGGACCTAGGGAGCTTAGCAATGGGACTAAGCCAATAAATGTGTTATTTTATTCCTATCAAATGTATAAAGGTAAAGTTGCTTCATATTAAAATATATTATAACATTAAAATATATTATATTATTATGATATATTATACTATTATAAAATTATAAATTATGGGGCATTGGGGCTATAAAAGGTATATTCCATGGTTCAATTTGTTTTTCTATGAATGTGACTGCCCAAGAGAGCTACAAAGTGTATGATTATTGTACCCCGAGTATCTTAGGTGGGTATAGGTACAAGTGTAGCTCTCCTTGGGCTACCTTGGGTAAGGCTGCAACCCTAGAGGGAGAAATATAAGGATATGTGTCCTCATATATTCCTGGAGGGTACCTGGAGACACTCAAGGGAATATAGGACTCCTAGAAGGCACATGGCTCTGAGACATCGCTAACCAACTAAGTTGGAATCCCATGGATGGGTAATGACATAACTTGATGGATTGTAAATAGAAGGGGACACACTACCTTGGGTTGTGTCGGTTGATGGGGGATGTGAGACTATTTTTTGGAAGTTGTTGGGGTTTGGTAGTGTGGACCTATTCAAGTTTAACATTCGTAATGTGCCATGGCTACCTTTACATAAGCCATTGTGCTTATGAAATCACGGTCCCATCTTGGGGTTCATTTACACTTGAGATATTATAAGTAGTTTGGTTTATGGATAGGTGGATCATCCAAGGTCCTTAGTGTGTCAATAAATTTTATCAAATATGTTTTCAAACCTTGAATTTTTCATTTTTGTTGTTTATTATATATGAATTTTATGCATGTTATTGTGTTGGTATGGTTATATTACACACATATGTACAAACATATGTATATATGTATGTCTGTGTGTGTGTGTACACACACACACACATATGCATGTACATACACACTCACATATATATTTATGTGAGTGTGTATGTACATGCATATGTGTGTGTGTGTGTATGTATTGTGGGATCAAAATCAGAGTGGATGGCATTTCCTTGACTGGGTGGATGAGGGTTGTGGATTTACACTTGAGATGTTATAAGTAGTTTGGTCTATGGATAGGTGGATCATCCAAGGTCTTTAGTGAGTCAATAAATTTTATCAAATATGTTTTCAAACCCTAAATTTTTCATTTTTGTTGTTTATAATATATGAATTTTATGCATGTTATTGTGTTGGTATGGTTATATTACACACATATGTACATAAATATGTATATATGTACACACACACATATATAGACACACACACACATATGCATGTACATACACACTCACATATATCTTTATGTGAGTGTGTATGTACATGCATATGTGTGTGTGTGTGTGTATTATGGGATCAAAATCAGAGTGGGTGGCATTTCCTTGACTTGGTGGATGAGGTTTGTGTTACAAGAGGGTTGCTAGCCTACTTAAAATTTATCATTTAAAAGTTATCACCCAAACTATACTTTCCTTGTGAAATAAAACTACTATGATTCAATTATTTAACCTCCATGCCAAGGAAATAATTCATTAATCGCAAATATACCATATTAAACTCACATATCATTTTTTCTCTAAATTAATACATCAATAACACATGCTCACATGTCATATATTTATAATCACACAATCAACTAATTTGTCTTCATGTTGGAATTGACATAGATATTTAACTCACTTCCTCTCCTACCAAAGCCATTACTATGAAGCTACATATCTATTAGATCATTTTATCCCTAATGGAGATTAATTAAGCTCATATAAGGTATAATTCAACTTGCAAGCTTTTTTTCTTGTCTTGTAACTTGATTACCTATTCCTTGTTCCATAAATGCTTCCCCATGTAAGAAATCGTTCAACAATGGTGACTTTGACATTTCAAAACCCTTCAACTAAAATTAGTTTGCTAATATCAAAACCATTGTTATAGTATCTAATATTTGTATGCTAGTTGTAGTTCCATTGGAATGATTATCTCATCTTGTTGTGAATAACTCTTCTCCATCTAATATCTCTATGGTAACTAAAGTCACATTTTAGTTGTTGTGATTGACTCTTCAACAACAATCATTCCTCATACTTGTCACAACAGGTTTATTTCTTGCCATTCAATAAAAAAATATTTTTTCAACTTAAACTTAATAAAATATAGACAAAATAACAATATTATCTTGATTGATACTATTGGATCAATTTCCTTGAGGTTTTGTATATTTCTTGAAGGACTTGGATTGGATTATGGAATTTCACTTCAAATTCATTTGTAAATTATTGAACATGGAGAAGTTATCAAACATAAACTATTGTTGAAGATTCTAGAAAAAGGATATATTTCCATCTTGTGATCATCACATTTTCACAAGATTTGGTTTTCCTTGCATTACATCTTCATATTAGTACCACTCTTCCTTCTTTATCAAATATGAGATTGCAACTAATTATCAACTTATATAGCTTATAACCCTTTCTATCCTAAACAAACTTAAATTGTTCACTTTAACATTTGATTTTTTGTCTCTCATCCTCTTAGAAATGTGAGAGTGAAAGGTTCAATGAGATCCACCTTATGATCAACTACTCGTAGTTTTAATTTTCTCAACAATCTAGTGGTATTCTACCCTTCACACCCTTTATAGAGTACATATTCAACAAGTACCTAAAGTAATACCCAACATATTCACAAAAGGATTTTGTAAGGTTGTTGGCCTTAATGATAGTTTGCGCCATTTCAAATATTTCTCTAGCTACATTATACCACCCCAATTTGTTGAAGTTTATAATATACACTTGGGAACCTTTTTGTTAATTATAGTTCCAAAATTTTTGAAATTTATGGAGTGTAATTATTTTGACTTGAAATCAATTTAGAGACTCGAATCTTATTCGATAATGACTAATGATTTAAGTCTGGGCAGTGGATAGAAAATATAGATACTTGGAGCTAATGATAACCATCAAACAATTTATGCAATTTTGATTCTTGGGATAGATTTTGAACTATATAGCTCCTACCTAGTTTAATTTCAATGAAATCATGCTTTTACCCTTTATGAATTTTTGCAATCTTCGTGATGAAATCAAGGTATACGACATATTCTTAATTCACCCAAAGTGATAGGTTTAGTGGTTGCAGTCCTAGAGGGGGTTGGAAATTAATCCTCTTTGCAAACCTAAGGTTGCAGCCTTTGTTGAGTCTTGAAACCAGATGTGTCTGATAAGGAGCATAGGGAACCTAATCGCATTCCTCTTCGTACTCCATTTGTTATGCTACATAGTGGGACTAACACCCTTTTAAGGTATAAGAATTATAATTATAAAGATACTATGAGTTTGAGGCAAAGAATGCCAAGGGATAGTGATATTTCTTTACCTTTTAACTTCCCCCTCAACATAAGGTGGGATCCATAATTGCAAATTGATGTGGGGCTCAAGTATGAACATGAAAAGGGAATATTTAAAACTTTTCCATTAGCCTAACTAAAATGAAATAGAAGTCATATGAAATATTTAATAATATTTAAACTTCTATAATATTTCACTCTTACTTACAACCATCCATTCACTTTCATAATCAAATTATATCATTTCTTGCTAGCATATGAATGCAAGTCGAAGGGGTAGTGTGTTATGTAGGCACATGTTTAAGGCGCAAAATACTTATGCATAAGTGTTAATTTTACCTACTAATCAATATGGTGTCAACTCACAATAATGAAGCTTGCTAGAAGGTTGGGTATGCATAATTAAATTGCAGAACCAATTATTCATGATGGTGGAATTATAACATTGATAGCCAATTGTTACACTCAAACTCAACTACATTACTATTTCTTAGAGGGTCCATGTTGATGAGATGGAGGGATTATAGAACTACCCTTTATCGAGCAAATTCAAGGTAGAAATTGGTAAAATATTATCCATACTCGTTTGTTAGGTTGACTTAGATGTTGAGTTTTTTTCTTCCTTTATCTTGTTCCCTTATAAAGATTTGTCAAGTTTAATATTTGTATAAAGATAATACATAAAAAATAAAAAATAAAAAAGGTTATACCTTATTCAAAGAAAATTTATTTATACTAAGATTTATAGAATGTGAATGTGTTAGGTTTCACATTTCTTTCTTTTCTTTAAAATTTATATTAATCTAAAAACCTTAATCCTAAATCAAAATAAAGATATCTTTAAATTAACATACTTCAAAAGTTATTCTCCCCTTTCTCCAAATAATTTACAAGATGAAGTTATTATTATTATTTTAATTAACTAAATAATAAAAAAATTGAAAACTAAAATAAATAAAATATACTTGAATTTATTAAAATATTCAATTATATAATAAAATATACTCTTCCCTTTTCCATACTTTCTATCAAACCTGCAAATTTTTTTCACCATTTTAACACCCTATAATATAAAATTAAAATATTTAAATATATGATAAAATATACTATTTCCCTTTCCATACTTCCTATGGAACCCACAAAACCTTTTCACCATTTTAGCACCCTAAAATCTAAGTGATATTAATTTGTGAAGTTGATATAACTGTTACCTTAATAAAAGACGCATCTTCTTATTATCCAAGGGAGAATTTGATGGTGATGGGTCACGTTATCAAATGAAGAACAGGTTCTGGTGATGGTGTTGATTTGATTTTAGTTAAAAAAAAACAAAAAAAAAAAAAAGTATTTAAATAGATTTTTACATAAAAGTAACACTTAAATTTAGGTGAAATGCAAATTAGATATCTAAAACGTATGCAATAAAATTAAGAACGCATTTTACTCCACTCCATATCCATTGAATATCGAGAATCTACCCTAAGGATGCTTGAAAGTAAGTATTTCCTTAGTGAACCACAATTTGGTGACCAAGCTAGATAAATGTGATTTATGTCTTTGGTTAAGCCGAACAAAAAATTGTTTACCAAAGACGAGACATGGAATAAGTGGTAGGCAGATACACGCTTTAGTTTAGCTGTTAATGAAATGTGAAAGTATATATTGTTATATATGAAAGTTGTCCTTAGATGAGTAATAAGTAATTGTATTGTTGAGGAGACATGGAATAAGTGGTAGGCAGATACACGCTTTAGTCTAACTGTTAATGAAATGTGAAAGTATATATTGTTATATATGAAAGTTGTGTTTAGATGAGTAATAAGTAACTGTATCTTTGGATATCGGAGTTTTTAGTTTTTAGTATTAAGATGTGAATTTTTTTATTATATTCAGGGTATATTCAGTTTTTTTTGGTTGATTTGTTATTAGTTTTTTTTATTAAAAAAGTTAAAATTTATTCTAAGTTTAACAGTATGAAATTAAATATATTATTTTTAAATAAATTTTAGTTCTATTTATCTCAAATATGATTGGTTGAAATGTCTTTCTTTTTATTGTATAACCATGACAAGAATTGACTTTTGTCTATTTTATTATTAGTTACTATGTACAATAAATATAAATAATTTGAAAAATAAAATTATATATTAATTACTCAATAAAGGTGATTTGTAATTAAACTCAAAAATTTCATTTTTTCATTGGTGTAAAATATTGAAAAGATAATTTTTATGGGTTTTATTTTTTAATTTAAAAAATATAAATTTGAAAAAAATATGTAAAAATAACATGTGTACAATTTGTACAACTCTCACTATATCAATCTATACTCTTAATGACATGACATGACATGTGTACTATAATATGAGTATTATATAAAAAATTGCCATCATTCAATATTAAATAAATAATTATTAATTTGTTATTATTTTCGTCAATGTCAAATATATATATATAACTTTTATCTACCAAAAATTGTTTAATTATAATAAAAAATTAATAAAAAAATTAAATAAATATTTATATAACTTATTTTATAATTTTAATATTATTTGAAGTACATAATAATAAGACACATCATAACATTAAAATATTTTATTAAATTAAACCAAATAAAATAAAAATACATGATTATAATGTTTGGGAAACAAATTTGACTAGAATTGTTAGATAACTTTGATTCGGTCAAATATTATAATTTGAAATTATAACGGATAAACATAAACATGAAACTCTCTCCCTTTTTGAAGGTTGGATAGATCATTTTGAAAATTCATAGTGACCTCAACTATCGTAACTATAGCAAAAAATCAGTGGTAGTTGTCGACATGGTTCACGTGAAATGTTGCAGGGAGGCTTAAATGCACCATCTAGTTATTATTAATGGTAGTTGCTGTACTTTAAATAAAATATTTTTTGAAAAATTATAGAAATTTTGGTAAGATTTTGATAAATTTTGTTAGGAATTTTTGTAAATTTAAATGTTAAATTTCAAAATTTTAAATATTTGAAAAATTTTTGATAGTGCTGAATCCATTCCCACCATTAAAAATATAATTCTCCAAATTTTTCTAATTTTTTTTCTCAAATTCCAACTACTTTTATCCCTTTTCACCATTGTCCTACAGGATCTGATCCTTTTGAAAATCCTTAGCGGCCTCAACTATCACAACTAGCCCAAAATGGTAATTGATGACGTGGCTCATGTCAAATGTTGCAAGGAGCTCCAAATGCACCATCCAGTCAACTATCATCCAAGAAATGATAGGGGTTGTCGACACGGTTGGATGGATCATTTTGAAAAGCCCTAGTGACCTCAACTATCACAATTCGCCAAGGATGGTAGTTGATGACGTGGCTCATGTCAAATGTTGCAAGGAGCTGTAAATGCGCCATCGAATCAACTAGCATCGTTTCTGGATCATAGTAGTTGTGGATAATATAAATGTTTCAGCGAGTTTTGAATGCGCCTTTGACCTTTGCTTTTGTGCCAACTCACATGCCACTAAATATAAATAGTTAATCATTCTCTTAATTTATATAATATCGATTTTTATGGGCATAGTTTATTGAAAGAAATGGCCCTTTTAGCCCATTTTGCTTAAAATATTTTAAAGATTTATAAGTTCAACGAATTATAAGTTCAAGCGGTTTAATTCTCAAATTTCAAAGTGTTTTAGTGGTTTTCCAGGTCATTGATAATGAATTTTAAATAATAAGCTTTTAGATAAATGTGTATCTTTCCATTAATATGAAAAAGACAAATATTTTTATTAGCTGGATTATACGAATTTTGAGTGTAATATATAATTTGAGTGAGTTTATTGGTTAATAATATGTGTTTTTTTTAAGATGTCAAGATCAAATTTATAGGGGTAAAGTATATACGTCATTATAAACTTTAGCAATCAATTAAAATTGATGTGTGTAATGAGTATCTTGTCCCATAAACAAAAAATGTTATACACTAATTTAGTATTTGATTTGGTAGTTATCTTGATATCATTAATATTATTATTATGATTTAATTAAGAAGTTTAATGTTGTTATGTTATATGAAATTATTAATATTAAATCTACAAGATATAAAGCTTTTTGTTAATTTTTTTTTTGGTAGGTAAGCACCCACAGGAATTTGAACTAGTGACCTATAGCAAGGAGTGTCTTAACAGTACACCCATTCACCGTCAAATCAAAGCCCCATGTACTAAGTTTTTTGTTAAATTGTTTATAAAGGAGAAAGTTAAATACAATGAAAATTATGAAATAGGAAAATTAAAATTTAATAAGTCTACTTTCATGGCAAAACCAATATCTCTTTTATCTAGTAGTTAAATAGGAATTCCTTAACTCTTAAACTTGGTTATTTGTACTTATTCTTAAAAGTGGGTATAAAAATAACTCACCCATTGTACCATCATATTACTATATCCCTTTTAGCAAAGTTGTATCAAATTACTTTGGAAAATAATATGAATGTATGGCATAAGGCCATGAAAAATAGTTAAAGGCTAAACCAAATTTAGGAGCTATTATTTAATGATGGACCACCTTTTTATGCGTAGGATCATTATAAAAGAGTGTCACAATAATAAACACAACCTCTTATCTTGTTTCATTGATGTAAAAAAAATTGGCACAACTAATAGTACTAACCTACAAAGTTAGAAGTATCTTTTGTGTTGACAATTGTAGGAGAAAATCATTTTCAATTTTAGGAACATTAAAGGTTGGTTGGAAGAAATTAATTGTACTATAAGATTTTAGAAGGGTTGTCCCCTGTAGCCTATCTTTTTTGGCATATACTTCAGCAAGTTAGAGAGTTATTTCAAGAGGAAAGTTGTGTTGGCTTGAATCTAGTTAGTTTAGTCATCATCCTCTTTCTTCTTTATATTGATGGTATTGTTAGATGACAAGAAATATCTTGGAATTTGTTTCATCATAAACACTGTAACAGATAAATGTAGAGTGACAAATTTATTATGCTCTTAAAAACAATTGTAAATCGATAGAATTTTGACTATGGAATAAGAGAAAATTTCTCTTTGAGATTCTAGTAATTCTATTTATTTTATATGATTATGAAGTTTGGGATGGTAACACCTTTAAAAAATCCTAGAAAAATATAACAAATCTAAAATTATTTTATAATATATAATAAAAAAACTAAAACCAATACACTGTATTATATATTTCTCATCAAATAACATATTTACAATTAGCCCCAAGAGTTAGCTTAATCGGTCAAATCAGTGCCTTGCCAATCAAGAGGTCACAAGGTCAATATTTAACGTTAAGAAACAAATTGAAAAAAAAAAAACATCAAAATCCAATCAAAACTATTTATACTTTTAACCCAATTAATATAAGCACACTAAAATAATAAAAAATATCATTTTTTTTATATGATAGTGAACCACACAAAAAACAAAAACATATTTGCAATTAGATATTTAACGTTAAAAAACAAATTGATAAAATAAAAAAATTAAAAATTAAAAAAAAAAAAAAAACAAAACAAAAAAACAAACTTCAAAATCCAATCAAAACTATTTATACTTTTAACCCAATTAATATAAGCACACTAAAATAATAAAAAATATCATTTTTTTTAATATGATAAATACTATAACTACTTTTTTGATGTAGATTTATTTTATGAAGTGAAAGATACTTAGTGGATTTCTCATTAAAGGCTTTGTGTAATCATTATATGTTTTAGAATTTTCGACTATAATTTTGTTAATTATGAATTTAATATCTTGAAATTTTTTTAGAGCATTTACATTATAAAAAATTCACAATTCAAACGAGGATTCTATACAATGTCCCCAAATGTGAAAAAAAAAAATAAAAATTCCAAAATATATAACAAATATCCAAAATATATAACAAATATTAAGACTCCATTGAACAGTGTAACATGATGATGGGTTCATCTGCGTATGGGCAACTTCTGATGGATTCGTCTGCGTATGGGCAACGTTCAGAGTGGCAACGTTTAGAGTTGCTAGAATGATGTAAAATCGGTGGTGCGGGATATACCTACCGGGTTTGATGTGGATATATACTTTTAATATAGATTTCCATGTTGATAGATACAATTTTTAAAGTTGCTGGGACCCATCGAATTGCAGGTGCCAGGTATTAATCATACACATCTAGCCGAGATTCGCATTAAATTGTTTAAATAATGTTCCGTGCGCGTATTAGGGTAAAGATAAGATTCTCTATGATGATTTAAATTCGGCCGTCGCTGATATGCCTGTGATTTGATGTGGACGTGTACATACAAGCAAAAGTTGAAGTGGAAGTTTTAGAGGTCATAGATCTTTATAAGAGTGGGGGCACTTCATGCTATTTAGTTGAGACCACTGTGCACCATGGTAAGCAACAAGAGCAGGATTCTGATGATTGGTGGAACAGAATTTATCTGTCGTCACTTTACCAAAGACAGCCGCTGACGGCCATCCCACCTTCCTTCTCGTCTGAGAGTAGCTGCTTCTTCTAGTCCGGAGAAAGCCAAGCTAAACCTTCCATGCTTGCGGAGCTACTAAGATGCATGGGCATCTATAATTTCTCTTACGCGAGGTCAAAAATTTTAAGATAATTTGTTACAGTGGTTTTAGTTTAAGTTCGATTTGTCTTAAATGGGTCTTTAGATCTTATTTTCAAGGATCTAAACCGAATAATGTAATTTTTCTATGTTATTTTTAATTGATTAATAAACTGGAGTGGGATGGAGAGACTTTTTTTTATGTGTGGAAACTTTTGTTTGAGAATTTCAAATTCATTTAACTAGTTTTTCTGTAATTTGTTTTTGTTCTTACGGTTTTTTAAATCATGTATTAAACAGACCCGAGAGTTTACATACATATATGTATCGTTGTCAGAGTGTTACATGAGGAGCAGAAAAGGGCAAGAGTTGCTTAAGTGAGGAGTAGAGCCGAAGGAGGCAGCTGAGAGGAGAGGTCGGAAGAACATTGAAGCTCAAAGGAATCAGAAGATCGAATTTGAGTTTAAGCCGAGAGAAGCCAACACTTTAACTATGTTTTTCCTTTCTAGAGAAGTATGTCAAGTGTCGGAGTCGGGATCGTCTATTGACAGATGTCATAGCGAAGAACCATAACTTGGACATTGGAATCTCAGAACTTCATAACATTGTAATTATTTAAAAGTTCTGAGACCCAAGACCATCACGTGATGATGACATAAAATATTTCTGTTCGCAGACCTGTCAAGTGTTGTGGCGCAATTCCTTATAACGGTGAGTGGGCCATATCAGAGGTCGGAACCTCGGAGGATCGTTTAAATTGAATTTAAGAAATTTTCCAATAGCCGAGATCCCAAAGGCACGAAATCTAGAGACTCCGAGAAGCGAAGGTTCCGAGATCGTTAAGAGCTGAGGACCCGAGACTTGAGAGGAGCAAGGATCCGAGATCTGAGATCGGAAAGCATCGACAATCCATTTGATCTGAGACCGGAGATCCAAGAAGCGCCAACGATGTTTTTGCCCCTATTTTATTAAATTATTCCACTGCACTTAAGTTTTCCACGTTGTTTTTAAGAGGGATTTTGATTGGGGAATTGGAGGAAGCGCCTACTGAGGGAAACCAACTCAGAGAGGGACTCATTCTAAGAAAATCATATCATAGTTAGATTTGCATCAAGTGGTATCAGAGCAGACTCTACGTCTGCTTTAGGAACAAAAGGAAATCATGCTGCCTAGAGTTGTAAGAGGTGTTGACTGAGGTGAAGCTAGAGGACAGAGACGAATTCCAGTTGCTAACAGAGAAGTGCTCTGAGCAATGTGGAAATCAGAAGAATGAATGAAAATAATGTAAACTAGTCGACACCGAGAACCAGAAGCTGGACATGTGAGTTTTGAGGAGGAAGAAGCTTTAGAATAAGAAGCAGCAGTAGAAGAACCAATATAGGCTAAGATATTCAAAGCAATTTTGGGATCTGTTATGAAACCCAAACCATATATGTTTTCTTACACTGGTAGCATGAATCCAAAAGATCTTATCAACTCGATCACATAAATGGATAAATTATTCGAATATGGAAAAATGTACGAGGAGAAGAAGGTCAAGTTTGCAGTAACAAGGTTAATGGGACATGCAACTCTATGGTGGGATGATGTGAAAACACAGAGAAGAATAAAGAACAAGCAAAAGATCAAGAGTTGGGATAGGATAGTAGCAAAGCTGAGAGGGAAGTTTCTACCAAACGATTACTAGTTAACTTTGTTCACGTATATCCAGAACCTCAGAAAGAGAGGTATGACAATAATAGAATACACAAAGGAGTTTTATAAGGTGAATATTAGAGCTAGATATGTGGAAGATTTTTCAAAGAATACTGCAGGTACATAAATGAACTTAGATTGGATATCCAAGATGAAATTAGTGTGCTATTCATAAGGACAATAGAGAAGGAATACCAAATTGTTTTGAAAGCAGAGGAGAAGCTTGTAAGGAAACAAGCTGGCAGAGGTAATGGTGTTGTTAGAGGTAGAGGATAGTAGCATAACAGAGGAAGATCTACTGCACCGAAAGATGGGGCTAGTAGTTCTAGTCCACAACAACAACAGGAAGGAGAGGCCAGAGGCGAAATATCATTTTCCAGAGGACGAGAAAGAGATAGAAGAGAGGTTCGTTGCTACAAGTGTGGCAAGCTTTATCATATGGCTTATGAATGTCAAGGGAGTAGAGAACCAGACTAAAGGAACATTGTTGTAGCTCCAATAGAAGAATTTGAAGTAGATGTGGAGAAAGAAAAAAATGTGCTAGAGACAAGAGAAGCCATGATGATGAAGAAGGTGTTGATCAAGCAAGAGAAGGAAGTTGTAGAATCAGACCAGAGGAAAATATTATTTTGGACTATTTTCAAAATCTAGGGTAAGTGTTGTAAAGTAGTGATTGATAGTGGTAGTACAAACAACCTAATGTCCATAGAGGTTGTAGAAAAGCTGAAGCTGAAAAAGAAGAAGAATCCAACACCCCATAAAGTGTCTTGGTTGTAGAAGTGACAACAAATTTTGGTGAATGAGTAGTGTGAGATAGAGCTACAAATTGGTAGTTACAAAGACAATATTTTGTGTGACGTGATGTCGATGGATGTATGTCACATTTTGTTGGGAAGACCATGGTAGTTTGACATAAGTGTGGTGCATGGTGGTAAGAGAAATACTTATAGGTCTCGAAAGGATGACATCAACCATACTTTGTTTCCATTGTAGGAAGAAGGGAATTTTGGAGGTAGTGATTCAAAGGCATTACTCATGAGTGGAAAGGAATTTTTGCAGTAGTTGGAATCAGAGGAGGTAATTTTTTCTATTGTTTGCAAGCCTAGAGTAGTTCCTACTTCTAGTACTATTTCTGATTTTCTTGTAGAGATTCAAGAAATGCTAGAAGAATATCATGATATTGTGGTGGATGATCTACCAAGTGAGATACCACTAATGAGGAGTATCAATCATTATATTGACTTGATATTAAGAGCAAGTTTTCCCAATAAAGCTGCCTACCGCATGACACCTAAAGAGAATGGAGAAATAAAAAAGCAAGTGCATGAGTTGTTAGATAAGGGATTAATCAGAGAGAGCCTTAGTCTATGTGTTGTACCCATAGTGTTGACTCCAAAGAAGGATGGTGGATGGCACGTGTATAGACTCCTGAGATTTAACCAAAATTACCATCAGGTATCATTTTCGCCTGCCACGTGTTGGATTGTTTAAGTGGTGCTAATTGGTTTTCTAAAATTTATTTGAAGAGTGGATACCATAAAATGAGAATGAGAGAGGGTGATGAGTGGAAGACTGCTTTTAAAACTAGTGAGGGTTTGCATGAATGGAAGGTAATGCCATTTGGTTTGTCCAATGCACCTAGTACTTTCTTGAGGTTGATGAATGAAGTGTTAAAGGAGTTTATAGGAAATTTTTTGATTGTTTACCTTGATGACATTCTAGTGTACAATCCATATAAGGAGGAGCATATGAGACATTTGAGATATGTACTAAAGAAGCTACAACAAGAGAAGTTGCTTGTGAATTCGAATAAATGTTCTTTTTTGAAGTTAAAGCTTGTATATCTAGGATTTTTGATTTCTACAGAAGGATCGAATATGGATCCAGGTAAGGTGAAAGCTATCCTTGAATGTACGTCTCCAAAAGTGTTTTTGAAGTTAGAATTTTTCATGGTTTGGCAAGTTTTTACAGGAAATTTATCAGGAATTTTAGTAAGATGAGCACACCAATTGTAAAGATAGTGAGGAAGAATTAACAACCATTTCAGTGGACCGATGAAGCTGAAATAGGGTTTCAGATGTTGAAGAAGAAGATTAAAGAACAATCCGTATTGTTCTTCCAAATTTTAATAAATCTTTTCAAGTAAATACTGATGTGAGTAATGATGCAATTGGAGTAGTGCTTAGCTAGGAGGACAAACCGATATCTTATTACAGTCAGAATTTGAACGAGGCCAGAAGGAAGTACACAACCTATGACAAGAAGTTTTATGTAGTGGTTCAAGCTCTTAAGAAGTGGAGGCATTATTTGTTGTCTAGGAAATTTATTTTGTATACAGATAATCGTGCTCTTTAGTATTTAATGCAGTAGCCTAAATTGAACCAGAAAGATATTAAATGGGTTGATTACCTACAAAGCTTTACATTTGTTTTGAAGCATATTAGTGGTTAATCTAATAAAAGTGTAGATGCTTTGAGCAGGAGACGACTTTTGTTGCAAGAAAGTCAAGTTCAAGTGTTGGGATTTGATTTTATCAAGGAGTTGTATGAGGAGGATATAGACTTCAAGGAAGCCTTTGAAGGTTGTAAACATCCATCTACT
The DNA here is from genome assembly GCA_031772625.1 of Pinus tabuliformis. Taxonomy (NCBI): domain Eukaryota; kingdom Viridiplantae; phylum Streptophyta; class Pinopsida; order Pinales; family Pinaceae; genus Pinus; species Pinus tabuliformis. The sequence goes on from CM062819.1 coordinate 704,704,771, forward strand.
CAAGATAGGATTCGATGGCTTGATTACATGATTCAATATGGACTACTTTTAAAAAACAACCAACTTTTCATTCTGAATTGTTCCATGAGGGAGAACCTGATCAAAGAAAAGAATAGTGGAGGCCTTCAAGGACATTTTGGATAGGACAAGAATTATGAATTATTGAAATGACATTATTATTGGCTGAAGCCAAGATCAGATGTGTAGAAGTTTGTAAAGAGATCCATAATTTGTCAATATGCCAAAGGAAGAGGTCAGAACACTGGATTGTATACCCCATTGCCAATTCCAGAGAGGCCTTGGGATTCAGTAAGTATGGATTTCGTTCTGGGATTGCCAAAAACTCATAAAGGTAATAATTATGTTTTTGTGGTGGTAGATAGATTTTAAAAAATGACTCATTTTATTCCATTTACTAAGAGTAGTGATGCTATCCATATTACTAATCCGTTATTTAAAGAGGTAGTAAGACTAGATGGAATTCCCAAGAGAATTGTTTCAGATCTAGAGACTAAATTCATTGGACATTCCTGGAGGGCATTATGGAAGAAATTTGGCACAGAATTGCAGTACAACTTAACATATCACCTGCAGAATGATAGTTAGACTGAATTTGTGAACAAAAGACTTGGAAACATTCTGTGCAGTTTGACTGGAGATCAACCTAAGCAGTGGGACCATATTCTAGCACAGTTCGAGTATGCTTAAAATGATACTCCAAACATAAATACAGGACAAAGACCTTTCCAGATTATGTATGGGATGAACTAGAGGGGATTATATGAACTCATAAATTTGGGAAGAATGGAGCAAAGAACCTCAGCAGGAGAAGATTTTTCTATAGTAATACAAGAAATCCATAATGAGGTCAAGTAAAAATTGTATGATAGTGGCCTGAAATATAAAAGCATAGCAAATATTAGTAGAGGGGAGAAAATTTTGAAGTTGGAGATCTAGTACTTGCACATTTGAGGAAAGAGAGATTCCCTAAGGTCGAGTAAAACTAGTTGAAGTTAAAAAAAACAGGACCCTTCAAAATTTTGAAGAATTTTTCTGCAAATGCTTATGAACTTGAACTACCACCTGGAATTGGAATTTTACCTATTTTTAATGTATCATATCAATGTGAGTATGATGTAGGGGCATTCGTAATTTCTCTTTGACCGAGAGGTGAAAACCTTTTACCAGAGGAGTTGGTTCCTTAATGTGTGGTTTGTTAAGTTAGGATTGTATTTAATTGGGCATGTAATTAATTAAAATAGACAATTTGTTGCAGTAGTTGTAGTTTTAGTTCAATTTCCCCCAAATGGGTCTTTAGATCCTATCTTCAAGGATCTGAACCGAATAATGTAATTCTTATATATTTCCTTTGATTAATGAAAGTGGAGTGGGGTGGAGAGAGTTTTCTTTATGCGTGGAATTTTTTTGTTGAGAGCTCTAAGATCACTTAACCAGTCCTTCTGTAACATGTTTTTGTTCCTATAGTTCTTTAAGTGATGTATTTAATTAAACATACTTGAGAGTTCGTGTACATATATGTATCATCATCAGAGTGTTGTAGGGGGAGCAAAAAAGGGCGAGAGTTGTTTAAGTGAGGAGTAGAGCCAAAGGAGGGAGCTGAGAGGAGAGGCCAGAAGAACATTGAAGCTTAAAGGAATTGGAAGATCAAATTTGAGTTTAAGATGAGAGAAGCCAACACTTAGTCATTTTTTTTCGTTTTTAGAAAAGTATATCAAGTGTCAGAGTCGAGATCGTCTATTGATAGATCTCGTAACAGATAACCAGAGCTCAAACATCGTAATCTTAGTACTCATAACATTGTAATTATTTAAAAGTTCCGAGACCTGAGACTGTCACGTGATGTTGACGGAAAATATTTATGTTCTGCGAACCTGTTAAGTGTTGTGGCACAATTCCTTATAACGGTGAGTGGGCCATATTGGAGGTCAGAACCTTGGAGGATCGTTTAAATTGAATTTAACAAAAATATCGAGACCTGAGATCCTAAAGGCATGAAGTCCCAAGACTGTGAGAAGTGAAGGTTCCGAGATCGCTGAGAGCCGAGGACCCAAGACACGATAGGAGAAAGGATCCGAAATCCAATATCAGAAAGGGCCGAGAAGCCATTTGATTCAAGACCATAGATTTGAGAAGTGCCAACAGTGATTTTTCCCTGTTTTATTAATTTTTTCCACTGCGCTTAAGTTTGTTGTCGTGTTTTTAACAGGGATTTTGATCGAGGAGTTGGAGCAAGTGCCTACTAAGGGGAACCAACACAGAGAGTGACCGATTCTAAGCAAAACTTAGATAGATTTACATCATAATATACTCCATGTAAGTTCTTCTGCTAATTTTCTAATATGCGCTGATTATTTTCTTTGGTGGGTTTTGAGAATCGGGAAGGGTATGCCGAACCTCCAACTTTCATTTCGAATTTCGTTTTTATTTTCGTGAGTATGCTTATTTCACCATTCCCTTCAATGGGTTATGAGGTGTGTTCTTTCCTTTTTTTCTATGGTGAGTTAGGGTTATTCCACATCTGTTATATGGTTGTCGAGTGAGAGTTATTTTCATGTTGGCTTTGATGTATTGATGTTAAAAATTAATAGGAAGTTTTTTAATGGTACAAAGGAGTGGTTGGTACAATGGAATATTATGCCCTCCACCTGAATAAAAATCTGACCGGGGACACCTTTGGCCTCTTGTGATAAGGTTCAAGGAGTAGGCTCCAAGTCTCCTAGTGGTTGGGATGTTATCCCCTCCATTCTGATTCAAATCCCACCAAGGACATCTTTGGCCCAGTGTGATAAAACCCATGTACTAGGTTCCCCCCCTATCGACCCCTCATGATAAGTCTCCTCGTGGTTGCAATGTTATCTGCTTCATCTTGTTTCAATTCCCACCAGAATATCTTTGGCCCCTTTTGATAAAGTATGAGTAAGCTCCCCACATATTTGTCCCCTTATGATAAAGCTCCTAGTGGAGTCTCTACTCTTGCTATGTCATAAATTCATGATATATTTAATTTACCTGTGATTAGATATATTCTTAGTATTATATTACCAATAAATTATTTATTTACCATAATATATATATTAAGTAATATGTGATAATCTAATTTTAAAATTAGAAATTAAATTAAATTTCCAAATATTTGTGGGAATTGGATTTTAAACAAATTCTTTAACTATAATATATAGTTCTTCAAATCCAAATAACTCTTAAATATGTGGAGTCCACAATATATATAGATATATAGATATATCTATAGGTAAATAACTGGTTTCAAATCCAAATCACTGTTAAATAATTAAGGAAAATCCCTCCCCACAAATATCTGGAAGCCCAATTTAATCTCTAACTAGGGTTAGATTATCACCTATTACTTACTTCTTTAATACATAACAAAACAAAATAATAGATTCGCTAAAGGATCGTAGTATTGAACCTTACGAACAAATGGGAAGAGATCTTCCGTAACGAGATATATATATATATATATATATATATAATAACTAACTTTTCTCAAATCCAAATCATTGTTCTTCGTAATGTTCAATACTCCGATCCTTCAGTGGATCTATTATTTTGTTTGGTTATATATATGTTATCCACTAAAATTGATTTGTTCGTAATTTTTAATACTACAATCCTTCTGCGGATCTATTATTTTGTTTTGTTGGGCTGCGACAATTGAGCGGTATATTTTTTTCTTTGTAACGAAATAATTTTGAGAATGGATCACGACTTTGATTGTACGTACTTTTAATTTAGAGTTAAAGCGAACTACCCTTTTAACTATACTGATCTTTGATTTAAAAAAGAGAGCTACGAAAGATTTCCTTTTTTTTCAATTTTGAAATAAATGTTTTAAAATAAATGGTGGATACTGTTTTAAAAATCCATAAATAAGACTTAGGTCACTCTAATCACTCCTGTCAATTGGACTCTAAAATATTCTTGAAATTAAGAATCAAATTAAATCCTGCAAAGATAAATGTAATCTGTTAATAACAGTCGGTGAAAATAAATGTATTCCATTTATCGAAGAGAACGCAATGTTGGATTCAACAAACTACCTATACTGGTCTCTATCATAAAATCTCCCATTTGTTAATTTTCTTGCTTGTTTGACAGACCGCGTAGGTAAGTTTTACTGATCATTCACTTCCATCTTAAGGGATCTTTGGACTACTATGCAAATTTGTGGTAGGCCATCAAGAAAGTGGACTTTGTTATCTCAGCTATAGGGGATTTCCAGCATGCAAGTCAGATGAATATTATGAATACCATTAAAGAAGTTGGCAACATCAAGGTTAGTATTAAAAAGTAACATTAATAAATTCAATCAAGTCTATGTCAAGTTGTTACTTTTTCACTATTATTATTGATCATATTTAATAGGTTTTTGAAACACTGAGGTAAGATGTAAAAATAATGTAAGTTGATCCAATCAAGCCTGTATATCAGATTGTTATTTTTCACAACTATTATTGATGATATTTACGTGCCTTTTTGCTGATATTACACAGAGGTGATTACCGTCCGAGTTTTCGTTTGAATTCGATAAATTTCATGATGCAATGGGACCTATAAAGTCAATACTTGAGGATACGTTAAAATTTCGCAAGGTCATTGAGGCAGAAGGGATCCCTTACACATATGTCAACTGCAACTGTTTTGCAGAGTATTTCGTGTCCTGTATGTGGCATCTGGACCTCATGGTTGGCATTACTCCACCTGCAGCGCCCCCTCCAAGGAATAAAATCATCATATACGGAGATGGAAACTCCAAAGGTAGTGTTTACAATAACACTAGATAAAATTTATTTAACTTTGTCTAGTGAGTAGCATTCTATTAAGTATATTATTGTGTTAAGGATATTAGCGGTTGTTTATCCATTCTGTAATGAATGACTGTATGCAATGCAGCGGTTTTTGTTAAGCAGGATGGTATTGCAACATATACCATTAAGACAGTCGATAACCCTAGAACACTAAACAAGTCCTTGTATTTCCTGCTTCCGGCCAACACTTTGTCTGTGAATGAGCTTGTCGGCCTATTGGAGAAGATGATCGGCAAGACTATGGAGTAGGATTATATTTCAGAGTAAGAGTAAAGCCTTCTTCCTTTAGCAAGTTTATAATTAAATACTCTTTTAAAGGAATTTTATCTATTTGTTGGATATTTTGCTTTTCTTTTCAAGTATATTCTATCGCAGATTTGGTTATTCAATATATCTGTATTAAAGTCAATTTTTAACTCTGCTTCAAATTTAATAAAATATCAAGATATAGTTCATTTTTAATTAAATTGTAAATTTAAATGATAAAAAATGTTGGAAAATAGAGTAAATGTAAAGTTAATGGTTAACTTTGTAACATGACTCTCCAATAGCACGAATCTGCAATCAAATTAAGATAAGTGTTATTGTGTTTGGTGATAGGCTTAAATCAAATATACTTGAGAGAGTATCAAATAAAGTTTTGGTGATTAACTTAAGTTTGAGAAGTCACTAACTTAGCTTGTGAAATATTGTTGGTTGGAAATACAGATGCACAATCTGATGTTGAGAAGCATTATTTTTCCGTGCTTCATTATGTCTTTATAAAAGGGAACCTCACAAACTTTGACATTGGCCTAATGGTGTGGAGGCTAGTCAACCGTACCCTGATGTAAAGTATACTACTGTTGAAGAGATCTTTAAACACTGTGTCTAATGTTCTTTATCAAAGCTGATCCATAGAATAACAAAGATCTTTGGTATTGTGCTCTTCACCCGCTATGCCTAAAAATCTTTGTCAAAGGTGCTTAAAATGACAAAGGTTTGTGCCTGTGTATGTTGTCTTTTTCAAATTGGGTTTTTAAATAACATTGTAAATTTTCATTGGAGTGCGTTTCTCGAAGTTACAAGGATTGTGCATTGGTATTGTTTTATGGTTTTATATTATTTTGATATTTGAACGTGTTACAATTTTTTTAAAAGTGTTTTGTGTAGACATAAGTCTTTAACAAAAAAAAATTGGATGGGTAGAGAAGAGTTTATGGGAAAATGTGTTGTTTAAGTATTTTTTGTTTGGCATAAAACATTGATTCAAATCTGATTTATGTTTTGTTATAATTAATTATAATAAAAACAATTATTAATTTGTTTTTTAATTATAATTATTTTTTGAAATATTTATAATAAAATTAAATATTATTTTAAATTATCATAGTTAACTTTCTGATTAGGTTTAATGATAAAGAATATCTATATATATAATAAACTTTAAAAATATATATATATATATATATATATATATCATTTTCAAAATATTTATATTAAAATCAAATTATATTTTTATTAATAATGTTTGTATTGAACTTTCATATCAATATGTTCTTTGTTAAAAATGCAGCAAGAAAAAATGTTGTACTATTTTTTTAATATTATAGTATATTATGAATATTAATAATAAAAAAGATATTTTTTTATAATTTAAATTAATTAGAAGTACTTGGTAGGAATAAATTTTTAAGGATGAAGAGCATTGACCTTACATGGGTATATAATGTAATGAGGAAAATGTATAGATAAAGGGGAAGGGGAATGTAACACCCCAATATGAACCTTGTATGTAATTGTACACATTTTTATTAGGCTAGTGATCTAGGTTATGTTGGGCATATTTTTTTTTTATGTTTTCTATGTTATTGAGGCATGTATGCTTATGTGTGGATGTGTTTTGAGACTAGAATGTTCGAGTGGTTTTGGCGAGATAACCTACAACCTAAAATTCCAGCAAGCCTAGCAGGTGTAACATGTAAACACACATATATATTAGTAAATGACACCATAACTATAGAATAGGGGGCAAGAAGAATTAGAGGGCGCTAGGACTCCAGGAAAGGAAGGTAGAGGACCCAGGGAGCTTAGCAACGGGACTAAGCCAATAAATGTGTTATTTTATTCCTATCAAATGTATAAAGGTAAAGTTGCTTGATATTAAAATATATTATAACATTAAAATATATTATATTATTATGATATATTATAGTAATATAAAATTCTAGATTATGGGGCATTGGGGCTATACAAGTTATATTCCATGGTTCAATTTGTTTTTCTATGAATGTGACTGCCCAAGAGAGCTACAAAGTGTATGATTATTGTACCCTGAGGATCTTAGGTGGGTATATGTACAAGTGTAGCTCTCCTTGGGCTACCTTGTGTAAGGCTGCAACCCTAGAGGGAGAAGTATAGGGATAGGTGTCCTCATATATTCCTGGAGGGTATTTGGAGACACTCAAGGGAATATAGGACTCCTAGAAGGCACATGGCTCTGAGACATCCCATGGATGGGTAATGACATAGCTTGATGGATTGTAAATAGAAGGGGACACACTACCTTGGGTTGTGTGGGTTGATGGGGGATGTGAGACTATTTGTTGGAAGTTGTTGGGGTTTGGTAGTGTGGACCTATTCATGTTCAACATTTTTTATGTGCCATGGCTACCTTTACATAAGTCATTGTGCTTGTGAAATCGCGATCCCATCTTGGGGTTCATTTACAATTGAGATATTATAAGTAGTTTGGTTTATGGATAGGTGGATCATCCAAGGTCTATAGTGAGTCAATCAATTTTATCGAATATGTTTTCAAACCCTGAATTTTTCATTTTTGTTGTTTATAATATATGAATTTTATGCATGTTATTGTGTTGGTATGGTTATATTACACACATATCTACAAAAATATGTAGATATGTATGTTTGTGTGTGTGTACACACACACACACACATATATAGACACACACACACACACACACATATGAATGTACATACACACACATATATATTTATGTGAGTGTGTATGTACATGCATATGTGTGTGTGTGTGTGTGTATTGTGGGATCAAAATCAGAGTGGGTGGCATTTCCTTGACTGGGTGGATGAGGGTTGTGGATTTACACTTGAGATGTTATAAGTAGTTTGGTCTATGGATAGGTGGATCATCCAAGGTCTTCAGTGAGTCAATAAATTTTATCAAATATGTTTTAAAACCCTAAATTTTTCATTTTTGTTGTTTATAATATATGAATATTATGCATGTTATTGTGTTGTTATGGTTATATTACACACATACGTACATACATATGTATATATGTACACACACACATATATAGACACACACACACACATATATGAATGTACATACACACTCACATATATCTTTATGTGAGTGTGTATGTACATGGATATGTGTGTGTGCATGTGTGTATTATGGGATCAAAATCAGAGTGGGTGGCATTTCCTTGACTTGGTGGATGAGGGTTGTGTTACAAGAGGGTTGCTAACCTACTTAAAATTTATCATTTAAAAGTTAGCAACCAAACTAGCACTATACTTTCCTTATGAAATAAAAGTACTATCATTCAATTATTTAACCTCCATGCCAAGGAAATAATTCATTAATCCCAAATATACCATATTAAACTCACATGTCATTTTTGCTCTAAAGTAATCCATCAATAACACATGCTCACATGTCATCTATTTATAATCACACAATCAACTAATCTGTCTTCATGTTGGAATTGACATAGATAGTTAACTCAATTCCTCTCCTACCAAAGCCATTATTATGAAGCCACATATCTATTGGATCATTTTATCCCTTATGGATATTAATTAAGTTCATATAAGGTCTAATTCAATTTTCAAACTTTTTTTCTTGTTTTGCAACTTGATAACCTATTCCTTGTTCCATAAATGCTTCCCCATGTAAGAAATCATTCAATAATGGTGACTTTGACATTTCAAAACCCTTCAACTAAAATTAGTTTGCTAATATCAAAACCATTGTTATAGTATCTAATATTTGTATGCTAGTTGGAGTTCCATTGGAATGATTATCTCTTGTTGTTGTGAATAACTCTTTTCCATCTAATATTTCTATGGTAACTAAAGTCACACTTTAGTTGTCGTGATTGACTCTTCAACAACAATTATTCCTCATACTTGTCACAATAGGTTTATTTCTTGCCATTCAATAAAAAAATATTTTTTCAACTTAAACTTACTAAAATATAGACAAAATAACAATATTATCTTGATTGATACTATTGGACCAATTTCCTTGAGGTTTTTTATATTTCTTGAAGGACTTGAATTGGATTATGGAATTTCACTTCAAATTCATGTGTAAATTATTGAACATGGAGAAGTTATCAAACTTAAACTATTGTTGAAGTTTTTAGAAAAAGGATATAATTCCATCTTGTGATCATTATATTTTCACAACATTTGGTTTTCCTTGCATTACACCTTCATATTAGTACCACTCTTCCTCCTTATCAAATATTAGATTGCAACTAATTATCAACTTATATAGCTTATAACCCTTTCTATCCTAAACAAAAATAAATTGTTCACTTTAACATTTGATTTTTTTGTCTCTCATCCTCTTAGAAATGTGAGAGTGAAAGGTTCAATGAGATCCACCTTATGATCAGCTACTCATAGTTTTAATTTTCTCAAGAATCTAGTGGTATCATGCCCTTCACACCCTTTATAGAGTACATATTCAACAAGTACCTAAAGTAATACCCAACATATTCACAAAAGGATTTTGTAAGATTGTTGGCCTTAATGATAGTTTTTTCCATTTAAAATATTTCTCTAGCTACATTCTACCACCCCAATTTGTTGAAGTTTATAATATACACTTGGGAACCTTTTTATTAATTATAGTTCCAAAATTTTTGAAATTTATGGAGTGTAATTTTTTTGGCTTGAAATCAATTTAGAGAGTCAAATCTCATTCGATAATTACTAATGATTTAAGTATGAGCAGTGGATAGAAAATATAGATACTTGGAGCTAATGATAACCATCAAACAATTTATGTAATTTTGATACTTGGGATAGATTTTGAACTATATATCTCCTACCTAGTTTAATTTCAATGGTATCATGCTTTTACCCTTTGTGAATTTTTGCAATCTTCATGATGAAATCAAGGTATACGACATATTCTTAATTCACCCAAAGTGATAGGTTTAATGGTTGTAGTCCTAGAGGGGATTGGAAATTAATCCTCTTTGCAAACCAAAAGTTGCAGCCTTTGTTGAGTCTTGAAACCAGATGTGTCTGATAAGGAGCATAGGGAACCTAATCGCATTCTCCTTCGTACTCCATTTCTTATGCTACATAGTGGGACTAACACCCTTTTAAGGTATAATAATTATAATTATAAAGATACTATGAGTTTGAGGCAAAGAATGCAAAGGGATAGTGATATTTCTTTACCTTTTAACTACCCCCTCAACATAAGGTGGGATCCATAATTGCAAATTGATGTGGGGCTTAAGTATGAACATGAAAAGGGAATATTTAAACCTTCACCTTTAGCCTAACTAAAATGAAACAGAAGTCATGCGAAATATTTAATAATACTTCAACTTCTATAATATTTCCCTCTTACTTACAGCCATCCATTCACTTTCATAATCAAATTATATCACTTCTTACTAGCATATGAATGCAAGTCGAAGGGGTAGCGTGTTATGTGGGCACGTGTTTAAGGCGCAAAATACTTATGCATAGGTGTTAATTTTACCTACTAATCAATATGGTGTCAACTCACAATAATGAAGCTTGTTAGAAAGTTGGGTATGCATAATTAAATTGCAGAACCAATTATTCATGATGGTGGAATTATAACATTGATAGTCAATTGTTACACTCAAACTCAACTACATTATTATTTCATAGAGGGTCTATGTTGATGAGATAGGAGGGATTATAGAATTACCCTTTGTCGAGCAAATTCAAGGTAGAAATTGGTAAAATATTATCCATACTCGTTTGTTGGGTTGACTTAGATGTTGAGTTTTTTTTCTTCCTTTATCTTGTTCCCTTATAAACATTTGTCAAGTTTAATGTTTCTATAAAGATAATACATAAAAAAAATAAAAAAATTATACCTTATTTAAAGAAAATTTATTTATACTAAAGTTTATAGAATGTGAATGTGTTAGGTTTAACATTTCTTTCTTTTCTTTAAAAGCTAATATTAATCTAAAAACCTTAATCCTAAATCAAAATAATGATGTCTTTAAATTAGCATACTTCAAAATTATTCTCCCCTTTCTCCAAATAATTTACAAGATGAAGTTATTATTATTATTTTAATTAACTAAATAATAAAAAAATAAAAACTAAAATAAATAAAATATACTTGAATTTATTAAAATATTCAATTATATAATAAAATATACTCTTCCCTTTCCCATACTTTCTATCAAACCTGCAATTTTTTTTCACCATTTTAACACCCTATAATATAAAATTAAAATATTCAAATATATAATGAAATATACTATTTCCGTTTGGATATTTCCGATGGAACCCACAAAACTTTTTCACCATTTTAGCACCCTTAAATGTAAGTGATATTAATTTGTGAAGTTGATATAACTGTTACCGTAATAAAAGACGCATCTTCTTATTATCCAAGGGAGAATTTGATGGTGATGGGTCACGTTATCAAATAAAGAACAGCTTATGGTGATGGTGTTAGATTTGATTTTAGTTAAAAAAAAAAAATAAGAAATCATAGAAGTATTTAAATAGATTTTTAAATAAAAGTAACACTTAAATTTAGGTGAATTGCAAATTAGATATCTAAAACGTATGAAATAAAAGTGAGAACGCATTTTACTCCACTCCATATTCATTGAATATACAGAATATACCCTAAGGATGCTTGGAAGAGAGTATGTCCATAGTGAACCACAATTTGGTGACCAAGCTAGATAAATGTGATTTGTCTTTGTTTAAGCAGAACAAAAAATTGTTTTCCAAAGACGAGACATGGAATAAGTGGTAGGCAGATACACGCTTTAGTTTAGCTGTTAATGAAATGTGAAAGTATATATTGTTATATATGAAAGTTGTCCTTAGATGAGTAATAAGTAATTGTATTGTTGAGGAGACATGGAATAAGTGGTAGGCAGATACACGCTTTAGTTTAACTGTTAATGAAATGTGAAAGTATATATTGTTATACACGCTTTAGTTTAACTGTTAATGAAATGTGAAAGTATATATTGTTATATATGAAAGTTGTGTTTAGATGAGTAATAATTGTATAGTTGGATATAGGAGTTTGAATTTTTTTATTATATTTGGTAGAATATAATGTATTCAGTTTTTCATTAATTTGTTATTAGTTTTTTTTTACTAAAAAAATATAAAATCTATCTTAAGTTTAACAATATGAAATTAAATATATTATTTTGAAATTAAATATATTATTTTTAAATAAATTTTATTTTTGTTTATCTCAAATATGATTGGTTGAAATGTCTCCCTTTTTATTGTGTAAGGATGACAAGAATTGATTTTTGTCTACTTTGTTATTAATTACTATGTACAATAAATATAAATAATTTGAAAAATAACATTATATATTAATTACTAAACAAAATTGATTTGTAATTAAACTCAAAATTTTCATTTTTTCATTGGTGTAAAATATTGAATAGAAAATTTTTATGGGTTTGTACAACTCTCATTATATCAATCTATACTCTAATGACATGACATGACATGTGTACTATAATATGAATATTATATTAAAAAATTGTCATCATTCAATATTAAATAAATAATTATTAACTTGTTATTATTCTCTGCAATGTCAAATATATATAAAAGTTTTATCTACCAAAAAATGTTTAATTATATTAAAAAATAAATTAAAAAAAGTTAAATAAATATTTATATAATTTATTTTACAATTTTAATATTATTTGGAATACATAATGATAAATCACATCATAACATTAAAATATTTTATTAAATTAAACCAAATAAAATAAAAATTTGAGAAACGAATTTGACTAGAATTGTTAGATAACTTTGATTTGGTCAAATATTATAATTTGAAATTATAATGGCTTAACATAAACATGAAACTACTCCCTTTTTGAATGTTGGATAGATCATTTTGAAAATTCATAGTGACCTCAACTGTCGTAACTATTGCAAAAAATCAGTGGTAGTTGTCCACGTGGTTAAATGTTGCAGGGAGGCTTAAATGCACCACCCAGTTATTATTAGTGGTAGTTGCTCTAGTTTAAATAAAATATTTTTTGGAAAATTATAGAAATTTTGGCAAGATTTTGATAAAATTTGGTAGGAATTTTTGTAAATTTAAATGTTAAATTTCAAAATTTTAGATGTCTGAGAAGTTTTTGATGATGCGGAATCCACTTCCACCATTAAAAATATAATTCTGCAAATTTTTTTAATTTTTTTATTCAGATTCCAACTACTTTTATCCTTTTCACAATTTTCAATACAAGATCTGGACATTTTGAAAATCCTTAGCGGCCTCAACTATCACAACTAGCCCAAAATGGTAATTGATGACGTGGCTCATGTCAAATGTTGCAAGGAGCTCTAAATGCAGCATCCAGTCAACTATAATCCAAGAAATGATAGGGGTCGTCGACACGGTTGGATGGATCATTTTGAAAATCCCTAGTGACCTCAACTATCACAATTCGCCAAGGATGGTAGTTGATGACGTGGCTCATGTCAAATGTTGCAAGGAGCTGTGCGCCATCGAATCAACTATCATCGTTTCTGGATCATAGTAGTTGTTGACAATATAAATGTTTCAGCGAGCTTTGAATGCGCCTTAGACCTTCGCTTTTGTGCCAACTCACATACCACTAAATATAAATAGTTAATCATTCTCTTAAATTATATAATATAGATTTTTATGGGCATAGTTTATTGAAAGAAATGGTCCTTTTAGCCAATTTTGCTTAAAATATTTTAAAGATTTATAAGTTCAACCGGTTTAATTCTCAAATTTCAAAGTGTTTTAGTGGTTTTCCAGGTCACTGATAATGAATTTTAAATAATAAGCTTTTAGATAAATTTGTATCTTTCTATTAATATGAAAAAGACAAATATTTTTATTAACTGGATTATACTAATTTCAAGTGTAATATATAATTTGAGTGAGTTTATTGGTTAATAATGTGTTTTTTTTAAATGTCAAAATCAAATTTATAGGGGTAAAAGATATGGGTCATTATAAACTTTAGCAATCAAGTATCTTGTCTTATAAACAAAAAGTGTTATACACTAATTTGGTATTTGATTTGGTAGTTATCTTGACATTATTATTATTACTATCATTTTATTATTTTATTAAGAAGTTTAATGTTGTTATGTTATATATAATTATTAATATTAAATCTATAAGACATAAAGTTTTTTGTTAAATTTTTTTGATAGGTAAGTACCCACGGGGGATTTGAATTAGTGACCTATCGCAAGGAGTGTCTTAACAGTACACCCATTCATCACCATCAATTCAAAGCCCAGTGGACCAAGTTTTTTGTTAAATTGTTTATAAAAGAGAAAATTAAATACAACGAAAATTATGAAATAAGAAAATTAAAATTTAATAAGTCTACTTTCATGGCAGAACCATTATCTCTTTTTCTAGTAGTCAAATAGGGATTCCTTAACTCTTAAACTTGATGGTTATTTGTACTTATTCTTAAAAGTGGGTATAAAAATAACCCACCCATTGTACCATCATATTACTATATCCCTTTTAGCAAAGTTGTATCAAATTACTTTGGAAAATAATATGAATGTATGGCATAAGGAGGCTAAACTAAATTTAGGAGCTATTATTTAATGATGGACCACCTTTTTATGCTTAGGATCATTATAAAAGAGTGTCACAATAATAAAACCAACCTCTTATCTTGTTTCATTGATATAAAAAAGAATGGCACAACTAATGGTACTAACCTACAAAGTTAGAGGTATCTTTTGTGTTGACAATTATAGGAGAGAATTATTTTCAATTTTAGGAACATTAAAGGTTGGTTGGAAGAAATTAATTGTACTGTAAGATTTTAGAAGGGTTGTCCCTTGTAGCCTATCCTTTTTGGCATATACTTCAGCAAGTTAGAGAGTTATTTCAAAGACGAAAGTTGTGTTGGCTTGAATCTAGTTAGTTTAGTCATCATCCTCTTTCTTCTTTATATTGATGGTATTGTAATGATAACAAGAAATATCTTGGAATTTGTTTCATCATAAACACTGTGACAGATAAATGTATAGTGACAAATTTATTATGCTCTTAAAAACAATTGTAAATCGATGGAACTTTGACTATGGAATAAGAAAAAATTTCTCTTTGAGATTCTAGTAATTCTATTTATTTTATATGATTATGAAATTTGGGATGATAACATCTTTAAAAAATCATAGAAAAAATATAACAAATCTAAAATTATTTTATAATATATAATAAAAAAACTAAAACCAATACACTATATTATATATTTCTCATCAAATAACATATTTACAATTAGATATTTAATGTTAAAAAACAAATTGATTTAAAAAAAAAAAAAAAACTTCAAAATCCAATCAAAACTATTTATACTTTTAACCCAATTAATATAAGCACACTAAAATAATAAAAAATATCATTTTCTTAATTTTTTATATGATAAATACTACAACTACTTTTTTGATGTAGATTTATTTTATAAAGTGAAAGATGCTTAGTGATTTATTTTATAAAGTGAAAGATGCTTAGTGGATTTCTCATTAAAAGCTTTGTGTAATCATTATATGTTTTAGAATTTTTTTTAAAGCATTTACATTATAGAGAATTCACAATTCAAACGGGGATTCTATCAAATGCCCCTCAATTCTAAAGAAATCAAATTTGAAAATATACCAAAAAAATCTTCCAAAATATATAACAAATATTAAGACTCCATTAAATAGTGTAACATGATGATGGGTTAATCTGCGTATGGGCAACTTCTGATGAATTCGTCTGCGTATGGGCAACGTTCAGAGTGGCAACGTTTACAGTTGCTAGTGTGACCGGATGATAAATTCCATGTGCGTATGGACAACGTTTAGAGTTGCTAGAATTATGTGGATTCCAACTTTTAATATAGATTTCCATGTTGATAGATACAATTTTTAAAGTTTCTGGGACCGATCGAATTGTAGGTGCCAGATATTAGCACTGATTTTGACGTGGATTTTCAATAATAAATCACACATCTAGCTGAGATTGCCATTAAATTGTTTAAATAATGTTCCGTGCGCGTACTAGGGTAAAGATAAGATTCTCTATGATGATTTAAATTCGGTGGTCGTTGATATGCCTATGATTTGATGTGGACGTGTACATTCAAGCAAAAGTTGAAGTGGAAGTTTTAGAGGTCATCGATCTTTATAAGAGTGGGGGCACTTCATGCTATTTAGTCGAGACCACTGTGCAACATGGTAAGCAACAAGAGCAGGATTCTGATGATTGGTGGAACAGAATTTATCTATCGTCACTTTACCAAAGACAGCCTTGCTGACGGCCATCCCACCTTCCTTCTCGTCGGGGAGTAGCTGCTTCTTCTAGTCCGGAGAAAGCCAAGCTAAACCTTCCATGCTTGCGGAGCTAATAAGATGCACGGGCATCTATAATTTCTTTTTGACCGAGAGGTCAAAACTTTTAAGATAATTTGTTGCAGTGGTTTTAGTTTAAGTTCGATTTGTCTTAAATGGGTCTTTAGATCTTATCTTCAAGGATCTAAACCGAATAATGTAATTTTTCTATATTATTTATGTGTGGAAATTTTTGTTTGAGAATTTCAAATTCATTTAACTAGCTTTTCTGTAATTTGTTTTTGTTCTTACATGAGGAGCGGAAAAGGGCAAGAGTTGTTTAAGTGAGGAGTATAGCCGAAGGACGCAGCTGAGAGGAGAGGTCGGAAGAACATTGAAGCTCAAAGGAATTAGAAGATCGAATTTGAGTTTAAGCCGAGAGAAGCCAACACTTCACTTTTTTTTTTCATTTTTAAAGAAGGATGTCAAAGTGTCGGAGTCGGGATCGTCTATGGACAGATGTCATAACGAAGAACCAAAACTTGGACATTGGAATCTCAGAACTTCATAACATTGTAATTATTTAAAAGTTCTGAGACCCAAGACCATCACGTGATGATGACATAAAATATTTCTGTTCCGCGGACCTGTCAAGTGTTGTGGCGCAATTCCTTGTAACGGTGAGTGGGCCAAGGATCGTTTAAATTGCATTTAAAATTTTTTCCAATACCCGAGATCCTAAAGGCACGAAATCTCGAGACTCCGAGAAGCGAAGGTTCCGAGATCGTTAAGAGCTGAGGACCCGAGACTTGAGAGGAGCAAGGATCCGAGATCTGAGATAAGAAAGCATCGACAATCCATTTGATCTGAGACCCGAGATCCAAGACGCGCCAACGATGTTTTTGGCCCTATTTTATTAAATTATTCAACTGCACTTAAGTTTTACACGTTGTTTTTAAGAGGAATTTTGATTGGGGAATTGGAGGAAGCGCCTATTAAGGGAAACCAACTCAGGGAGGGACTCATTTTAAGAAAATCATATCATAGTTAGATTTGCATCAAGTGGTATCACAGCAGACTCTAAGTTTGCTTTAAGAACAAAAGGAAATCATGCCGCCTAGAGTTGTAAGAGGTGTTGGCCCAGGCGAAGCTAGAGGACAGAGACAAATACCAGTTGCTAACAGAGAAGTTGTCCGAGCAATGTGGAAATTAGAAGAATGAATGAAAATAATGGAGACTAGTCGACACCAAAAACCAGAAGCTGGACATGTGAGTTTTGAGGAGGAAGAAGATTCAGAATAAGAAGAAGTTGTAGAAGAACCAATATAGGCTAAGATATTCAAAGCAATTTTGGGATCTGTTATGAAACCCAAACCATATATGTTTTCTTACACTGGCAGCATGAATCCAAAAGATCTTATCAACTCGATCACATAAATGGATAAATTATTCGAATATGAAGAAATTTATGAGGAGAAGAAGGTCAAGTTTGCAGTAACAAGGTTAAGGGGATAGGCAACTCTATGGTGAGATGATGTGAAAACACAGAGAAGAATAAAGAACAAGCAAAAGATCAAGATTTGGGATAGGATAGCAGCAAAGCTGAGAGGGAAGTTTCCACCAAAGGATTACTAGTTAACTTTGTTCAGGTATATGCAGAACCTCAGAAAGAGAGGTATGACAATCATAAAATACACAAAGGAGTTCTATAAGGTGAATATTAGAGCTAGATATGTGGAAGATTTTTCAAAGAATACTGCAGGTACGTAAATGAACTTATATTGGATATCCAAGATGAAATTAGTGTACTATTCATAAGGACAATAGAGAAGGAATACCAAATTGTTTTGAAAGCAGAGGCTAGGCTTGTAAGGAAACAAGCTGGCAGAGGTAATGGTGTTGTTAGAGGTAGAGGATAGCAGCATAACAGAGGAAGATCTATGCATCGAAAGATGGGTCTAGTAGTTCTAGTCCATAACAACATCAGGAAGGAGAGTCCAGAGGCTGAATATCATTTTCCAGAGGACGAGAAAGAGGTAGGAGAGAGGTTCGTCGCTACGAGTGTGGCAAGCTTTATCATTTTGCTTATGAATGTCAAGAGAATAGAGAACCAAACTAAAGGAACATTGTTGCAGCTCTAGTAGAAGAATTTGAAGTAGATGTGGAGAAAGAAAAAATTGTGCTAGAGACAAGAGAAGCCATGATGATGAAGAAGGTGTTGATCAAGCAAGAGAAGGAAGTTGTAGAATTAGACCAGAGGAAAACATTATTTTGGTCTATTTTCAAAATCTAGGGTAAGTGTTGTAAAGTAGTGATTGATAGTGGTAGTACAAACAACCTAATGTCCATAGAGGTTGTAGAAAATCTGAAGCTGAAAAAGAAAAGTAATCCAACACCCCATAAAGTGTCTTGGTTGTAGAAGTGACAACAAATTTTGGTGAATGAGTAGTGTGACATAAAGCTACAAATTGGTAGTTACAAAGACAATATTTTGTGTGATGTGATGTCGATGGATGTATGTCACATTTTGTTGGGAAGACCATGGTACTTTGACATAAGTGTGGTGCATGGTGGTAAGAGAAATACTTATAGGTCTTGGAAGGATGACATCAACCATGCTTTGTTTCCATTGCAGGAAGAAGGGAATTTTAGAGGTAGTGATTCAAAGGCATTACTCATGAGCGGAAAGGAATTTTTGCAGTGGTTGGAATCAGAGAAGGTAATTTTTTCTATTGTTTGCAAGCCTAGAGTAGTTCCTACTTCTAGTACTATTTCTGATTTTCTTGTAGAGATTCAAGAAATGCTAGAAGAATATCATGATATCGTGGTGGATGATCTACCAAGTGAGTTACCACTAATGAGGAGTATCAATCATTATATTGACTTGATATTAAGAGCAAGTTTACCCAATAAAGCTACCTATCGCATGACACCTAAAGAGAATGAAGAAATCAAAAAGCAAGTGCATGAGTTGTTAGATAAGGGATTAATCAAAGAGAGCCTTAGTCCATGTGTTGTACCCATAGTGTTGACTCTAAAGAAGGATGGTGGATGGCGCATGTGTATAGACTCCAGAGATTTAACCAAAATTACCATTAGGTGTCATTTTCTCCTGCCACGTGTTGGATTGCTTAAGTGGTGCCAATTGGTTTTCTAAAATTTATTTGAAGAGTGGATACCATAAAATGAGAATGGGAGAGGGAGATGAGTGGAAGAATGCTTTTAAAACTAGCGAGGGTTTGCATGAATGGAAGGTAATGCCATTTGGTTTGTCCAATGCACCTAGTACTTTCTTGAGGTTGATGAATGAAGTGTTAAAGGAGTTTATAGCAAATATTTTGATTGTTTACCTGGATGACATTGTAGTGTACAATCCATATAAGGAGGAGCATATGAGACATTTGAGATATGTACTGAAGAAGTTACAACAAGAGAAGTTGCTTGTGAATTTGAATAAATGTTCCTTTTTGAAGTTAAAGCTTGCATATCTAGGATTTGTGATTTCTACAGAAGGATTGAATATGGATCTAGGTAGGGTGAAAACTATCCTTGAATGTACTTCTCCCAAAAGTGTTTTTGAAGTTAGAATTTTTCATGGTTTGGCAAGTTTTTACAGGAAATTTATCAGGCATTTCAGTAAGATGAGTGCACCAATTGTAAAGATAGTGAGGAAGAATTAACAACCATTTCAGTGGACTGATGAAGCTGAAAGAGGGTCTCAGATGTTGAAGAAGAAGATTAAAGAACAACCCTTATTGTTCTTCCAAACTTTAATAAATCTTTTCAAGTAAATACTGATGTGAGTAATGATGCAATTGGAGCAGTACTTAGCTAGGGGGACAAACCAATATCTTATTACAGTAAGAATTTGAACGAGGCCAGAAGGAAGTACACAACCTAAGACAAGAAGTTTTATGCAGTGGTTCAAGCTCTTAAGAAGTGGAGGCATTATTTGTTGTCTAGGGAATTTATTTTGTATACAGATAATCGTGCTCTTTAGTATTTAATGAAGTAGCCTAAATTGAACCAGAAAGATATTAAATGGGTTGATTACCTACAAAGATTTACATTTGTTTTGAAGCATATTAGTGGTTAATCTAATAAAATTGCAGATGATCTGAGCAGGAGACGAATTTTGTTGCAGGAAAGTCAAATTCAAGTGTTGGGATTTGATTTTATCAAGGAGTTGTATGAGGAGGATATAGACTTCAAGGAAGCCTTTGAAGGTTGTAAACATCAATCTACTCAAGATAGGATCCGATGGCTTGATTACATGATTCAATATGGACTACTTTTAGAAAACAACCAACTTTTCATTCTGAATTGTTCCATGAGGGAGAACCTGATCAAAGAAAAGAATAGTGGAGGACTTGGAGGAAATTTTGGATAGGACAAGAATTATGAATTGTTGAAATGACATTATTATTGGCTGAAGCCAAGATTAGATGTGTAGAAGTTTGCAAAGAGATGCATAATTTGTCAGTGTGCCAAAGGAAGAAGTCAGAGCAATGGATTGTGTACCCCATTGCCAATTCCAGAGAGGCCTCGGGATTCAATAAGTATGGATTTCGTGCTGGGATTGCCAAAAACTCATAAAGGTAATGATTATGTTTTTGTGGTGGTAGATAGATTTTCAGAAATGACTAATTTTATTACATTTACTAAGACTAGTGATGCTATCCTTATTGCTAATATGTTCTTTAAAGAGGTAGTAATACTAGATGTAATTCCCAAGAGAATTTATTCAGATCTAGAGATTAAATTCATGGGACATTCTTGGAGGGCATTATGGAAGAAATTTGGCACAGAATTGCAGTACAACTCAACATATCACTTGCAGAATGATAGTTAGACTGAATTTGTGAACAAAAGACTTGGAAACATTCTATGCAGTTTGACTGGAGATCACCCTAAGCAGTGGGACCATATTCTAGCACAGTTCGAGTATGCTTAAAATGATACTCCAAACATAAGTACAGGACAAAGACCTTTCCAGATTATGTATGGGATGAACTAGAGGGGACTATATGAACTCATAAATTTGGGAAGAACGGAGCAAAGAACCTCAATAGGAGAAGATTTTTCTATAGTAATACAAGAAATCCATAACAAGGTCAAGTAAAAATTGTATGATAGTGGCCTGAAATATAAAAGCATAGCAAATATTAGTAGAGGGGAGAAAATTTTGAAGTTGGAGATCTAGTATTTGCACATTTGAGGAAAGACAGATTCCCCAAGGTCTAGTAAAACAAGTTGAAGTTTAAAAAAACAGGACCCTGCAAAATTTTGAAGAATTTTTCTGCCAATGCTTATGAACTTGAACTACCACTTGGTATTGGAATTTTACCTATTTTTAATGTATCATATCAACGTAAGTATGAACCCGAAACATAACATCCAATGATCTAGGTGGATGTTGGTGGCCACCCACCTATCCCATTTGGACCCCCACAACTGTCTCTTTCAGTTTTTCTGTTTCCTTAATTATAGCACAGTTTACTATTTTTAGCAGTTTTTCGGGTCCTAAACTTCCGGAGCCGTTTTGAGGCCCTAAACGACATTTTTTTGGGAAATCCACGACCAGCGATATTTGTATCTAAAAATCGTCTTTTCCGTCGTAGTCCTCGGAGAGATCTTTCCAACGGGCTATCATGCGCGTCAAATGGAGATAGTACGACCAATTCGCGACCCCGGGAAGTTGATGTACCAACTTACCCAAAAACGGGGCCCACAATTTGGCGTTTCATCTTCTATGGTTAGGTTTTGGAATGTGAAGGGTTCCATTGTTTCTCAACAATAAATAGGCCCTCGAGCCTCATTGTAACATAGTTCGAAACAGTTCAGAGGCATGTAGCCGACACATCTCTTCTCAGAGATAAGCTACCATCGCCCTAGCTGGGTTATTTCTATTTGTAAGCATATTTCAGTATTCTCCATTAATGAAATGAAGCATTATTTCCGCTGCATCTCTGTTTTTATGGTTTTCGCATCTCTGTATTTACGGTTATCTCTGTAATCTATTGCGTTCTTGCTTAAATCCGGATCATCCAACCAGTCATCAGAAGCAACAACCAATAAAATGGGAAAAATAGTTTCCAGTAACTAAACCTTTGTAACGAGAGATGATCTTACACAAAAAATTGATCAAGAATACTAGGGACAAATAATACTTTGAGTACTTTGTTAAGTGGAAGAATATGCTAGTGACAGTTGTAAACTAGATGACTGCCACACTCATACAGAAAAGTGGAAAATCTATTAAATAACTCATGGATAGGAGCCCATGAATCTTTGTTCCTTGGGAGTATGACGCAGGGGCATTCGTAATTTCTCTTTGACCGAGAGGTGAAAACCTTTTACCATAGGAGTCGGTTCCTTAATGTGTGGTTTGCTAAGCTAGGATTGTATTTAATTGGGCATGTACTTAATTAAAATAGACAATTTGTTGCAATAGTTGTAGTTTTAGTTCAATTTCCCCCAAATGGGTCTTTAGATCCTATGTTCAAGGATCTGAATCGAATAATGTAAATCTTATATATTTCCTTTGATTAATGAAAGTGGAGTGGGGTGGAGAGAGTTTTCTTTATGCATGGAATTTTTTTCTTGAGAGCTCTAAGATCACTTAACCAGTCCTTCTGTAACAGTTTTTGTTCTTATAGTTCTTTAAGCCATGTATTTAATTAAACATACTTGAGAGTTCGTGTACATATATTTATCATCATCAGAGTGTTGTAGGGGGAGCAGAAAAGGGCGAGAGTTGTTTAAGTGAGGAGTAGAGCCAAAGGAGGGAGCTGAGAGGAGAGACTAGAAGAACACTGAAACTTAAAGGAATTGGAAGATCAAATCTGAGTTTAAGCTGAGAGAAGCCAACACTTAGTCATTTTTTTTCATTTTTAGAGAAGTATATCAAGTGTCAGAGCCGAGATTGTTTATTGTTATAGATCCGATATAAAAATATAAGACAATATAAATAAACCCAAGAATAACAAGATCTAAATATAGAAATGCTTCACTTTATTAATCAAACCCTTAAGGTAGGGCAACACCATACATTCACTCCTTAAGGAAGGAGAACACTCCACAAGCCATATGCCTGTTCATACAATATTCATTGACATCTCTCAATGGCGAGTCTCTAGCCTCTATATAGGCCTCATACATATAATACCATGGGTCATTATCATGGTTCCCTCAATACCAACTATCTAATACCATGGGCACATTACATTATTACTAACTACTTGTGGTCCCTTACATGATATGGGTTAACCACCTTATTTGTTACTATGGCCCATTCCATTATTACAATATTCTCTTGGGTACCTCCCTTTGTACCCCATATTGTCCCCCCTAGGTATATTAGATTTATTGACAGATCTCGTAACAGATATCTAGAGCTCAAAAACCATAATCTTAGAACTCATAACATTGTAATTATTTAAAAGTTCTGAGACCCAAGACTGTCACGTGACGTTGACAGAAAATATTTATGTTCTGTGGACCTGTTAAGTGTTGTGGCACAATTCCTTATAACGGTGAGTGGGCCATATTGGAGGTTAGAACCTCAATGGATCGTTTAAATTGAATTTAACAAAAATACCGAGACCTGAGATCCCAAAGGCATGAAGTCCAGAGATTGTGAGAAGTGAAGGTTCCAAGATCGCTAAGAGCCGAGGACCCAAGACACGATAGGAGAAAGAATCCAAGATCCAATATCGGAAAGGGCCGAGAAGCCATTTGATTCAAGACCCTAGATTTGAGAAGTGCCAACAATGTTTTTTCCTTGTTTTATTAATTTTTTCTACTGCGCTTAAGTTTGTTGCCGTGTTTTTAACAGGGATTTTGATCGAGGAGTTGGAGCAAGTGCCTACTAAGGGGAACCAACGCAGAGAGTGACCGATTCTAAGAAAAACTTAGTTAGATTTACATCATAATATACTCCATGTAAGTTCTTCTACTAATTTTCTAATCTGTGCTGATTATTTTCTTTGGTGGGTTTTTAGAATCAGGAAGGGTATGCCGAACCTCTAACTTTCATTTCGAATTTCGTTTTTATTTTCGTGAGTATGCTTATTTCACCATTTCCTTCAATGGGTTATGAGGTGTGTTCTTTCCTTTTTTCTATGGTGAGTTAGGGTTATTCCACATCTGTTATATGGTTGTCGAGTGAGGGTTATTTTCATATTGGCTTTGATGTGTTGATGTTAAAAATTAATACGAAGTTTTTTAGTGGTACAAAGGAGTGGTTGGTACAATGGAATATTATGCCCTCCACCTGAATAAAAATATGACCGGGGACACCTTTGGCCTCTTGTGATAAGGTTCAAGGAGTAGCCTCCAAGTCTCCTAGTGGTTGGGCTATTATCCCCTCCATTCTGATTCAAATCCCACCAAGGACATCTTTGGCCCATTGTGATAAAACGCACGTACTAGGTTCCCCCCCCTCATCGACCCCTCATGATAAGGCTCAAAGAGTAGGCTCCTTGGTTCCTTGTGATAAGGCTTAAGTAGTAGGCTACCCTCATGGAGTTAGACATCTTTGGCCGCTTGTGATAAGGCTCAAGGAGTAGGCTCCAAGTCTCCTTGTGGTTGCGTTATCCACTCCATCTTATTTCAATTCCCACCAGAATATCTTTGGCCCCTTTTGATAAAATACGAGTAAGCTCCCCACATATTTGTCCCCTTGTGATAAAGCTCCTAGTGGAGTCTCTACTCTTGCTAAGTCATAAATTCATGATATATTTAATTTACCTGTGATTAGATATATTTTTAGTATTATATTACTAATAAATTATTTATTTACCATAATCTATATATATATATATATATATATATATATATATATATATATATATGAATGATATAATCTAATTTTAAAATTAGAAATTAAATTAGATTTTCAAATATGTGTGGGAATTGGATTTTAAACAAATTCTTTAACTATAATATATAGTTCTTCAAATCCAAATCACTCTTAAATATGTGGAGTCCACAATATATATAGATATATAGATATATCTATAGGTAAATAACTGGTTTCAAATCCAAATAACTGTTAATTAATTAAGGAAAATCCCTCCCCACAAATATCTGGAAGCCCAATTTAATCTCTAACTAGGGTTAGATTATCACCTATTACTTACTTCTTTAACACACAACCAAAAAAAATGATATACACAGAAGGATCGTAGTATTGAAAATTATGAACAAATCAATTTTATTGGATAACATATATATAACAAAACAAAATAATAGATCCGCTAAAGGATCGTAGTATTGAACCTTACGAACAAATGGGAAGGGATCTTCCGTAACGATATATATATATATATATATATATATATATATATATATATATATATATATATAACTAACTTTTCTCAAATCCAAATCATTGTTCTTCGTAATGTTCAATACTACGATCCTTCAGTGGATCTATTATTTTGTTTTGTTATATATATGTTATCCACTAAAATTGATTTGTTTGTAATTTTCAATACTATGATCCTTCTGCGGATCTATTATTTTGTTTTGTTGGGCTGCGACAATTGAGCGGTATATTTTTTTCTTTGTAACGAAATAATTTTGAGAATGGATCACGAGACTCTGATTGTACATACTTTTAATTTAGAGTTAATTCGAACTACACTTTTAACTACACTGATGTTTGATTTAAAAAAAAGAGCTTCGCAAGATTTCCCTTTTTTCAATTTTGAAATAAATGTTTTAAAATACATGGTGGATACTATTTTAAAAATCCATAAATAAGACTTAGATCACTCTAATCACTCCTGTCAATTGGACTCTAAAATATTCTTGAAATCAAGAATAAAATTAAATCCTGCAAAGATAAATGTAATTTGTTAATAGCAGTCCGTGAAAATAAATGTATTCCATTAATCATAGAGAACGCAAGCTTGGATTCAACAACTACCTATACTGGTCTTTATCATAAAATCTCCCATTTTTTAATTTTCTTGCTTGTTTGACAGACCACGTAGGTAAGTTTTACTGATCATTCACTTCCATCTTCAGGGATCTTTGGACTACTCTGCAATTTGGTGTAGGCTGTAGGGGATTTCCAGCATGCAAGTCAGATGAATATCATCAAGACCATTAAAGAAGTTGGAAACATCAAGGTTAGTATTAAAAAGTAACATTAATAAATTCAATCCAGTCTATGTCAAGTTGTTACTTTTTCACTATTATTATTGATCATATTTAATAGGTTTTTGAAACACTGAGGTAAGATGTAAAAATAATGTAAGTTGATCCAATCAAGCCTGTATATCAGATTGTTATTTTCCACAACTATTAATGATGATATTTAAATGCCTTTTTTCTGGTATTACACAGAGGTGTTTACCGTCCGAGTTTTCGTTTGAATTCGATAAATTTCATGATGCAATGGGACCTATAAAGTCCATACTTGAGGATACGGTAAAATTTCGCAGGTTCATTGAGGCAGAAGGGATCCCTTACACATATGTCAACTGCAACTGTTTTGCAGAGTATTTTGTGCCCTGTCTGGGGCAGGTGGACCTCATGGTTGGCATTACTCCACCTGCAATGTCCCCTCCAAGGGATAAAATTATCATATACGAAGATGGAAACTCCAAGGGTAATATTTACAATAACGCTAGATGAAATTTATTTGACTTTGTCTAGTGAGTAGCATCTATTAAGTATATTATTGTGTTAGGATATTAGTGCTTGTTTATCCATTCTGTAATGAATGACTGTATGCAATGCAGCTGTTTTTTTTAAGGAGGATGGTATTGCAACATATCCCATTAAGATAGTGGATAACCCTAGAACACTAAACAAGTCCTTGTATTTCATGCTTCCGGCCAACACTTTGTCTGTGAATGAGATTGTGGGTCTAGGGGAGAAGATGATCGGAAAAACTATGGAGAAGGATTATATTTCAGAGTAAGATTTGCTCGAAAAGATGGCCGGTTGTGCTTTAAAGCCTTCTTCCTTTAGCAAGTCGAAATTAAATACTCTTTGAAGGGAATTTCATCTATTTATTGGATATTTTGTTTTTCTTTTGAAATATATTCTATTGCAGATTTTGGTATCCAATATATCTGTATTAAAGTCAATTTTTAAATTTTCTTCAGATTTAATAAAATTTCATGATATATTCCATTTTTACTTTAATTGTAAATTTAAATGATAAAATATGTTGAAAAATCGAGTAGATGTAAAGTTAATAGGTAACTTTGTAACCTGGCTCTCCAATAACGCGAATCTGCAATCCAATTAAGATAAAAGATGGTTGAGGGAGTGTTATTGTGTTTGGTGATGGGCTTAAATCAAATATAGTTAAGAGAGTGTATCAAATAAGGTTTTGGTCATCAGCTTCAGTTTGAGAAGTCACTAATCTAGGTGGTCAAATGTTGTTTGTTGGAAATACAGATGCACAATCCGAAATACAGTTAAGAGAGTGTATCAAATAAGGTTTTGGTCATCAGCTTCAGTTTGAGAAGTCACTAATCTAGGTTGTCAAATGTTGTTTGTTGGAAATACAGATGCACAATCCGATGTTGAGAAGCATCATTTTTTTTGGGTTTCATTATTCTCACAAATTTTAACATTGGAATTAATGGTGTGGAGGCTAGTCAACCGTAACCTGATTGAGTCTTGAAATTTATTTTACACCTTAATATGATTGAAATTTTGCTATGTTAATAGGATTAAAATTTTGCTATGTTAATTGAAATATAAATATTTTTTTTAAATTAAAAAAAAAAAAAACTATACAAAACATATTTGTCTATAAAAAAATTTAAATGGACAACTATTTAAATCTATGCTGATGTAAATTACGCTACTATTAAAAAGCGCTTAAACACTATGTCTATTGTTCTTTATCAAAGGTCATCCATAGAATAACAGAGATCATGTAGTGGCTATCCGTACTATGTTTTTGTATTGTGCTCTTCACCCACTATGCCTAATAATCTTTGCAAAGGTGCTCCTTAAAATTACAAAGGATTGTGCATCCCCTGTGTATGTTGTCTTTTTAGTCCCTGCCATCTGGCAATGGCCAGGGACTATAGTAATCGGTTGTGCCGATGTTAACATTAGTTCAATTGTTTATTAGTCCGCCTAATCACGCCATAACCAAAGTTTTCGGACGACTACCGATTCGCTTTCCAAAGTTTTTCAATATGGATTTATTTTTCTTCTTATTTGGCCTCTTCCCGAGGCGGAAGAGGCTAGACTATATGTTAATTTGGTTTTAGCCTGTTCATTTTTTTTAAATGCTTTAACTTACATAACTAATGTTAACATTAGTTTGAGACATGAAATGTTTGAGATTGGCAGGTAGTTACAAGTAACATATCATAAGTTTCAGACATCATTAGTATCATTAGCAATCGCAGGTAATTACAAGTGTGTACACAGATTAGTTACAGGTGTGTTTGCATGTGTTACAGGTGGATGATGCAGAACTAACAAAGGTTCCTCCTTCGTTTGCGCAGCTGTGCTTTGCTTTATATTCATTGTAGCTTCTATGCTGAGCTTGTATTCTTCATCCCCTCTTTCGTCCTCCACCTGCTCTCATTTACTGTGAAGCTATGCTGAGCTTGTATTCTTCATCCCCTCTTTCGTCCTCCACCTGCTCTCATTTACTGTGGTTTATAATTCCAGGCCCTTCCAAGCATATACTTATTTGTGCATTTTGTGGGTTTGCTGAAAACTGTGAACCCATACACACATCTTCTGTTGTCGTTTACCTTCTTAGCGCTGTGTGGACCCTCTTTTGTGCGTCTGGAGCTTTCGTTCTGTAAACAAGGTATGCCCTTTTCCAAATCAGAAACTCATATTTCCTTTTTTTGGATCATGATATTCTTCATTTCAAATGATATTCTTTGTTTCAGAAGCTGATTTATATATGGAAAAATTCTAATTAAGACTTCATAATACGATTTACAGAAATATCGTTACTGCTACTTTCTATTTCAAATGATATTCTTTATTTCAAATGATATTCTTTGTTTCTTTGTTTCAGAAGCTGATTTATATATGAAAAAATTCTAATTAAGACTTCATAATACGATTTACAGAACTCAGAGACTCAGCAGCCTAATAACTTTGCTTATTAAATATACTCAAATTGCTCAAATGAAAAAACAATGCATACCTCGGCACAACTTTTGCATGGAGCGCATTGGACCCAGGTGAGGTCACTACCACTGTCCACATCCAGAAAATATGGCTTTGAAGGATTCGCAATCAACATAGTAACATAATAGAGTCTGCAATTCCACCATAATCAGTTGCATATTCTAAAACAAACCATGAATTCAGAGCTAAGAATGAAATTCTGATTGTCTTCTACATTACCCATATGGAACAACGTTCCCTTTGAGAGAAAAGATGGTAGTTTGAACCGCCTGCAACCTCCTGCCAAGCCTGTTGGTGTCTCGGCTCACAAAGGAGGACTTGGAGTCTCCTCCTTCATTACCATCTGCTGCTGGATATTTCGGGTGCAGACGGTATACGTAGGCCTGTTGAGAGAGGCACATGCAAACAGAGAAGAGTACAAATCCAAGGAACAATTTTGTGAATAAACCCATATTGATCTCAATGCCTTAAGGTGCCTATACAGTGCTATTGTGCCTTCCCAATTGCATATAATCAGATTCTCTGTTCATTTGATCTAGTGGGGAGCATCAGAGGCCAAGGCGGAAGAGAAAGAAGCAACCATAGTCAAGACATAGACAGAGGCAATAAAGGTATTGAGGTTCGATTTGGACGAAACGAAACGAAAGCAGCCCAAAATACCTTGGCTGCTTGACACCTGCAATGCAGAAGACACCTGTCATTCATGCAAAAACCGCATGTAAGGGACTTCGTAATCAAGGAGTCTGCATGGCTATTATTATGCCTATGTTTCTCATGTACTGCTCAAACTTTTGAAATGAAATACAATCCAAAAAAACCCTTTTGAAAAAAAAATCAATGTAAAAGTTAAACCTATAATTTCAACCGATTAAAAAAACTGAAAGTGAATTAGGGAAGAGAATGAAACAAATAGCATTCCGAGAATCGAACTCGGGACCTCTACTTTGTCTGTCTCGGTATGCAGTGAAGAAAAACTTTTACTGTTAGAGCTTTTAAAAACGAATAAAGACAATTTACCTCTGTTGTTCATCACGAATTTATTGCAGCGACAACCATTACCGAATTTAAGCTCAATTCAACAACCTCTGCAACACATTCTTCTATATCTTATTCAAAACAACCTCTGCAACACATTCTTCCATATCTCATTCAAAACATTGATTTTCAGAAATATAACTGAATTTTGCAAAGCAAGTGACTTTGAATACACGCAAAATCTAAATGGCAAGGATTTGCAAGTACTTCGGTATCTTGTTAACTTCGAATTCCACGGCTTCGCCATTGAGCAGATAGAGCTCGTTCTGCAACAGCTCCAGTATTCGACAGTGAAGGCGATAATGGCAATGCTTACAGATTGGGTTGCTTATAGCGAAGGCCATAATGACAATGGTTACAGCGAAGGCGATAATGGCAATGCCACAGACAACTCGTTAGTCTTGCTGAAGCCGATACCTGGGCATAGTGATGACGGAGTTAAAGCGAATTTGACATGTTACATTAACCATGCATGCAGCCAATGGTTTATGTGCACGGTGTTATGCTCTGGAAAAACATGCGGCCAATGAATTATCTGCACAGGTGTTATGCTTTGGAAGAACATGAAAGGTGTACCCGGCATATGACATGTTTTCATGATATATGGATATAAGGAGTTAACATCATAGTAGTACAATTCGTAAACCTTATGGTTCCTCATAAGTGGTTTTATAGTGTACCCATCCCCACGAGAAGCATAATGTTTCATTAACAAAATACCATCGAATCGTGAGAAGTTATGAAAATAAACCGTGCGAATCTTCCTTTTCTCAGCAACCAATGTTAAATGATCTATAAATTGTGTCAACATGTAATGACTTCTCTGTTCAAAATCAGGTAAGAAAAGGTCATAATCCTCACTAAAGTTTGTTTCAATCGAATAATCCCGTTGTTCGCCGGAGAACGATGCTCCTTATTAACACTCATATCTTGATATACTTGTGGTTCACCACCACCCATGTCTTTATATACTTGTTGTTCACCACCACGCATGTCGAAACGAAGTAATTCCATCAGTTTGGTATTAATTTCATCATCGCTTAGAGGGGGCTCTTTTTCAAGCTTACCCACATAATACACTCGAAGGAATATCCCTGATAGAACCTCTTTGTCGTATTCTTCTGCTTTTTGCTTTACTAATTGAGAAATCTGCTCATAAACACCCCTATTAGGAATAGCTTTACCATTAGAATCATTTAATGAAATAGCTGAGCCAACACTATAGGATACATCATCTCCTTTTGGGATTTTCATGACATAACCTATTGTAAATTTCCCATGA
The DNA here is from genome assembly GCA_031772625.1 of Pinus tabuliformis. Lineage (NCBI taxonomy): Eukaryota > Viridiplantae > Streptophyta > Pinopsida > Pinales > Pinaceae > Pinus > Pinus tabuliformis. Next base: position 704,736,655 of record CM062819.1, read on the forward strand.
GATAACCCAGGATGGTAAACGTACTTCATTAAAAGTCGCATCACAGCTAATGAAATCACTTCACAGTCAGCACATTTGACGTAAGGTCTAAATTTGAGTTCGACTACCCTCAACGCATTATATGGATCCCGGCAGTGTTCACTCTCTATACTACTCTTCAAACGGATAAGAGTTGCCTCTAATAAGATATCGAAAATTGTCTTCATTGGATTTTTGTAGTTCTAATCAAAAGTGAAGGCTGTAGTTATAATTGAGATACTCCCAGCTCTTGAGAGCAGAACGAAATCGATTCAACTTTTTAACCTAACCCGTCACCATTTTTTTATCGCACACTGTATCGACATATGCATGGTAACAGGCTTCAGTCTTACCTAATTTTTCCTCCCATTTAGCTGTATCTATTCTTTTATCCTCAGGCACCATAGCTATTAATAGCTCTCTAAGAACCTTCTCGGGAATAGGCTCATTCAACCAGTCCTCGGAGTTTGTTTGAAGTAGCAAATATTTGATGTTATGATCTTAGTGTTGTAAAGAAAATATATAATCAAGTTTTCTAACCCATGGTCAGAAACAACTCGCAACATATTAAAGAGACCAATTAAACTAACCCTTCAGTTACAATTAGCCTGTTTGCCAGTACTGATTCCAAATTTTATACATTTCATGTAATCTTGGTTATCAATTTTTAATCCATTAATTTTGAGATTAAAGGCAATGTGATTCAAAAGTCATGTGAATTGGTAAAGTGAAGCCTTATCCTTAGCATTATTAACTGGAGTTTGCATTGGTTAATGCAGATTGCAAGAAAGCATGCGGAGAAAGATGCAAAGAGTCATCCCGCCAAAAGATATGTTTAAGAGCTTGTGGCACCTGCTGTGGCAAATGCAATTGTGTTCCTCCTGGAACATCTGGAAACGAGGATCTCTGCAAACACATCGCAAGTGCCCATGAATATGACACGTGCCCATTGCATCCAAGCTGGTCGTTCAACTACCTCTGCGGACGGGAAGGGATACCTTGCGAGGTCCTGGCTTTGAATCTGTCTTATATGGCAGGGACTAGCTGCCTTGCAGCCCATCTGGTTTAAATTGGGCTTTTAAATAACATTGTAAATTTTCATTGGAGTGCGTTTCTCGAAGTCACAAGGATTGTGCATTGGTATTGTTTTATGGTTTTATATTATTCTTCTATTTGAACGTGTTATAATTTTTTTTTAAATGATTTATATATTTAATAAATATTAATAATTTGTTTTGGTGGTGTAGAGAGGACTTAATGGGAAAATGTGTTGTTGAGGTATTTTTTATTTTGCAAAAACCATTGATTCAAATCTGATTTATCTTTATTATAATGAATTATAATAATTGTTATTATTAATTTAAGTTTTTTATTATATATATATATATATATATATTAAAATTTATTTATATTTTAAAATATTTATAGACATATATATATATATATATAATTTTTATTATTTATATAATTTTTAAAATCATATTTAAAATAAAAAATATTTGTAAAATTTTCAAAATATTTATGTTAAAATCAAATTATATTTTATTAATAATGTTTGTATTAAACTTTGTTATCTAGACGTTCTTTGTTAAAAATAGAGAGAAAAGAAAAATTGTTGTACTGTTTGAAAAAGTATTATAGTGTATTATGAATATTAATAATAATACAAAATATGGGTTACATTTTTTATTAGATAATGATCATTATTTTATATATAGAATAATTAAAATTTTTATTATCTATATATTTTTTAAATAGTGAATATTTGTAAAATTTTTATATTAAAATCAAATTATATTTTTGTTAATAATGTTTGTATTGATTTTATTTTATTTTTTTTTCTAAGTTATGCTAAATTTTATTACTGAAACATAATGATACACTAAGGCTTTGTCCTTTGCATGTCCGTGCCATGGTTTAGGACAAAAGCCAGCAAAACAAGCTCTGGACTGCCCATAATGGGAAACTAGTCCAGTTCAAAAATAAAATTGCAGGTGCTATCTTGCTACCCACGCAGGGGAAACCAACAATTACGCATAATATTTAACCAATTTTTCAGAAAAAACAAAAAACTCATCAAAGTAACCATATGACAACAAGTTTTCCTAAAAACCTCGAAAAAACTAGATATCATAATTCCCAGAACCTAAGACTTGAAGACGTGTGGCAAGTTGTGTGGCCAGTCAGGTTTCATGCTGGCAAGTCAGGTGTTATGTGGTGGCGACGGGTGTTCCTCAACAATGAAACACCTGTATTCATCCATGACGTCTTCTGCCTGCTGTGTTGCTCCCGTGTCATCTTCCTGCTGCTCCAGGTGTTCCTCCACGACAAAACATCTATAAGGATCCATCCGTCTTCTGCTCGATGGTCATGGTCCTTCCCCTCCTCAGTTTGTTTGTCTAAAGGAGTGTCATGCTTTGCCCTTGCGCAGTGTGTGCTCCCCTCGACCCTGGCTGGGTCAGCGCTGGTATGGCGTCCACCATCTGTGGCTAGCTCCTCCTCGTGGAAGGTAATGGATATGGTGGCGATGATGATGGGCTGGTTTAGGGAACAATGATAGATGAATTGGGCTGAGCGGAAGGGCGGCTGTGGACTTCATGGAATTTCATTGGGTGGCGAGTCAAAATGCGTCGGTTGGAGGCGGAGAGGTCGTGAACGGCCTCTGCCTCTGCGAATATTTGGGTAACAGTCTGAAGGCAGTGGAGCCGAAGGGGAGGAGGTGTCAGAGGCCCGAGATGGAGGAGAGCGGGACAATTTTCCTCTACTGCCCCCTCTTTGACTACGCATTCTATGGTGAGTTCTGGGCATATTGACACTAGGGGTAGGAGGATGTTGCAAGGAGACGACTCAGAGTGATGAGAAGGTGCAGCAAGTTCAAAGGTCGGATCAGAGGAAGAATTAGCTGCAGACGCGAGGTGGAAGATGAAATTGCAGACCATGCTTTGAGTAAAATGAATGCCTGGGCTGAGATTAATGCAGCTAAGGATGCTGCAACGCCTGCCTGTAGTAGTGCAAGAGCTTGGTTCCGCTACTGCCAAAGGACATTGGCATTGCAGAGGCAGGGGATTAGAGACTAGGGCGATGGAGTTAATATTACCAGAAGTCATCATTGAGCCGAGTCGAGGCGGGTAGATGTAGGCAGTTTGAAGACAGTGCCGGCTTAATTGCCATTTATGGCCAATGTTAATAAATTTTATGGATTGGTGTGCAAGATTACGGAGGGCCATGTGGCAAGGCCACTTGCTGTCCCATGCTGCCGCCAACCTATTAACTGTGATGTGCACCTGCATCCGGGACATATTGAATTTTTTTATTTACATGTTTTTTTGTTAAAAAATGAAGAAATAATCTTGTACTATTTTTTTTTAATATTATAGTGTATTATGAATATTAATAATAAAAAAATTATGGCATATATCTTATATTTTGTTTGTCGAGTAAAATTAGTCTAGATTCATCTTAACTACGGATTTACCAAATGTAGAAATGGATCAAATCTCTTGAGATGTAAATATCTTAATATGTAAAAAGATTTGATCCTTTTGTGAGTTTGGTAGATCGGAGTTAATATGGATCTAGGCTAGTTATATTTTATATTAATTATTTTAATGGAACGGGCACATAATTTGTATAATAAATTTACTATTGTGTTAAATTTTGATAGTTAAATTTAACTACCTACATTAATATTAATTATTTTTTATTAATCTTAATTGATTTTAATAATATTAGTAAATTATATTAAATTAAATAGTATAGATAAATATCACTTGAGTCTATAACTGAATTCATTTTTAATCGTTGGATTTGATTATGTTAAGGAGTTCTCATATGTGAGACTTTTTGGAGTTTTTTATGATTAGAATCAGTAGAAATTTAGAAATTTTTGTGAAATCTTAATTTGTGTTGTTTAAATAGATTTTTTGACTTCATATATGGATTCAATGCCCTCAAAAGCCCCTAAAGAACTTGTTGTTCCCTTGTGATTCCAATGAATTCTCTTTGGATTCTAAAAAAAATAGATTTAAAAATAAACCATAAAACTTTTCAAAAAATTTCACATATACACAATGCCTAGTATTAAAATAGCTTTCGAGAAAAATGTTATAACCCATGGTTTTGTACTTTATATTTAATTAATATATTATTTTTTTCCCATAATTTTGTTAAAACACATAATTTTATACTTTATATTTATGAAATTTATTTGTTAAATTTTCCACATTAAAAATAAATAATTATTAAACAAAATTATTTAACATTTTTTTTCTAGGTTAAGACTAAACTAAGTACCCAAATTGAACCAGTGATATCGCAAGGATTATTCATCAATCCAAATATTTAACATTCATTAACATTTTATATTTATATATATTTTAATTTTACATATAAAACCCATATTTAAATTTGTTTTATTTTTTCGTTATAATGGTCACTAATTTTCTTACATGATACTACCCATCTTACGGATATTGGCTATACAGCGCCGCTCGGTCCAATGAATGGTAAGCCATATAAAGGTATTTCTAAAATTATGAATATGTTTGGGACTTATTTTAAGTGTATATGATAAATTTATATCAAAGGTTTATAAATATTTATTTTTAGTTATTATAATTTTAATGCTTATGGTTAGGGTTACTATGATTATTTTAAAATTTTTGTTAATATTAAATCAAAAGGATTTGATTCATTTCAAAAATAAAAGAGTTAGTGAAATAACATGGATAATTTTGTAATAATGGTTTATGCAATAAAATGTTTACAATAACAATAAGAAATAATAACAATATGGCTATTTTTAAGACTATTTCTGCATATTCACGAAATTGGAGAACAACTCATTTTCTAAAGTACTGATGGCAACATCATTCTTTGAGTACAAAATATTTTAATCATTAAAATGTGTTAGGAGAAGTTTATTGCATTTTTCTATTAGATAATTAGAAATTTAAGTGTGGATTAAAATTAATTTGGTTTAATGTGTTTTAAGGTATAATTTTTTTTCCTAATTTTTTATTTTTTATTTTTATGATACATTGTTATGTATGTAGTTATGTTAGGTTAGGGTTATAATATGTTTACAAATAGAGTGATCACATGATTTTATTTTTTTCTTTATATTAATAATTATTAATCCAAGGGTTAATACTTAATTGGTTTATGATTTTTATTTAACGATCATGAGGATGCTTTTGCTAATGAATAATTGTGAGAAACTCACTTATGTATTAAAGAAAGGGGCTTTTGTAGTAGTAAATTTCCTCACATGGCCACATTGGCTAGGGACATGGACTATTTTAACCATATCAAAATATTAACATTATGATCTTTAATCTAGTTGTGTGAATTGATTATTACAATGTTCATCTTGTGTAAAATACCTTGTTTCTTGGAAATGGTATCAAAGCCAATTTAAAAAGTTACTTCCACTATTGATTAAGATCTTGAACCTATATTATTGCATCTAGCAAATGATTTTTGAGTTTTGAATTTTTTTGTGCATTTATGAGCTAAGTGGACTATTTCACTATGTTTGAAATATTGCTTTCAATTAGAAATGATTTCTATTTCACCCCAGAAGTTTTATGTTTGAACAAGATACAACCTTTTTATTTTTTCATATACAAAATTATAAGCGTAAATACACATCTTAGCACATCTTTTCATAGAGGAAATATTTTGGTTTTCTATTTCTACTCCTTTATGCTATTTGTTGTGTTTTCTATGTGATCTTGATGTATTGAAAATAATGGAAAGTGTTTTCTTATTTCCATATGCTCTTTCTCGGTAAGCTCTTCATAAATCATAAATACAAAGGGAACTTTGGTTTTTGGGCTAAACTGATCTAATGTATTATTGCTCATATTTGAAGAAATTTTGTTTGAAAATTAATTTAGGTTTGTATGTGGTCATATTGAATTTTTTTGATTTAAGATAAGAATGTACTTTAAGGAAAATAATATTAAAAATGCTTTATCATTTACTAAAGTTTTTATATATTTTTCATGAGCTCACTTGGTTGAAAATTACTTTAGTTAGGAAGAGGTCTTGAGTTCATGTCTCTATTTCTTTGATGTGATGTCATTTTTTTTTTTTAATAAAAATTCATAAAACCTTAAGTTCTTTTATAACTTTAATGTAAAATGTATTTCACATAAATTATAAAAGTGAATCAATATAAAGTAGTATTAATCTTCTTTATTTTAGTTACATTTTGCATACAACTTGAATTTATAAAATAATTTCATTATAAAGTGATTCTCACATGTTCTATAAAAGAGGGTAACTTAATAAGTATCTTATTTGTGAAATTGATCTTATAGGAAAATTTAGAGAAGGAAATGAATATTATTTTTAGTCAATGAACTCATTATTCGTCCATCACCACGAGGGTAAATGTGTAGAAATTTTGAATAATATGACACTTATTCAACAGAGATTATCCCGATTATACACTATTGCGCAAAACATGCATAATACATAACCTCCTCTACGTTGATCATCAATTTAGCAGCATCAAAAACAATGAAACATCAATCGCATGCACGCATTAACACAGTATGTAACCCAGGGAAATCTTACAGCTGAAAACCCCACACTATCTATATATTAATGATTGAGAACATGTAACATTACATAGTACAATACTCCTCACAAGTATCCAGCACTATCTCCACCTGTTACACACAATACAGCTCAGATCTGATCTCCAAATCTCCTCCGCTGCTTGCCTGCCTCCACTGCACAATACCTGCTGAGAAATGAATGAGAATGGTTGATCCAAACTCCTATTTACCTTGTGAAAATCACCCACACTGTAAATCACGTGAGCACAAGCTATATTTCACTTGGTATTGGCCCACACTACGCAAAAATCATTGGCGTAACTCAATCCCATGCATGTGCACAATCTCATGCACAATTGATAGCAATCTCAACCTCTAACACCTGTCTCCACTGAACTGTACATGCACTGAGTTAACTGATGTATTCTTCAGTTGCATTATGAGTTAATAATTAGTGAATTAATTAATAACTAATTCACACAACTCATCACTTAGTCTATTGATCAGTTAGACTAAATACAACTAGTTCAACTAAGTCAAACTGAACACAACTCCATTAACTGCTCATCCAACTCCACAGAACTCAACCACATGAGTTCTAACTGATGTCCTGCATGCAATAGCTCAACTAACACATAAGAAAACGTATTTCCTTCTGACAGCTGCATGTGCCACATCTGTAGCTCAAACTGAAGTGCTCCAAGAGGATAAGATAAAGTTTATAGTCTAAATATTATTATGAGACAATAATATTTGACTTTTCTATTTTTGACTAGCAGTCTAAAAATAGACTCTGATCACTCCTGCTGTGATCACTCCTGCTGTGATCGCTCCTGCTGTGATCACTCCTGCTGTGATCACTCTTGCTGTGATCGCTCCTGCTATGATCACTCCTGCTGTGATCACTCCTGCTGTGATCCAAAAATAGACTTTGCGCCATAAATTGCCTGCGGGCCCACTTAGTGAAGGCGACTCCTTTCCACTAAGCTCCATCATCTTGTTGCATTCTCAACAAGCATTTGTTGTTGCACACTTTTCAACAAAATGTTTTCCTAGAATGTGGTTATTTTCTCACATTTTATGCCTTTTATTAAGAAATGACATAGCTTTCACATTTGAAGTATGTTTCAAATGATGTTTTGTTTGAAACAACTTGTTTTTTCAATAGCTTTATGTCCAAATAGTTAGTTTTAGCTTGTAAATCCATATTAGTTGAATATTTTAACATGGTTACGCTAAATGATATTTTTCTTCCTAGTACTAACTACTTCTCATGCAAATCCCACATGGAGGATGAAGTAAATGATAATACATTAGCTTGAAGAAAGAAACATCCCTCGACAATAATGAAAATAATTCCAAATGGGATGATAAGAATTATGAATCGTGTGAATCAATAAGAATGTCCATTTTTCTGAACTTATAGCTCCATTTTCAAGGAATTAATGAATGAGATAAAGATTGTGATAATTTGAATAAGGTATTTGGTAAGAAAAAAATGATTTGATCTCATCAGCTTGAAAACAAATAATGTATTTAAGTCCAAAAAAATTCCCTTACATTAGAGATTATTTATCTAAGTTCAAAACACTTAGGACTTCTTTTAATCATTGTAAAATGAATATTAGGATGGTTGATGCATATACGTTAGTTTTTATAATCTCAATGATACATATTTTGTGTTTGCATCTAACGTTTATGACACTAGAGGGTTTATTTTTCCATGATACTTCAACTACAGGTCTATGTATAAAATCGTGAATGTAAAAACACTCCAATAACAAAACACTAACACTTTGCACAACGAAAAATATACAATAATGAATAAACTTAGTGCAAAATACATCTTTTAACCTAAAACTCGTTATATTACAATATTTAATAAAAAAATGTAGGGATTTTGTACCAGGGATCATGGCCCTTACAACTACCCCCAATACAAGAATAACTAGGGCTTGGAGTCAACAAGTTATGACAACCAATATTTCCCTGAACAAAGTACACTTGACATACTTGCTAAAGGAGAAATTTTCTCATCCATTTTGGTCTAGTACTTTGAACATTTTTGGAAGGTACTTTTCCACCTCTTCTACTACTCATAAGACTTCTGCAACTTCAAAATACTTGCATCTTCAATTGACAATCTACCTCTACCAATCATTTTTGTTTCTCTAAGCACGACTGATATTAGGCCTTGAAATGTAACTGCCATCTAGAACTGATAAGGCTCCTCCAATATCATTGTTCATTGGGACTTCCAAATATTCCCACTTATCAGACCTATTTTCCACTCCAAATATCTGAACTAGGGCATCACCTAAATTTTCCTTATATCAATAGTTAGGCTATTCAAACATACTAAACATAAGGACTTCAACAAACATCACTACATCAAGGATATGTCTCCTGTGCACACTAATATTAGGTTTCCAATTACTTCCATCTTAACAATGAGTCCACACATAGTTCACTATAAATAGGGCACATAATAATCTTCCTTCTATCCATCACTTTGATGAACTGAACACGACAAAACTTAAGGTTCACTTGCTCAGCCACTAACAACCCACAAAGATCATTGTTCTTAGGATACCTTCAACTTTGTTCACACCTATAATATACTTATCCTCATCACCTTCAACATTTCATGATAGGCATACTACCATAAATATATCACCCTACTTCTCTCCACACTTTGAGATTATTATGGCCTCCTTACTTGGATCAGATCTCCCATGGGCCTATGTGAAAAAAATGAGACCCAAAGACCCTCGACACATGGATAATCCAAATCCTTTAAGGTCTCACCACTCTTTAGCTATATCTAGAAACATAACACACTTGATCAAGACTTTAGGAGAGACTTTATGGTTCATATTGGCCCATTGTCCATAGATTGAAGCAACCCTAAACTAGGGCATCAAGGACTTCCATCTTAAGAGTGATGAGCTTCCCTTATTCACTGTACTTGGGGATTGCAAATATTGTTTTTCAAAACCCTTGAACATACCTCATTACACCACCATCAACCTAGCAAATATCAACACAAAAGAACAAGTTCATATACCTTGGTTCTAGGAAATTGTCAAATTGAGGTTCTTGGCCAATTTGAAACCTCTCTGTGGCCACCAATCACACATCCATTATGATTCTTCCCTTATTAGCAACTAAAACTATTGGGTTGTACCTTGAGAGATTTCATCCTTAACTCGACCTCATATTCCAACAATCACAAGGGACTTGACCATTTATATAGAACCCTATTTCACCACAACTTGATTATAGAAGACAGAACAAAAAACTAGTAGATACCTTAGCCCAAAAGAACAACAAAATATCAACAAGAAACTCTCCTTACTCAACTTAACCAAAAATTAGAAAGATAAACACAAAAATTTCTCCCCTTTACTTTCCATCTTATCTCCTTTAGGTATGTGGAACCTCATATTTCTTATTTTCTCTTGTTCAAAGTCTTTTGGAGGGTGCCTCAAATGGTCATCCCTCTCTCCTCCTTATAGTCTTCCATGGAGGTGACTTTAGCCCCCACGGGGCACCTCTCAAGCCCAACCTGAATATCTGTGATGAAGCCAAACTAGCTTAAGAAAAAAAATTCCTTCCATTTGATCAAGACACGTTATTGTTTCCTTAGGTCCCCCTTTCTCCATTAAGGTTGCCCTAATTCTACCAATGAATAAACAATTATTTCTCCACTTAGTTTTGTGCTCACAACTTTGGGATCAAAACCGATTTCTTGGGCACACTACCCACAAAACATTTTTTTAGGTCATATTCTCCAAAACCATGTACCCTAGGGTTGTTGGAGAGCCTCCAAACATACACAAATAAACACTCCCTCCTATTGAGAGAGGTGTTTCTGCCACTCATAAGTATCTTGTCATCATTGTCGATGACACTAGCCCAATCTTTGGGGTTCACTACTGTGACATACCCTATATAATGAACCACATTCATATTGGTAGTGTCTTTGCCTCATTCTCGTAAGAACTTTAAGATTCAAACTTCCATAGGGAATCTCCCTCTGAAGATAGACTCCCTCTAAGTCAATAAAACCTCCATTAGATCAGTCTGGGATACATTCAAACACTGGGGCTACTCTAGACTCCTACAACTCAACTAAGCAAGTGATCTCATCCTCTCGGGTCAAATACCTGACATGCACATGACTCCAATCTTAGATCTTCAACATCACAACCCAATAAAGATACTATCATTCCATCATCTTGTCCTTCACACAGAGCCAAGTTGTTCATGCCAAAGCACGCTTGGGTAGTCCCAAAAATATTTGATATTTCATCAAAATTCCATAATCTGCAACATGCCACAAAAAAAATTGCTGTTCACTAGGTTCTCCACCAATCCACCAAAACTCCCAACTCATATCGCCACCTATCCAGTCGGGACCACATTTCCATGTCCTTAGCCAAACCTTATGTTCCATTCTCTAAACAATTTCTCATCTCCCTCTTTAGTTTCTTCATTGTGCACACTCTAATCCATTGTCCCTTTAAACCTTGCTCTGATACCATGTTGATTTTTCTACGAAACTTCAACTATAGATTCATTTCTAAAATCACTAACATTTCAAACTAAAATACCACAACTCTAACACTTTTCACAACAAAAAACATACATCAGTGAACAATATAAGTTTTAACCCAAAAATTATTAATTTATAATATTTAATACAAAAAATGTAATTCTCTCGTATGAGGGATCATGGCCCTTACTATTAGCCCTGACATAAGAAAATCTAGGGCTTGGAGTCAACAAATTATGACTACTAATGTTTCCCTAAAAAAGGTACACTTGACCTACTTGCTGAAGGAGCACTCTACTCAGCACTTTTGTTCCATGTACCTTGAACACATCTGGAAGGTCCTTTTCCACCTCTTCTGATACTCACTAGAGCTCTGCAATTTCAGAATGCTTGCATCTTCAGCCAACAATTTTCCTCAACCAATCACTCCTACTTCTCCAAGGATGACTGATCTTAGGTCTTTAAGCACAACTACCCTTTAGCATTGATAAGGATCTTCCAATATCATTGTTCATTGGGCCTTCCAAATCTTCCCACTTATCATACCTATTTGTTACTCCAAATATCTTAACTAGGGCATCAACAAAATATGCCTTCTATTAATTGTTTGGCTCTTCAAACATACTAAACATAAAGACTTCACTAAGAATCCCTCACATCAAGGATAGGCCTCCTACACACATTGATCTTAGGGATCAAAATACCACCCTCTTGACAATGACTCAACACATGGTTAACTGTAACTAGGGAACACAATAATATGCCTTCTATCTGTCATTTTGATGTATTAAACATGATACAACTTAAGGCTCACTTGCTCATCCACTAACAATCCATAAACAAAATTTTTCTTAGGTCGCCTTAAACTATTTTTCACTCCTCAAAGAGACCTATCAACATCATCTTCAACATTTCATGATAACTATACTACCATCAACATATCACCATACCGTTGTCAACACTTGTATGCTCTTCCTTCCACACTGTTGAGAGTATTTGAGCCTCCTTACTTGGATCAGGTCTCCCAAATACCTATGTGAAAAAATGAGACACAATGGCCCTTAGCATAGGGATAATCCAACTCCTTTAGGGTCTTTCCCCTCTCCACTTATACCTAGAAACATAACACACTTCATCAAGAATTTAGGACAAACTTTAGGGCTGATCTTTATTGACTGTCCATACACTGAAGCTACCCTAAACTAGGGAATCAAGGACTACCCTCTTCACAATGATAAGGTTCTCTTATTCACTATAGTTAGGGATTGTAAATATTATTTTTCAAAACACTTGAATAGACCTCATTACACCACCATCAACCTAGCAAATATCAACACAAAAGAACAATTCAACATAACTTAGTTTTGGGCACTTATCAACCCAAGGTTTTAGGCCTATTTGAAAACTCTCACAAACCACCACAAGCCTTATGACCAGCTCAGAACTGTAGCCACCTCAGTCACACATTCACTATGTTTCTTCCCTTATCATCCACTGAAATTGCTGCATTGTACCTTAAGAGAGTTTGACCTTTACTTTACCTTAAATTCCAACCATCACAAGGGACATGACCCTCTCCATAGCACCTTATTTCACCATGTCCTCATCATAGAAGATAAAATAGAAAAAGATCACAAACCTTAGCTTATAATTATAAAATAAACTCGTTCAACAACTCTCTTAACTCAACTTAACCAAAATTTAGAAAGATACACACAAACTTGATCCTCCTTCACCTTCCCACTCAGCTCCTCTAGGTCTGCGACAACTCAGATTAATTCTTTGATCTTGATCAAATTCTCTTAGATGGTGCCTCAAATGGTCATTCCTCTCTTCTTCTTATAGTATTCCATGGAGGTGACTTTACCCCCTAAGGGGCAACTCTCAAGCCCAAGCTGACTTGAATATCTTTGATGAACCCCAACTAACTCAAGAAAATATTTTTTTTTCCATTTGATCAAAACACCTAATTCTTTCCTTAGTTCCCCTTTACTCCATTAAGGGTTCCCTATTGTAATCAATGAATATACAATTATTTCTCCTTGGTTTTGTGCCCACAACTTTGGGTACAAAACCTAATGCTTGGGTAAACTGCCCACAAACCACTTTTTTGGGTCAACTTCTGCCAAGCCTAGTACCCTAGGGTTGTGGGAGTACCTCCCAACCTACACCAATTAGCATAGAAAAGCTCTAGGTTTTTCTTATCGAGATCTCATTCATGATTTTCTTGTGATCATTTGATTAGAGATGAAGACAAGCTAATGAATCTCAGAGCGATTGTCACTATAGGTGCATCCAAAAAATCCCAAGTGGAAAAACATTTACAAAACCAAGTATACAAAGAAGCAACATGTTTGCAAGAATAAGTGAAAAAAAAGTCTCAATGTTGCTCAAGTAGCTTCTACTCCCGATCATGACAAGATAAAAATCCAAAAGTAAGAAGAGTGATATGCATTACATTTTTTGTGGGTGAGATGGTCATATAGATTTTGAGTGTTTAAAGATATGTTGGCCTAAAACAAACAATGAAGAATAAAAACATCCATCTTGATTCTTCTTATAACACTTCTTTTCATGGACATGCACTTTCTCCTTCTAGTTTCTCCTTGAATGCAATATTTACTTCTTCTTTTGATGAGCGACTTATTGATTATGGGGCAACTTATCATACAACTAAGGATAAAGTCATTTTTTCTAATGCAAATGATTGTATCTCCAAAAAATATTTGTTGTTGATGATAGATGTATTAGTATTGTAGGATATGGAAGGGTTTAAGAAGATAGTGGCAGTTTCATTAATCATGATATGTTTTCCATGTCCATTTTAAAACCTTTGATTAGTATACCAAATCACTATTTTAGGTGAAGGTAAAATAATATATTTTCACCTCACCAAGTTGTAATCAATAATTTAAAACATCTGAAGCATATTCTTGTCACTAAAATTGTTGATGATATTACTAGGTTGTAAAAATTTAACAAATTTGGGTCATATTCTCCATTAATTTTTATTTTTTCATAGTAAAGACTTGAGTAAAATTTGACATTAATAAATTCTTCATCTAAACTATCACTCATTGCAACAACTATGTAATCAATCTATGTTTACTATTATTCTTCTTGTTTCTTATAGAGATGGTGTTTGTGGTTCTTGAAAACATCATTATGATAGTTTTGACAAATGTGCTTCTTGTCATTTTAGGACCACTTTGGGGCTTGTTCATTATGATTTTTGTTCACATCTTTCTTCTCCTTCTCTCTCAAGTATATGTACTTCGCAACTTTCATTGATGAATTCTCCATATCCACTTGGGTTTGCTTCTTAAAATTCAAGAGTGGGTTTTTTATTCATTCTTGAACTACAAGAGCCTCATATAAAAATAATCATAGATGTCAAATACAAATTTTAAGAATAGATAAATGAGGTGAATATGTTAAAAAAATATTTACAAATTATTACATTGTAAAGGGCCTTAAAATGAAACATATTATTCCACATACCACAACAAAATGGTGTTGCTGAGAGAGAAACAAATCTTAAAGAAAAATGGACAATTATATGATCCAATATAAGTTATTCAATATTCTTTATTGGGCATGATCAATTATCTGTGCAATATATAACAAATCAAACCTCCACAAAGGATTTAAAGAGTATAACACTAGAGGAATCATGTGATAAATTAAGCTAGATGTAACCCACTTTTGTGTATTTTGTAGTAACACATGGGTTCACATTCATAATGATAAAAGGAAAGAATTATAACCTAAAAGTAAGAAGTGAGTTTTTATTGGATGTTCTAAACATTTCAAAGGTTATAGAATTCTTCAACGTCATTCCAATGAGATAATGATCAGAATTGATGTTATATTTTATGAAAATATCTTAGTTTATAAGTTTAATTCAAAATTAGTGCCATTCTCAACCTATGATTCATCTTTGGAATTTGTGCCATATTATAGTCCTATGATGGTTTCTTCATCATATGGTAACAAAGAGGATGAAAAACCACCTCCATATACACACTTTCCCCTAGATGAGTTCATTGAACTTGAACCTACACTAGCATAATAACTTCTCAAATGGGTCCATTCAACATGAGAAGGAGTTGGTGGTCATCTTGATGATTCTAGATATTATCACTATACAAGTTCATAGTTCTAGTGAACCTCCTCTCTTTGGCTCAATGTTTAGAGATTGATGATCTAAATACATTTGAAGAATCTTGTATCTAATCAAGGTATGCATGCGACCTCATTCACTTATTTAATATGGAATATAGTAAACAAACTTCTCCCCCTGTCTAGTATGGATTCAATCACATTTCCACCTACACTATATCCAAGTTAGTGTTAATTTGTATGATTAATTAGTTTGTAGCATCTTATATTTGACTTAGATCCATCCTAATATTTTATTTTCTATTGGTCTTGTTGCCTAGTATGTGTAAACGCCCCATGAAATCCATTGGAAATCAACAAAAAGGGTACTTCAATATATCTAAGGTATACTTTATTTTGGGATGAATTTTAGTTTAAGGGGGCATCATTTGTTTGTTTTTTTCACTAATTCTAATTGGGATAGTGCCTCTATTGTTTGAAAGTATAATAAAGGTTATGTTTTCTATCTTGGTTTAGGACCTCTACTTGGAATTGTAAGAAACAATGCATATTTCTATTTATTTATTGGAAGCATAGTACTGAGAAATGGTTAATGCCATTAATGTAACCTTGTTTCTCTTAACATATTATTTCATATTTGGGATTTTAATAGCATAGTGCAATTTTACTTTGATGCAACAATTAAAGTGTCATCAAGCTTGTTAAAGATATAATTCAACATTAGTATAATAAAGACATTGAGCCAATACTTCATAAAAAATCTCATTAATGATCATGTCCTTAAAGTGTGATCAAGTTATAGACATTTTCATAAAGTCTCTTATATAAGTGAAATTTCCAAAATATTGTGTCAGTCCTCAATTTTGGTGAAGATCTTTCATATCAGTAAACCACATTTTGGCCTAAATAAACCTATCCTTCATACTTTTACCACCTTTCTCTTTAATTTTGGCCAATAAAACACTTTCAAATGTATATTACCATTTATTTTAATTTTTTAATTTCACAAAATTTAATGCATTGTAATTCAATCTTATAAGATTTTTACAATAAATAATACACTTTGTTGATTCCCCATTTACTTAGCTATTTAAAGGTAAGTTGGGAAAAATTGAGGACATGGGTTTTTTTCCTTGTGTTCCCTAGATGGCGAGTTTCCTATTGGTCTGAAAAAAAAGCTTGCAAACAACCTAAATCAATGCATAGTTAACATAGTTGTTCAAAAGACAAAAGCATAGATTTAAGCATAAAATATTCCCTGATCTTAGAGCTCATGATTTTTCCTTGATTTTTGTCCTTGTGGAGGTCAAATTCCATCTAGATGAATGCTTAGAATATAAATTATTTGGATAATAAGAGGATTATTAGCAATTGTTTTTGTTTTCTTATGTATAAGTGGTAAGCTAGTGTAGTTTGAAAGACATCTTTATATTTCAAACTTTGAGATTTATATTTTGTTCTTTGTATTCAGAAAATTTCTTCAGTGAAGCTCTGTTTTAAGGCTTCACTTTTAGCAATACATACAATTCATTTGATTTCTTATTAACTACTAATCTTAAGTGTGCAAGCTAAGGCATTGGAGGGCCCCCTTTGTCTAAGCATGTACACTTGTTTCTTTAGTCCGCATAGTTGTAGATGTTGGTATATATTTCCATGTTATTTTACTTTTATGTTGATACCTTCATGTGCAAGAAAACAATTGTTTTCATCTAATTTTAATTATCTTGTTCATATGCTAATAACTGTGTTTTTCTTGTCCATAATTGTTCATAATTCCTTGCTTGAATTACAATCTTGTTTACTTCATTGGTTATCGTAGTTTAATTACTATTCATGAAAAAATTAGGTTTATTTTCTAGATAATAGTCAATTCTTTTGAGGAAAAAATCTATTGAAATAATAGATAAAAGATTAAGAGATGGCTATCTACCTTAAAATACCCTAATGCATGCATAGTCAATCAAAATTAAATCAAAACATTGTTTTCATTTATCAATATTTTGTTTCATTTAAACGCTTAAAAATAACCTTGATGGTGATGAGAGAATAGTGAGGAGTCATTGGAGTATTGTTTCAAGTCATTGAGCCACCTAAGGGGGTAGGCCAAAGACACTACAACATGTTTTTCTACCTATGGGACACTAATGAATACTTGGTAAATCAAATGATTTTATGTGATTTGTGTCTCTTATTTACTTTCAAGAAGTGTAGGAGAATTACTTACTCAACCAATAACCTACATTACTGAGCGAAGCACTATTGTGTGGGCCTCTCATTTTTACCATTGAAAGGAATACTCCAACTCACAATATGATATTTTTCAATTATAGGTTCAAGTAGTCTAGGTTGGTAAGATTGGCTCCTTTATACAATTTGGAATGATAGAGTACAATTTCGTTTACTTATTTCTTTATTCTATAAATTTGGAAGTTAATTTAAATTTTTCCTTCAAGTGCCATTTATTTGGTAATGTTAGAAGTTTTCTTATAGATCTAAGCTGGTCAGATCTGGTATCTTGGAATCATGAATACCCTGAGCAACCACATGAGTAGTGTCACGGGGAGGGCTGAAATACCCTCCTATCATAATGTGGTCAAGGGATCCCATCAAAATGATATGGACTCGCTGACCCTTCGGAGCGGAGGATAGGGAAGAATGAAACCCTGATTTTGGGCACTCAATGGAAGTCCCAAACGAAGGGGTGATTTCTACCAAAGGAAGCTACATACCCAAAAATTTTGGTCCTGAACAATTAATTGGAGAAGTCAAGAAAATTTATTAAAGATTGTGTATTGATCTACAAGTTCATAGGCATTTGGCCCAAGAAGGTGGAAATCATAAAATGGATCCAAGATAAAAGGATATTGTAGGGGAATATCAAATTTAGGCTGAGGGCCACAGGTCTTTTTATAATTATTTTTGCATATTTGGAAGATCATAAGAAATTTTTTGAAGATAGCCCTTATTTCATGTAATATCCTAGATTATTCATGAGGTTTTGGGAAGAATGCTACAACCTAAAAAAGGAACAGTTCCTTGCAGCTTTAGTTTGGGTTCAACTATTCTCGCTTTTTCATGATTTATTGGAACTAGATATAAAAAACGTAGGTAA
Organism: Pinus tabuliformis; assembly: GCA_031772625.1. NCBI lineage: Eukaryota > Viridiplantae > Streptophyta > Pinopsida > Pinales > Pinaceae > Pinus > Pinus tabuliformis. Next base: position 704,755,034 of record CM062819.1, read on the forward strand.
CACCATTTGGAATTTTGTGAAAATATTTGAAATTACAAAATGGAGGAGATGAGATTCTTATGCCAGAATATGTGTTTACATGAACATATCCAAACCCCTCCCTTAATCCAAGGATATCAAATACCATGATGATATATGGATTAAACCATTAGATGTTGAACACGTGCCCTTTAAGTGTAGACAATGTATTGAGTACAAGCATATGGTAAGGGACTGTCTAATGGTCATTCAAGAAACTTGAGAGATCAATGTACAATAGAAAAAATAGGAGTTTCAAGAAGTGGTGAATAAAAGGGGTAAAAACATCTGCCCCTAATAAAAAAATGGTGAAGGATTGACCAGCCAAACACCAGGGATCTGTAGATGTGAATCTATACATAGCCCTGGTGCTACTAGATAATGAGGAATATAAGGCACCATGGGAATATTTTGCCATCGATAAGGCCATGTAAGTCAAGGAGTAGAAAGGGGATGAGAGGGATAAACTAAACCATAAATGGAAATCCCTTGCGAATTCATATGATGATCTAGATTTCAAGGAATTGTTAGAGGATATGAGCACAACTATGGAGCTTGAAGAATGAAAAAAAAATCTCAATGCATACGAATGTGTGATATTGGAAATCTTGAATACTTGGGCTAGGGTAGAGTTAGATGATATCCCCATAGAGAAGAAAAAACACTTCTATTTTCTCTATACCCAATGGAAACAAAGAATTTCCCAAGTGAAGGGTTAGCCAAAGAGTCTCAATATTTCCAAGGAAGGACCTTCTGGCTTGAGTAGAAACAAATTTCAAGTCACTGATCAAGGCTAGAAAGGTAGGAAAAAACGAGGGAGCTATTAAAGGGGCAAGGAGAATTCTTTACAATTCGAGGAAAATCAATGAAATCACAAAGTACTTATCCCTCATTTCATCCAATACCCAATAAAAGTTGTATCATGCAAAATATTGGGCTTCAATAACAAATCTAAATAGAGGCACCTAAACTATATATTAGAAAAGGAGAAGCTAGCTATTGTTATTCTTCAAGAAACTAATATTACGATTGAAAAGTTAAAATAAATTATTGTGAAATGTTGGAAAGGAACTAAATCCATGGATATAGATGCAAAATGAAGCAGAGGGGGTTCGATAATAATTTGGAATCCATAGGTAATTGTCTTCAATGACTGGGTAGATTTCCCAAATATACTAATTAACAGATTCAGATGTGTAGGGTTATGGGATGAGGTCTATTTAGTAGTGATGTATGGTCTTTTAGTGGCAAGGAAAAGAATGGGATTCATTAAGGATTTGTGCAGTTTGCGCCATATCCATAGAGATGAGTGTTGGATAATAGGAAAGGACTTTGACTTAGTGGGGAATGTGGAGGAAAAGAAGGGAGGAATATAGAAATTAGACATGCCATCTTAGCTTTTCCAGGAAACAATTTAATATTTGAAGCTAGTAGATATAGATACCATTAATGGAACCTATACATGGAACAATTGCAATGGGGCCCATCACCAAATAACATGCCATTTGGATCACTTCTTATTATCTAAGGAGCCATTAGAAAGTTATGTGTTAATATATGCATATTTTATTCCATGCTTAGGCTTGGATCATTAACCCATCCATGTGGAGATAGATTTGAAAATGGCCCCTCACAATAGACCCTTCATATTTTAAAGCTTCTGGCTTGAGAGCCCATATCTGTTGTCAAAAATGGAGAAGTGGTGGACAAAGATCATAGTGTAGGGAAAGAATAAGATGCAGGAATTCCAACTCAAACTGAAAGAAATTAAATCTAGAATAAAACAATGAAATCAGGAAGAGTTTGGGAACATTCACATAGAGAAGCAAAAATTAGAAGCCTGGTTGGATGAACTACAACAAGAGTTGAAAAATGGAGATAGGACAAAGGATCTCGTGGAGGAGGAAAGTAAGCTCATTTATGAGCTTGAATAATGCCAAAAGTAGGAGGAGATCCTATGGAGGCAAAAATCCAAAATTTGTTGGCTAAGGTAACAGGAGAGAAACATGAAATTCTTCCACAAAGTGTAGATCAAGCATCGATATCAGAAATGGATGTTCTCACTCACTTTGCAAGAGGTTCATTAATTACTAAAACATGAGGATATAGAAGACGAATTTGTTTCTTATTGTTAATAGCTTCTAACTAAGTTTGATGTTAACAAAGAGGAAACTATATCGAGAATCACTGCTCATATTCCTAAGCTTCTGACTGTTGATTGTAAGAATGCACTAATGAGAGAATTTTTATATGCCGAGGTGGAGGAGGTAGTGAAGGAGATTCCTAGAAACAAATCCCAGCAATGCGATGAATTTAAATCATATTTCTTTGAATCTTGATGGTGATTCATTGGTGAATAATTTCATGCCGTTATGGAGGAATCAATGAGTCTTCAACAAGTATGGTTTGGTTTGAATGCAACTCTTCTTACCTTGATTCCAAAAAGTGGTAAATCTAGTGATCATGGTGACTTTAGGCCCATATCTCTTTGCAATATGGTGTATAAACTTATCTCTTTAGTTACTATAAATAGGCTCAAACCCCTTTTGAATCATATCATTACACTGAAGAAAATAAGGTTTGTAGAGGGTCGCTAAATTTTAGACAAAATCGTAAAGACTCATGAAATTTTACATTCTCTAAATAAGAGTAAACATCATGGCATGATCATTAAGTTGGATCTAAGTAAAGCATATGACAGGTTGAATTGGAAGTACTTGATTAGTATGCTTACATCCTTTGGCTTCTCAACTCAATGGATCATGTGTATTTTCTCCCTAACTATAACCCCTTCTTTTTTTATTATGCTAAACAAATCCCCAACTCACTCCTTCTGAGTAACACAAGGTCTTCGTTAAGGTGACCCTATATCATAATTTATTTTTATTATACCTGTAGAAGGGTTGGAAAGATACATCAAAGTGGAATTCAATTGAAAAGATCTCAAATGGGTTAAAATATTGGGCTAGGGCCTCCCCATCACACATCGGCAATTTGTTGACGATATACTATTATTTGGAGAACTGTCTATAAAGGAGATCATGATAATCAACATTCTCCTCTCAGATTTCTAGGAATCTTCTAGTACTTTAATCAATGGGGGCAAGTCTAGTATATTCTTATTTAATACCATAAAGAGAGTATATGCATATTTGGCTTGGATCTTGGGCTTTCACGTGGGTACCTCCCACCCAAATACGTTGGTATCCCATTAATTACATCCTACCTTAAGAATTCATGTTCACAGGAAATTATTAGCAAGATCACCTAAAGGTTGGATAATTAGTCATTTTGGGCCCTAAACATTGTTGGTCGATCCACATTATTAAAATTGGTTTTACAAGCCCTTCATGTTGACAAATTATATATGCTACCAACTCTGAAATTAGTCTAGAGGGATATTGTTGATAGATTCAGAAGCTTTTATGGAAAAGAACGAATCCGGACAAGAAGTGGGCTTTAGGGGCTTGGGACAAGATATGCCTTCAAAATATGAGTGGAGGATTAGCGTAGATATCCTGAAACCCTTAATACAACATTGGGAGTTAAACTATGGTGGAGATGGCTTCAAGGGGGATATAAGCACTAGAGGAAAATATGGGATAGGAAATATAATTCACCCATATCAGTTAAGTAGAAATTGTGACTACAAAAACAACCTTTATGGCCATCTATTTAGAAGATGGAAAGGGAAAATAAAGTTGTGTTATAGAACCATATGTTTTGTGAAGTCGAGGATGGAAGGATTGCACCATTATGGGAGGAAGCATGGAAGCAATTTTTGTTATTGGAGCACAAAGAAAAGTTTTACCAAGTCATTAGGGGCCACAAAAGTGGTGTTTTTTTGGAAGTTAGATAATCCCCACTTTTTGTGGAGAGAGTGGAAAACCAAAGAATATTAGTCTAGTAATCTAATAAAAAAATACTATCTAGTCAACTCATATTTTATTCTTGAATTTGTCTTCATTTTAAAATTTTCAAATAGAATATGATATGTTAGTTGACCCACCCACATTCTCTATAATAAATAAAATATTTCTAAAACCACGTGGCTAATTCTAGATAATTGGAAAAAACACACTTTTACAAAGAAAAGTAGGTCTTGCAATTCTTTGGTTAATATTCTTAATGAAATAAGATACCAATTTTAATTATATCCCACTTAAATATCTTTTGTAAAATTTGTAATAAGTTTGTTTTTTGGTAAAATTGGGTGAACCATAAAAAAGCTTATGTAACTTCGAATATGAAACAAATTGTTGTAATTGTTGGCCTTCTAAGGCATCCTATTAAATCTGAAGGTTGCATCAGAAAAGAGCATTCAAGAAGTGAGCAAGAGAGCTAAAGAGGAAATGAATAATTAGGATAGTAGTAGAATGTGAAGGATATGGAAGAAGAATCTTATTTGAAGATCAAAGGTTGTCTCCATTCCAAATCCATTTTAAGTTTTTCTAGTTAATAAGAAAGCATTACATCATTTATTGGGATCACATAGCTTGTTAGAAACCAGAATAATACCGAGTGGAGAGTGAATTAGTATTATGTAAACAACTATTAACAAACCAAAAAAATTCAATAACATAACAGAGTATCAATAAGAAAAATATTTGAACACAAGATGTTAATGAGGAAACCAATAAAGGGAGAAAAACCATGATACATCCTTATTTTTAAGGTAAACACAAGCACCAACTTTAGTTTACAACAGATTTTGTAGGAACCAAACTATAGGATTCACCAACACCCTTTCTGCAAGCACCTACTTATTATCTACACCAAAGACATTATTTAATATCTGCAAAATTTATCATGTCCTACCCATCTAGTTAGTCACAAAAGAAGAGCATTAAGGCTAAGAGCTGCTAAGTATTGCATTATGAAGGAAATAATGGTATTTTTGGCATTGATGTCAATTGATCATGTTGATCATATTGTGTCAAGGTTGATTTATTTGTTGCAAGGCTGCTTGAAGTACAAAATTTGAAAGTGATGTGAACTGCCAAGGTTATGATATTAAATGTGAAGGTTGAACATTATTAAAATGGAACATAAAATATTGAGACAAAAGCTAAAAAATATATGCTTTCATTGAACATAAAAATTTAGATAATACAAATCCGATTTGTCTCTTGTAAACATTACAGTTGAGTTGCTTTATTTCAGCTCTATTTTTATATTACAAATTCTATGTTTCAGATCTAAAAATGAAGTAAGACAGGAAGTAAGAGCTTTCCTATAAGAAATACAAACATAGAATTTGTCTCATTTCATATTCTTGCAAAGAATACAAACAACCAATAAGCCATGCCTATAAAATATACATTGTTGAATGGAAAAAGAACTTCTTTTTGGAGTTGAGCAGTTTGTATGAGAGAGCTCAGGAGCACCAGTAGAAGAGGAACAAAAACGAAGATTTGTAGTAGACTTGAAAACATAAATTTATATCAAGTAGCCAAAACTCTTGACTTGATATTTTGATTGAGACATTGTAGTCTATTTTCAACTTACAGCTTGATAAAGAACATGTTGTAGCCTATTGAGGTAGGAGCCTCCTATGGGTTGCGGTCTGCAAAAAATTTGTGGAAGGTAGAGCTTCCTTTGAAGTAGGAGCCTCTTGTGGGTTGGAGCCTACAAAAAATATTATGTAATGAGGAAGTAAGAGCTTGCCTTCACATCACTTTCAGCCAAAAATCTGTGGTTTTATCCCTTTTTCATTTTCACTTATATCTGGTGACTTAATGTGTTGTTTCTTGAATATTGTGTGAATGCTCTTGAATTCTGAATAAGTATATTTGAAAATTTCTCTCTTTGGTAACTACAAAAGGAAACCATTAATACTAAATATATACCTAAATCATGTTGATTTTTAGTAGAATCGGATGTGCTCTAAGCCTCAAAATTTGTAGGGAGGCTAGGACACATGTATTCCACAATGCTTAGAAATTATTTTGGGAAATTCCACCCAGAGAAAGTTTTATTAAAATAATTAATTATTTTTAATGGATGTATAAGTCTAAACTTAGTAAATTAAAATAACTAAAGGGTATTAATAAAACTGTATGTGAATCTTCTAGAAAAATATGAAGATCGAGTCAATACAATATGAGCCATTGATTAGAATTTAATCTGAGCCATTGATTATTCAACAAGAAGATTATAAGAAGGACTTTGGTGGGAAATTGGAAATTACACCAGAAAGATACTTAGTTTCCCAAATAGATTGATTTTCTCACTGGATGAAGTTCGACAGAGGAAAACAAATCAGAGGGTGAGTTGTATGTGATAGAGAGAGAGAGGGTATCAACAATAGTCGAGAGTGTAGGAAATGAAAGGAAGAGGATTGCAGAAGAGGGACACAGATCACCCACGCAGAGGAAGTGATGTAGGGAAAACGCGGTCACTGCATAGAGGGTGATGCAGTGTGAGGGTAGCAGGTCCTCTCAGGTGGTAGAAATTCATTATGGCATGGAGAAATTTGTTTGTAAAATTTCTCTAAGTGATTCTTCTTCTATTATGTTATTCGTAGATTGCACATGGGATTTTGCTAAAGAATAATAAAATAAACTCTCATTTGCTGCACCAGTTTTCCCACATTGGGTATTTATGGGGACAATTGTCCAAAAATAATTGTGTTAATGAGTTATTGTTGTGCTCATATTTTCCTTACACTTAGTTTCCACAATAATTAATTTGTGAAGACTGCAGTGTATGTATTTCGATATTTTTCATAGACAACTGCAAATAATTTGTTTCGGTAAATTAAGAAATATAATAAATATTATTAGTTGCTGCAGTAGGATTTCGAATTTCCATATTTTCATATGGTATCACAGCATAGATAGGAGGTAGGAGAGATATAGTGTAGAAGAAAATGGAGCAGCGTAGCACTGCGTAAGCAGCTTCTCGAAGTCCCTAAAAGGTTGCGCTGTCCTTGGAATAGGAAGGTAAGATTTTAAGGGAGAGTTAATTCTTTGAGTGAGTTAGCGAAGAATCAATCTCCTGATCAAAGGGTTGTCAGAGGCAGAGGTAGAAACAATGGTTCTTTTGCATCGCAGATCTCTAGCTAAAATGGAGTGTCTTGCAGTATTAAGTACAACGTTGAGAAGGAGAATAGCACAGAACAACATGGATAGTCAAAATGTATTATCTTCTAGATTAGAAGAAGAATTCATATATTTGTCAAGTTCAACATTAGTAGGTGTTTGGTATATTGATAATGGGAGTTCAACTCACATGACTGGAGTATGAGAGTACTTCTCTAGCTATCAAGAAGAGAAGATGGAGAAAACGGCTCCGGAAGTTTAGGACCCGAAAATTGCCAAAAATAGTAAATTGTGCTACAATTAAGGAAACTGAAAAACTGAAAGAAACAATGGTGGGGGTCCAAGTGGAATTGGCAGGTGGCTACCAATATCCACTTGGATCAGACCACCCAGTGTGGACATTAAAGCAATTCCTTTTCTGTTGAGATGATGGTTTCAACTGGTTTAACTAGGTCCATTTACTTTCTCTCTATCTCCAATGGCTTAAATCAGACTTTCATCTACCAATAGAGAAGAGACATCAGATCATCCCTTTTGTTGATCAAGAAAGAAAGTGATCCTTACATTGATATAGGGCTCAGTCAAGCCACACTTAATTTTTTCCTCTTTGGGAAGAGGACTTCTAGAAATATAGAATTAAATATAAACGCAAAATTATCTTAAAATACAAACAAAAAGAAATGAATCCTAAGCCTATCTCGATTGGGAAGATGTAGTTCTAATCCAACTAAGAGAAAGATATTTAAATGATTGAGATTTAAATATGTCTAGCTTATAATGAATATCAAGTTATTGAAGTAGTTCAATTAACTCATATTATGAATATCTAAACACATTCTGTTCATAGATTTATTAACATAAATAATTAATCAACATCATTCAGGAAGTAGTTCACAAAATGATATTGATTGTTAAATTAGTAATTCGAATGATTAAACAATAATATAATGAAATAGTTCACAGAATATTACTTGTTTGTTAAATCAATATTAAAAGATATATTTCTGAGCAAATAGTTACTCAGAAATCAGAATTCAACTCACAAGAGCAGAGATAAATAATAACATATTATTGAGGCAAATTACTCACATTGACAATAGTGCACAATTATGAATAAAATGACACATTTATGTCATCATAAAATGAAACCAGTATTTAAAACAATAGTATTATAAATACCAATTTATTGAAACTATTTCTCTCGCTCTAATCTCCAACAACCCTTTACAATGTTTGAACTTTTGTTGTTAAAACTAGAGTTGCAATAGTGCAAGCTCTGTTCTCTATACATAATTCAAAATGCAAAAGAAAAATCCTCAATAACCCCCAAATACGAGCTTTTTCTCATCTCACCTACAATTCTAAATCTTCATTACAATAGTGCCTTTAAGAATTCCAGAATTGCAGAGAAGACAAGCCCTTAATACATTCTACAATCTATTATTTATAATATTTACAAAAATAATTCTCAATCAGAAAGTTGTTGAAGAGTAGTTATTCTTAATCAATTTTCATTTTCTTAAAATCCTATTCTTCTATTTCTCGAGCATTCTCATTTATTGAGATCTTCTTCTTCTCATCTCTTCAACTCTTTTCCTGCAAAAACAAATCAAAACTAAATCAAAATGCAAAACAAAAATCAAGATACCAAATCTGGAATTAAAACATTACCAATCAAATCTTAATTAAATAATTATGTGAAAAAGAAATATGAGCTTTCTATTGATGCCTGTAAGGATATAATTGGTCAAGGAGAACATAGGTGAATGGATATGCACTTAGTAGAGCTTCTGGGCAAATGAGAAAACAGAAAATAAAACTCAGAAAATTGATTTCTTTTAAAAAATTTAGAGCTTGATCTTCTGCTGATTTCTAGACCCATTAAATGATCAAATATGGTTTTTCAACCACCTCAAAAATAATCTCCGTGATTTTATTTATCCAACGAGTGGCCTTGAGCCTCATTTGGCCAAGTAAAACTTAATTAATGAGCTTCCAAATTTAATGAGTCAAACTGCCAAAATTCTGGAAATTCTATTGCATAGGGTAAAAATGTAATTTTTAAATTAAATTATAATCTTAAATTATATTGTAATTCTTAACTAATTAATACTTAATTATTTGTAATTATAAACTAAATTAATTTACAGATTAATTATTAACAAACTTTAATTAATAAAAAATATGATTAATAATTAATTATAATATTATTATATTGTATTAATATTATAATTAAAATAAAATATAAATTAATTATAATGAAAATCCAATACAAATAATATCATTCTAATTTTTTACCAACTAAATTTACGTGAGAATGAATGTTAAATAGAGGAGTATTAATGGAGGGACAAGGCGGGTGAAGTAAGTGGAGGGAGGTGAGGTCATGGTGAGACGTCGGTGATGTAGGCCCGGGGACGAAGCGGAGTCATAAGCAATTAAACCAAAATTTTGTGTAAAATTAAAATAACACATCGCATAAAATCAATATCGGCAATTATGGTTTCATTAAATTATAGAAATATGCACTTAATCAAAATCGCTGATATGTGATATCGGAATATTGACAGTTTTTTAAAGATGAGAAATTTTAAATCGGGGATTTTGAAAGGAAAGATGTGATGTGAGACTCACATGGAATTAAATATTTTACAAATTGAATTACAATCACTTTGCAATTTTGAGATTTCGGATTTGACAATTTGTTTTAAAATAATAAATTGGAGTAAATTATCAAGATCCCGAAATGCGTTTTCAACCGTTCTATAATTTTGTTGGAATGCGTTTTTGACCGTTCTATAATTTTGTTGGGTCATTTTGTAGGACCATTAGTGAAAAATGAAAAAAAATAGTAAAAATTAACTAAGAGTTAATATTTACAATGAATCACTATTTTAATTACAAAATTTGAAATAATATACATTTTTTTATGTTTATTAACCGAGACAACAAAAATTATCAAACTTCAAAGGAGTGTCCTTTACAAACCAATTAACCAAATGAGACGAAACAAATATTGATGGAAAGCTATTGAAAAGTAAAATTCAATGAAACAATCAAAATATAAATTCAATGAAAAAAAAAAAGAAATGGCAAAATTGTATGATAATTAACTCAAATGAAAATCATAAAATGGTTTTGCCAAAAATTAATGGAAAGGGTCTGCATTATTTGATGTAACTGAGTCAAAAATGGAAGGTGTTAGGTTCTCCCTACAACAAAATTGTGGCATGGTAAACTAGCTTCAATCAAACATTTTAAAGTATTTGGGAGTATATGCTATATCAAAAATAATGATGTAAAACTAGGAAATTTTGATGTTTGATTAGATGAGGGAATATTTTTGGGATATTCATAAAAAAATAAGGGATACAAATGTTACAATAAAATAAAACATAATATTGTGGAATGTATATATGTAAAGTTTGACGAAGATCTACCTGATAAAAACAAACACACGAGTTTTATCAATCCTCCATATCATCATCATTATAACAGTAAATAAAATGAAGTATAAGATGAAGAATTGGAAAATACAGAGTCTCGTTCAAAAATTACCTCAAGACACACACAAAAGAATCATCCTAAAAGTCAAATCATTGGAGATAAAAGTGAAGGACTACAAACAAGGAGGCAACTTGTAGAAAAATCATACCAAATTCATATTGCTATGTTGTCATAGATTGAACCAAATAACTTTGATGAATAAAGTAAAGACAAAAAATAGATAAATGTTATGAATGAGGAGTTAGAACAAATCGAAAAGAATAAGACTTGAGAACTAACACCAAACCCGGTCATAAAGAATGTCATTGGCACAAAATGGGTATTGAAAAACAAGACGAATGAACATGGTTAAATTGTTAGAAACAAGGCCAGATTAGTGTACAAGGGTACTCATAAGTATAAGGTCTTGATTATGAAGAAACATTTGCACCAGTTGCGAGATTCGAGGCAATCAGGATGTTTTTGGCTTTTGCCTATTACAAGGATTTTAAAGTATACCAAATTGATGTGAAGTCTGATTTTCTAAATGCAGAACTTGAGGACGAGGTCTACATGGAACAACCTGAAGGGTTTTTATTATAAAATAAGCCTAACTATGTTTGTAGGTTAAAGAAGGCATTGTATGATTTTAAACAAGCACCATGAGGCTGGTACTCTTGACTAGACAAGTACCTTCAAAAATAGGGTTTCAAGAGAGGAGGAGTTGATAGTAATTTGTACATAGAGGTTGATGGAGATGAATTACTAAGTGTGGTTTTGTATGTGGATGATATTATGTTTGGAAGCAATAAAAATTATCTAGTAAAATGGTTTTTGAGAGAGATGAAGTTTGAGTTCGAGATGTCAATGATTGGAGAACTTACCTTTTATCTAGGACTGCAAATCCTACAAAAGTCTAGAGGCATATTCATTTCTCAAGAGAAATACCTAAGAGATATGTTGAATTTTTTTCAAATGGAATATTGTTAACCTATCTCAACCCCCATGGAAATTGGATGCAAGCTATGTGCAGATGATGAATCGTCTCATGTTGATGAAAAGCTTTACAAATCTATGATAGGAATTTTTCTATACCTAACAACCTCTAGACTAGATATAATGTTAGCAATTGGATTAGTGGTGTGATATCAATCAACACCTAAACAAAGTCACCTATTAGTAACAAAGAGGATATTCAGATACCTGAAAGGGTCTATAGACTATGGACTACGGTATCCAAAAGGGAAGGACTTTACATTGACAACATACACAGATGAAAACTAGGCCAGGTGTTTGGATGACAGAAGAAGTACAAGTGGTGGTGCATTCTACTTAGGAGAGTCTCTGGTCATGTGGTTAAGAAAGAAATAGGCATCGATTTCTCTATCATTGGGGATTCACTCAGTGAACCTACGACATAGCATGTTCATTCATGGCATACTAAAAAATATCGTTAATTTGACTACATATTGGAAATTACCTCTAAAAAGTAACTTTATTTAACCCCCTACTAATACGAACCCAATACACCTTCCCAATTTAAAAAACCCCTACTTTCACTAAATATTGTAAGTATCCATTTTTTTATTAATAATTTTTATACCCCTTTATAATTATATCCTTTTATTTTTATTAACAATAATAAGCAGATTATGCACTCAGAAATAATAACCTAAATACTAGTTACCCGAAAACTTGAAAATTTCAATAAAAACAGGGAGATATAAGTTTGTTCATTTACAAATATATATTTTGGAAAATTTGAATGGTACATACATAGATCTGAACTCTCAATTTCATCTATATTCTATTAAATACTAAAAAAGGTACAATACAATAGTTCAAAACAAAATCTCGATAATCAACACAATGGCTCACCTTTCATTTGGCTTATAGAATAGGAAGAAGAGATAAGTTAAAATTAAGATGGACACATGTAGGATCCTATCTAGTTGGAATTTGTCAAACTATATCCCTATCCTAATCACCTAGTGCACCATAGTTTTGTGGTTAGAGTGCCAAGTAAGTGTGTCTCCATCAAAGTATGAACTAGAGCATGCAAGCATGCATTCCTTCCTTGAGATTTGTGTCCTCTACCTAATATGGGAATATCTCATGGACAAGTATTCTAATTGACTAGGGATCTACATCCTTTTAGTTAGAATAGATCATGCATGCTAAAAAGAACAAAGGAAAATCCTTGATAATATAAAAACTCTATCCAAAACTAAAATTGTTAAATCTAAAACAACATCTAAACTGGAATTATTTGAAGGTTTGACATGTGTTCCCTTTGCATTCATGCATCATCTTCGAAACAGTAGTATATTTCATTATGTCTTGTGGCATGCGTGTGCCTTATACCACGAATTAGTTTGTATCATTGTCTCTTTCACTTTCATTCAACTCATTCATCACTGATGTAAGGAAAGGGTGAAGGTGCCATATATGTTGTCTTCCCTATTGCTCCATCATTGGGAGGATCACTAGCTAAGAAATAGATAAAAATATTAACACATATAATATACATAGATCATAGAGGTATTAGTACTGTGACGCATGTTTGTTTTAGAGCAAGTTTGGTTGAGAGCAGGAGCGGAAGTGGGAAGCTAGTGTGGGGAGTGACATTTTCAAAATCTCCCGGCCTAGGAGCGATTTTGGGAGAAAATATTATATAATATATATTTTTATATATTTTTTTGCATATATGTCAACAAAATCATATAGAATGATGAATTAGTGATTAAAAAACATAAAAACATGGATTAAACCATATAACATTATTCATCTAGCAGTTATATTCTTCACCAGCCACAAGTCCACAAACTACATGTTCTCATTTATATAAATTGTAAGGGTGCACATAACTAAACTAACATAAGTGAAATCCATCTATGAAATGAAAATACATCAACAAATAGGCTTTGGATGACCTCTAGCATGCAAACAAATCATGCTACAACAAATACCTACATATCATCAAAATCATTTCCTATCTTGGGATCTTTGTCATTAATATCACCCTCTAAGCATTAACATAATATAGAAACAACATAACATGTCAAGTCAAAATTTTGTTTGAGTGATGGGTACATTTTTAGTAGGGTCATGATAGAGGAGTTCGACACCAATGTCACTAACATCAAGGTACATAGATGGCTTGGTTATCTTAATTAAATATGAGTTCCATACCCTTGTACATGAAAAACTCCAATTGAAACATTGTAATCACCCCAATCCTAAAATCCTGAAACACTATTAATTCTGCTAGATTTTGAGTGAAATCTGGAATTATAATTTCTCCATATGAAGTCCAATGAGGTCAGAACTACTCTCAAACATCCTGAGTCATTTCATGCTAATCTTAAAAATTTAAGTAAAAGGATGAAAATGAGAGGTAAAGGATAATGTCACTTTTACTTTAAGAATTTAACATTATGATGAATTGCATATCAATACTAGGGCCATATGCTTGAATATTAGGCTACTCTAAACCTACCACTTTCGATACTCCCAAGATACTCCTAAACCTCTATTTCCCTAACCCACCTATTTTTTTTGTCCATGTGCCCAATGTATTATATAAAAAATACCTTCTAATATACATATTTCTATACAACATATAAAAACACTTTATCCCCATATTATATTCTCAATATATTATTTCAATTCTTCCTCATTTTTCATACCCCAATATGAATGCACGTGACATCGTATTTCTTTGATAGTGAAACCCCCGTGTACTCTATCTACTACAGAAGTTGAATACATAGCAATTTCTGCTTGTTGCACACAATTGTTGTGGATGAAATAAAATCTACAAGAAATGAAGTTAAATATCAGTGAACCTATAACTATTAAGTGTGACAATACAAGTGCAATCTACATTTCAAAAATCATGTTACTCATTAAAAAACTAAATATATCCCTATAAATTATCACTTCCTTAGAGAACAAGTGGCTCAACAAACAGTGAAGATGGAGTACATACCCACAAAAGAACAAATATAATATATATTTACAAAGCCTCTTGATAGAGAACCATTTGAATATCTGAGAAACAAATTAGGGATAGTTCTTGTAGATTCTTCTCACTAATGTGACTTCAAAAGGAGAACCTAAAACAGTATAGAGAATATGAAATTGAGTGCACGATTTAAGGGGCGGAGTACAAGAGCATGAAGGGGTAAAGAAGAGGAACATGTATCACATGATTATTTCTAATCAGTTAATAAGCAACAAGAACAAAGGAATCATCAAACTGTGAGATAAAGTCATCTTCTTCATGAGAAAGTAACATCAATCAGGTTCACCATTCAAAAGTTCATTCTTTAATGAAAAAATTTCTTATGGAAAAATGTACACATGTATATATCATGTATACAAGTGTAAATAAATGTTTTCAAATGTACATTTGCATATCTAGTCAAAGCATGTTGAAATATGAGCCTAGCTCATTGTATGTTGGCATCATCAAGATCTTCTAAAAATTCTTCATCTTCTGATCAATCTAAATGTTTATATGAAATGCATCAATGTAAATTATCATGACCCCTGTATTTAACTGACATTTGGTCTATGAAGTAAGCAATTATATGAAAGAAAAAGTATTGTCATCAAGTCTAAAGGAGAGGATTTATACATGTGTATGTTTGGTCACTGGTGGCCCTCATCACAAAGCATGATGAAGTCATCATATGAACCATATTACTTGCAAGTTCTATCTGAAAATACTTAACAGATAAGCATATAATCAAGTACAATATTGACACAAAGGATCACTCTATGCATATATTCTCTACGATAGCAAAAGTTATTATTGAAGAAGATGAGTAAGTGATTAAAGCCATCAAGTGATTAAGGTGCATTGCTACATTTCATTGCATCACTACGATTTATCCAAATTCTTTAGCTCTATTATTATGAATAAAAAGATTTGGATGTTATTAATACTAAATTTTGGAAGTGCAAGAAGATTTAAAAGCATATTCATCATCATTAAAATTAATATCTTGAAAAACATTAGTGTCATAGTTGAAGAAGAATAAATTTCTATATCAGACAAAGGTGTACCATCTCATAAGGACTTGAATTAATAATCAATTCATCAAGAGCTTTGCATAAGAATAAATTGAATCAATTGAATCATACGGAGAGAGCATTCTCCATATTTATACAAGTTGTAGAAGAAAAGACTCATATATCACGTAGCAAGCAAATGGAAAAACATTCAAATCCACTATATTACAGATTTTATTCTCTACGGTCATTGAGATGCATTTTTCATAGTCATTCAATACTAAGAGAATTTTAAGAACAACAAATTGTTGAACAAAAGAGTACCAATGCATGCCATTGAAAGTAGTATCACTCGCAATTATTAATCACATACACTGAAAATATTCAAAGAAAAAAAGGAAATCCTTAAGAGATCAAGAAAACTTGTACAATAAGTAAGCATCTTAAAGACGGAAATGGGAGCCAAAAGAGAATTGAGGACTCAAAATTATTTCTATATGTAATGGTAAAGTTTGAATAGTGGCAAGGTAGGTAACGCAAGCAAAAGGAAGAGCAACGATTATGTGAAATTATGGATATCAAGAAGGAAGAGCAACGATTATGTGAAATTATGGATATCAAGGTTTCATTGGAGCATAAATGCCAGGAGAGAGAAAGACACGTAATAAGTGTTGATAAACCCACACATAGTATTGACAGCAAGATAGATGCAATATTGACCCCATTGACAGCATTCGTAACTCTTGGACATGGTAAATATCACCAATATGCATTTCAATATATTTTGGACAAAATGATGGTTTATTCCAATAAAACACTATCAATCACATTAATATGGCTGGAGAAATTAAGTGATGACTCTTAAAAGAAAAATTATACAACTACATTTATTAATTTGTATATTGTGGTGTCAGAAGTGTGAATGGAGCAGGTTAAAATACTTTGGAAAAACGTTATATTCTATGGAGTAACATTAAATTTCTTAGAGAATTTAAATTACTTAGCGTTAAATTCCATGAACAATAATGATAACATGGCAGCGGAATAATAATATATATGAAGCAGAAGACACAGAAATTGTGCGATATAGAAATCATGGAAGGCATACATATGTTTCAACGCTTTATTACATATATGTCAAACAATTATTCCATGAACAATAATGAGAAATTGGCAGCGGACTAATCATATGTTTGCGGTGGAATAATAATAGTAGGTATGTATACAACATTCGATATCTTTATATTCAATATGGTCGTATTCAACATCAAGAAGTTGATATGGTATCTCCTTTGAGACGTGTTAATCAACAATATTTCTACTCACCACAAGTGCACGAGAAAGTGCATTCTGAAATACAAAAACGATAGTTGAGTGCCTTGCAGATGAGATTGTCAATACTGAAAAGGAAAATCGTTGAGCGTGCTGCTAGGGAAAATCATTGATCTATTGCTATTTTTTTTTCGAACCTTTCCAGAATTAATCTATTATACGCTTGTTGCATTGTAGATGTTTCCATCGTTGTTTGCTTCCATTTTTATATGGTCTGATCTGCCAGATAGAGATCCGAACCAATAACATCTGCTATGAGATCTGTACTAGATTGGTATCATCAGTCAATGGATAATCTACAGCGCGGTGAAACTATGCTTCGTGATGCAAAGATACAAGACAAATTGCTAATATATTCCTGTATAGGGTCTTTGGTCCGACCTTCATTCTTCTGTAAGTCACCTTTACAAAACAAATAAAAGTGGTTAAAGGTATTATGTAAATCGACTTATTGGTCAAGGGGATTTATTAGGTTTTTCTTTCCCTAGGAAAGAACTAACATACTTCTTCCAGGAGAACTAAAGTATGAACGTTAGGGTAGATTAGTCAACACTAATACATTAATTTTTTTAATGCCTATTTGACTCACATTCAATTCTTATTGAACACCTAATTCACTTATCAACGTTTATTTAACACTCATATGTATTATTGTGTCAATGCATTATTCAAATTTCGAATCTATCGACATCAAATTGGGCTAAAGATGACTTTGCTTTCGATTAGTTATTTAATACTTCATATTTGGCACATATGAGCATGGTGTGGGCACAGAATTGGCATATATATTGTTCGGCACAAATATTGTTGGCATCCTTTCATATATATTGTTTGGCACATATATCGTTGGAAACCTTTCATCCACATCATATATTATGGGAAATTAATGTTTTACATGCGTTGCATTTAGCATTAAATTTGGTATGAGATGTCGGCATTCACCACATGAATAATGCTCCAAAGCAAAGCTTATTTCCAAATAACAAGTGCATTATGAAATGGAATTGAAACAACCTTAAAAGAGAGCATGTTAATTCATTAACAACCATCTACATTGCCAACATCTTTATTAAAAGGAATATTGGTGATATCGAAGATTCTCAGAACCTGCAGGACAAAATAAATGATTAGAGTTTATCTTTAAAATCTCTTACCCTTAATGTTAAAGGGGGAGGTAAGTAGAGGTATGCGGTAGAAGAAGTTTTTTTACTGGGAATTGTTAGGTTTCCATCAATTCCAAAGGGGGAGAGTGATGGTAGTGTTGGCATTAATGTCAATTGATCATGTTGATGATATCGTGTCAAGGTTGATTTATTTGTTGCAATTTTGTTTGAGGTACAAAAGATAAATGTGATGTGAAGTATAAAGTCTATTATATTAAATGTGAAGGTTGAACATTGTTAAAATGGAACATAAAATAATGAGACAAAAGCTGAAAATATATGATTTCATTTAAAAGAAAAATGTAGATAATACAAATCTGATTTGTTTCTTGTAATCATTATAGTTGATTTGTTTTATTTCAACACTATATTTATATTACAAATTCAATGTTTTATATTTAAAAATGAAGAGATAGGCTGTGAACAGTTTCAGAAGACCAAGAGACAATGCCTCATTTCATATTCTTGTAGAGAATTCAAACAGCCAATAAGCCATGCTTATAAAATATACATTGTTGAATGGAAACAAACTTCTTTTTTGAGTTGAGAATTTTGTATGAGAGAGTTCAAGAGCAACAACAGAAGAGGAACAAAATTGAGGATGTGCAGTTAACTTGACAACATAAATTTATATTAGGTAACCATAACACTTGAATTGATATTGTGATTGAGAGATTATAGTCTCTTTTCAACTTGCAACTTGATAAACAACAAGTTGTAGCTTACTGAGATAGGAGCCTCCCATGGGTTATAACTTGCAAAAAAATTGTGGAAGTTGGAGCTTCCTTTGAGGTAGGAGCCTCTTATAATTTGGAGCCTACAAAAAATGTAAGAGCTTTCCTTCACATCACTTTCAGCCAAAAATTCATGGTTTTCTCCCTTATGGGTTTCCACTTATATCTGGCGTCTTCATGTGTTGTTTATTGAATATTGTGTGAATGCCTTGAATTCTATATAAGTATATCTGCAAATTTTTCTCTTTGGTAACTGCAAAAGCAAACCATTAATATTGAGTATATACATAAATCATGAGCTGCATAATCAGAAATTTAAGTTGAGCAAAAAGAAATTAAGTTCAAAATGAGTAATTTTCCCCCTATTTCAATAATTTCCAAACATAAATATTAGGTCTGGGTTTGAGAAATATGGAGGGGGTAATGCTTATATTTGTTGATGAAGTTGGAGCCAAAAAGCTTCTCACTGAATTTCATTCAGATTTTGTGGAGGGCATTATGCTGTTAAGACTACTACCCATAAGATCATGAGAGTTCGTTATTATTCACCTTCCATTTTTGTTGACGTGCACAAGTATGTTACATGTTTCTAAAAGAGGAGAAGGGATACCTTTTATTATGATATTACAATGGAGTTAAAGCTTCTTAGAGGGCTTCCCAAAAGATTAAGGGAATTAATATAAGATTTGGATCTAGAAAAAGCTAGAATATCACTTCAAACTATGGCAGCCTCAAAGGCCAAAGAAGTTTTTCTAAAATTAGAAAATTACCCTTCTTTGTGGCTTCTTCTAGTGTCCATGACCTCCTTAAAATGAATATTGAATACTTGAGAGATCCTACAAGAAAAATAGTTAGAGTTTCAACGGTTTTTCCTCAAGGTACATGTTGTCAAAACTCCAACTATGGGCTGCAAAATCAAGACACAATTAGAGCATGTAAAATGAACAAGTGTGATACAAAATAATGTGCAAAACCAAATCAAGTGATGGAAGTGACCCACATCACTTTCCTAGTTTGGAAAATTCTCTTAAATAGCTAAATATATCAATGAAAGCACTTTTTTTTAAAATATATTTAAGTTTAGAAATATTTTTAAATTTTAGCAAGTCTTCATTGACCTTTAAGGTTGCTTTTGTTGGAGGGATATTATAGCTATTTCTAGGTCCAAATCTTGTATTATTTCCCTTATCTTTTGGACAGCCCTCTAAGAGGCTTTAACTCCATTGTAATATCATAATAAAATATCTTTTTTTTCCTATGGGAGCTTGGGTTTTACTCAAGGCATCCTTTCTTCTCTTTTAGGAGGAGGATTTTGTATAGGTAGATTAATTTTGCATCTTTTCTAATTTTAGTTTTTAGCTTGTTTCAGCATGTTTTAAAATTAACGCATCCTTACCATCACATTTTAATTTATTATTACTATTATTAATTAATATTAATAATTTGTATTGTTAATTAAATTTAATAGTATTATTCATTACTAAATAATAATAATAATTATTTATTAATGTAAATATTATTGATTAATTCATTATTAATGAATAATTTATTAATTTATTCATTATTAATTAATTCATTAACTAATTAATTAATCTATTAAATTATGTGTGTGGGGTTTTAAGTTGAAATATAATGATATAATTTTTGGTGGCATAATGAATTTTACTTATTAGAAATTTAATTGAAATTTAAAATTTTAATAAAATTTTCTAAATTTGAGATAAAATTAAAATTAAACTCTACACATAATAATCCAAAAAAATGTATAAACGAAGATAGAATAACTATTAAAAGATAACCTTTACTATAAAACATAAAAATAAAACCCTTACATTTTTAATAATCATTTTTTTTAAATGTTATAAAAAAATTCAAATAAGTCACTAAATAAAAGTTTTTCTTAAAATTCACTGACATATTGATCAACATGGACAGTGACCACCTTCTTAATAAACAAATTCCACATATTACACTGCTAATGTGATCCCAATCACGGAGATCCTGAAAAGGTTGGGCGCCATGATTTGTATCGACAACCGCAGCAAATATAATGTATTAATTTTGTTGAGTTTACAGGTTTTCAGAACTGCGAAAACTTTATTAACGATGTGAAATGAAAAGCCTGTTCTTTGAGTTTTGGCTTCGGGAAAGGTTCAGTGGAATATTTCAATTCATCACCTTGGATAAATTGTCCAATACATGCATCTTTATAGGTCAAATATTTTTATAAATAAATACCGTTACAGTTTTTAAAAAAATATTAAAAATAATTTAATGATAGCTCGCCGAAAGTGTATGGTAAAGGGAATATGGTAGTAAGAATTGATTGAGAAAACTACTGACAAGCCCATTGAATTGATAACTGAAATTTGATTGAAGATCGAAGAAAATCAAATAAAATTGCTCCATGAACCAATTCATTCCACATATCTATTCCGGATAAATGTAAAGATCCATATTGCACAGAAATAAAATGATTGTTACAAATGTTTAGCTTATTCAATGATCTATGTCATTCCATTGATCTATTCAACATAAAAGTAAAGATCTAAAGTGCATGATCATGATTATTGGGGATCGATGGTCATTGAGATAACACAAAGAAAACGATGGCCATTATTTTGGCTACGGAACTTCGCACTTCATCGGCATAACTGATTGAAGCTATTGCCACGTAACGTAGAATATTAAACACAATGTAGAATATTCAAAAGAGAGAAACAACCATACGGCCCTGGTCAGCGCAGAAGACCCTTCACGGAAGTTAATAAACATAAGACAAAATGCATATAGAGTTTACCTACATCCCGCATTTATAGTGTTTACCTATATCCAATTTCATGCGCACAACCTGTTAGAGCAAACAATAAGCACTCCATCGGCATGTTCCGTTTTCCTCAACAGGGACACCGAGTTCTGTCGAAGGCTTGGAATCCTTGTAATGAACGCATTAAAAAATATCTGGAGGATAAAAATAAAAGGCTTAAACAAAGCAAAACAAACGACGATGCCATAAGAAATCCGGGGTTGAATCTATCAGGAAATCCCATCTTTTCAAGTTGACTATTCATTATTTATGGTGTATCACTTGTATCTATTACGTGTATACTTATCATTATATCATTGCGTGGCAAAAAAAATTAATTGAAGAATAGCAGAGACATTTGCTTAATAATAAACTCGTTAAAAAATTGTAATGGTATTGAACTGCTCTCACGACATTTAGTCCATTAATCTGTAGTGGAACCAACGTTACATACAGTCACATCTCTACATAGCGAAAAACCACATATCGATTTGTTCCATGTCATGTCTAATGAAATGCAATCAACTAAGGCCAAATTGGCGATCCATCATCTAATTTTTTCAGAGATGGTAAAAAAGCGTCAGTGTTTATATTGATGTTCATTTTTACTTTTATGTTTATAATTATGGGAATGAAAAAATATATTAAAATATTTTAATTTTAAAATGTATAATATTTTTTATTTTAATATTTCATAGGTTGTAGAATTAAAAGAAAATTAGACCTATAATATACGAATGGAGAAAAATTAAATCGCATGGCACAGACATTGCTTGGTACTATTAAAAAAGTTGTAACGGTATTGAAGGTGCTCACAACATTTAGTCCATTAATCCGTAGTGGAACCAACGGTAGATGGCATTACTGCACGGCAAAAATGCTCATATCGATTTGTGGCTAATCAGATGCAATTAGCTAAAGCCAAAGTGGCGATCAATCATTTAATGATTTTTGCAGAGGATGGTCAAAAAGCGTCCATGTAGATTTATGGCCGGAAAGTTTTTGGCAGTGTAACAAAATTAGGTTTACATGGATGCGGCTTCGATAGATCCGAATGCGTGGGAAGGAGTACCCCCTAACCCCTGCACAACAAAAGCAAACTCGAGGAGCTGGAAGGCTTGGACTGCTATGTGGAGGGGTTCTCGTACTGTGTATCCAATGTCCGGCCATCTGACAAACTCCATCGAACTATGGAAAACAAAATGGGAATCAAGTGTGGTCAAAAGTGTTTTACAGGTGCACCCTCCATCTTACGCTGAAAATACAGTCACGTCATATTAAAAATATAATGGAACATTAATTTCTAGCATTTACATTCTCTTAATTCCAAAAATATATTCATGCCACAGAATCCTTGAAGCCTTAAATGAGAAATACATGCTGCAGCCTCAAATATTGTTAGAAAAATAAGTTTAGCAGGGCAGAGGAGAGGAGTGTACCTCAAAATTAGGTTGCGGCAAAGTCTTATGTTTGGAAAGGATATCGCAACTACACCTGATACACAGGAAATAATTCACAACACATGATACACAGGAAATAATTCACAACATCGCAACATAACATATTTTGTATTATATTTCAAAAATGTCTGTAAAACTCGTTTTTATGCGGCCACCAATATTTCCTCCACGATTTTATCCTTACTACCTTATAGAGTTTCACCCTCTCTCGCTCTCTACTTCCCCTCTACTTTTACATCCATATTTATTTCAACATTAATACATGACAGAGCAAAAATTAATACGCAATGTAGGTGATTTTACATAGTAATTGGTTTTGTGAACTTGAAGGTGTTGAGGAGTGTGGGCAACAATCGCGGAGTGAATGTTTTCCCATACTTATTTACCAAACTTCATTAAGTGCGTTAACTTCTTTGATGTGTTGCAGAATGGTCCGTGTTATACTTTTGTTCTGACTTCAGTCGTTCTGCAAACAAAATCGCGACCCTGCAGTAGTTGACTGGGCAAGTATGGCGTTTGTCAGTTTGTTTAAGCCGGTGGTTGGGATTAATATTTCCACCACTCCCTCTCAATAACAACTGTTGTCATTGACAATTCCCAAACAATCTCTGAGATAAACAAAATTTTCACGTGCCAATGGCTTTGTGAAAATATTAGCAAATTGTTCTTGTGACCTGCAGTGCTGCAACACAATTTCATCATTGTTAATCAACTCTCTGATAAAATGATATTTAACATCAATATGCTTGGTCATTTTGTGAAAAACATAATTATTTGATAATGCAATTGCTGATGTGTTGTCTCCGAAAATAGTTGTCATTCCCCCTTGGTCGTAATGAATATCCCTCAACATCCTTCTCATCCAAACTGCTTGACACGTTGCTGTTGTTGCAGTGACATATTCAGCTTCTGTTGTTGACAATGAAACTATCGTCTGCTTCTTGGAAGCCCATGAAATGGCTTCGGAACCCAAATGAGAAACATATCCTGACGTGCTCTTTCTGTCATCGACACTTCCCGCCCAATCACTGTCGTTGTAACCAACTAGCCTGAAATCATCTCTTGCAATGTACAAAACACCATACAAATTTTTCCCATTGACATGCCTTAGAATCCTTTTTGCTGCTTGCCAATGTGTCTTCTTGGGTGTCTCCATGAACCATGACACCAAACTCACTGCATACTTTATATCCGGCCTAGTGATGGTCAAATACATCAAGCTGCCTATCACACTTTTGTATAATATCAGATTGACATTGCTACTGCAATATTCTCTGCTCAACTTCAACCCCATGATAGTTGGAGTTGGTGCGGGCTTGCTGTTTTGCATCTTAAACCTATCCAAAATGTCTACTACATACTTTAGTTGAGAGATAAAAATGCCATTTTCTATTTTCTTTACTTCTATGCCCAAAAAATACCTTAACGGCCCCAAGTTAGTCATTTCAAATTCATTCTTCATGACTTCTTTAAAATCAATGATGAGGAAATCATTACTACCTGTAAAAATCAAATCATCTACATATAAGATGACAATAAGAATCTTACCATCGCTCTCTTTGATGTAGAGAGTAGGCTCACCGTCACATCTATTGAAACCATTGTCCAACAAGTAAGCATCAATCTTGTTGTACCATGTATGCAGTGCTTGCTTTAGCCATAAAGAGCATTCCTCAACCGATACACTTTGTCTTCTTGGCCTTCTACCTCATAACCAGGCGATTGCACAACATACACTTCCTCTTTTAGCACTCCATTTAAGAACGTTGATTTTACGTCCATTTGATAGACTTTCCATTTATGTTGCGCGGCAATCGCCACAACTGTACGCACTGTGTCCATTCTCGCGACTGGCGCAAACGTCTCCACATAATCTCTTCCATGTTGTTGCTTGTATCCTTTGACAACTAGCCTTGTTTTGTGCCTTTCAATCTTACCTTCGACATTGCCCTTGGTCTTATAGATCCACTTCACTCCAATGACATGTTTTCCTTACGGCAAGTCCACTAACTCCCAAGTGTCATTCTTTTCTATTGCTCCTATTTCTTCCTCCATTGCCACCACCCATTTTTATTCTTTGACTGCATCATCAAAATGGATTGGGTCATTAACATGACAAAATAATGCAGATAAAGAATTCAGACCAATGTTGCTATCAACTTCATTTTTGTCATAGATTTCATTTAAATTTCAGAATTTTGGTCTTCTTGTGCTTTTTGAAGATGGGCTTGACATGTCACTTGGAGTTGCGCTTTGCGGCGTGCTTGGAGAAACACTTGCTTGACTGCACAATGTTGTCCTATTATTTATTGACAGTGTTACTTTTTGCCTACTTTTTGCACTTGAATAGG
The DNA here is from genome assembly GCA_031772625.1 of Pinus tabuliformis. Taxonomy (NCBI): domain Eukaryota; kingdom Viridiplantae; phylum Streptophyta; class Pinopsida; order Pinales; family Pinaceae; genus Pinus; species Pinus tabuliformis. Next base: position 704,780,446 of record CM062819.1, read on the forward strand.
TGTAGAGGAAGTGATTGTTGAAGAATTACTTGCTGTTTTCAATTCCTTTTTGTCCTCATGTGGTATACATGCTTCGACATTGACTGTCTTCTCTAAACTTCCATCCCATGCTTCCTCTTCTATGAACTGCACATCTCTTCTGATTATGACCTTCGTGGTTAATGGATTGTAGAGTTTGTATGCCTTGGATTCATCATTGCAACCAACAAATATACATTTCTTCCCCTTGTTGTCCAACTTCTTCCTCAACTCATCTGGGACATGTGCATATGCCACACATCCAAAGACTCTCATGTGAGTGACAATGTGCTTTCTTCCACTCCATGCCTCTTCAGGAACTATGTTATAGACTCTTTTGGTTGGACATCTATTCAAGAAATATGCTACACATGCAACAACGTCAACCCAATAATCATTTCGCAAATGCTTTGCCTTCAACATACTCCTTACCATTTCCATAATGGTCCTATTCTTCCTTTCCACCACACCATTTTGTTGAAGTGTATATCTTGTTGTAAACTACCTGTGAATTCCATGCTCCCTACAATATTGAAGGAGGTCATTTGAGATGTATTTTCCACCTCTGTCAGTTCTGAGGAATTTGATGTAGTGTTCGCTTTGCTTCTCAAAAAGCGCCTTGTATGGTGAAAGTGCTCAAACACTTCAATTTTTTGTTTTAGGAGATAGACCCATGTCTTCCTTGTGTAGTCATCAATGAAGGTCAATAGATAGTGGCTACCACCAACTGATGGTGTATGCATTGGTCCACATAAATCTGAGTGGACAATCTCCAAAGGTGTGTTTCCCCTTATTGACTTTCCTGCTGGAAATGTCTCTCTATGTTTCTTGCCCAAGATACATCCTTCACATAGGTTGTCTGGTTTTTCTATCAGTGGTAATCCCTTCACCATGCCTTTCCTATGCAACAAATTCAAACCTCCAAAGTTGAGATGTCCAAATCTCAAATGCCACAACCAATTTTCATCTTTGACCTCTTCTTGAAATTTTACTTGTGTGACAGCTTCATGTTTTCTTCCATCCTCTTGTGAGTTCATTGATAGTTGTGCTTGTGCGTCTTCTTCTTTCAAATATGATCTTATATTTAGGGGAAGCATTCTATTGTTTGTCATTTGAACCTTTGCAATCAACTATCTGCTTGGAGGCCTACCCAAAATTGTGCACTCATGGTTTTTGAAAAAGACATTGTAGCCCTTTTGCATGAGTTGTCCAATGCTTATGATGTTATGCTTCAAACCAGGGACAAAGTAAACATCTGAGATGCACTTCTTCTCCCCCCTATTTGTTAGGATATTGACTCTTCCTCTTCCCATGACAAAGACTTTGCTATCAGTCCCTAATGTCACTTCATATTTCACACTTTCATCTAGATTGGAAAACATTTCTATGTTCCCTGACATGTGGTTGCTACACCCTGAATCTAGATACCATGTATCACTTTTTTTTTCTCTTGTGCTACATTACAAGCTAAAAACATGCTATCATGGTTCTAATTTTCTTTTGTGAAATTTGCACTTGGTTTGTTACTAATGTCATATTGCTTCTTTCTACATTCATATTCATAACGACCATACTTCTTACAGTAATGACATTGAACTTGAGATTTATCATACCTTTGACCTTGTGCTTGATTTTGTCTTGGGCCTTGACTTGGAATTTGATTGCTTCCCCTTCCACTTGAACTTGAAGGGCTACTTCTTCCACCTCTGTGTGGGCTTCTTCATCTTCCTCTAGCATATGATCTTCCTTTTCCTCTACCTTGACCAAATGAAACTTGTGTATTGAAGGCATTCTCCAATGAGGAGTTTGTTACTCTATTCAGTCTATGTTCATTAGAAATCAGTGATGCATGAAGCTCATCCACTGAGAACTGTGAGAGATCCTTTGTCTCTTTTATGGCCACAACAATGGCATCAAACCTTGCTAGAAAACTTCTCAAAACTTTCTCAACTATTCTCCTTTCCTCAAGTGTCTCACCATGAGACTTGATTTGAGTAACTAGTCCAATTACATGTGTAAAAAATGAGTCTACATTCTCAAACTCTTTCATACAAAGTGTTTTAAAATCTCTTCTCAACATTTTCAGTTTTGTTGTCTTGACTTTTTCCATCCCAAGGTAGGCTGTCTGGAGGGTGTCTCATGATTTCTTGGATTTCGTTGCTGCTGCAACCCTTGGGAAAAAACTTTCATGAACTGCTTGAAAAATGTAGAAGAGGGATTTTGCATCCTTCTTCCTGTTGTCCCTTAACAATCTCTTTCTGCTTGAGACAAGGCATTGTATGCTGCTACATCTATCGGTTCTGGAAAAGCATTCTCCACCAAATCCCAAATGTCTTGAGACGAGAACAATGCCTTCATTGTAATAGCCCAATAATCATAATTTTTGCTATTAAACTAAGGTATCTGAGGATTAGTTAAGCTTGTTCTTGAAGTTTCCATTTCTGAGTGTAAAAAAAAACTTTCTACCTGCTTGTAAATAAACATCAAAATTCTGCCCTGAAAACAATTTTTAATTGCTACTAAAAAACACTTGTTTTTACACTAACAAAGTTTAACCTGCTATGATACTATGTTAGAAAAATAAGTTTCACAGGGGCAAAGGAGAGGATTCTAGCTCAAAATTTGGTTGTGGCAAATTCAACTTCAGTTGCGACAAGGATATCGCAACTACACATAGGCTTAAATAATACATAAGAAATAACTCATGGAAAAACAGAGTAGAAACAAAAGGGTTGTGTAAATTACTCATGAAGGTTTAAGATCACATCGCAACATAACATACTTTGTATTATATTTCAAAACATAGGAAAATGCATTCGCGTGATAAATGGAGGTTGCAACTCCAAGTGAAAACATAAAAGACTAACTGTAATTTACGCATCATTGAGGTTGCGGATTAAATGTTTGTAAAACTCCGTAAAACTAGTTTTCACGTGCCCACTAATATTTCCTCCACAATTTTCTCCTTACTACCTCACATAATTTCACTCTCTCTCGCTCTTTGACTTGCCCCTCTTACAAAATGACTTTGACATCCATATTTATCTAACATACAAATTTGGCATTAATTCATGACAAAGCAAAAATTAATAAGCAACATGGGCGATTTTACATAGTAATTGGTTTTCTAAACTTGCAAGTGTTGTGGAGTGTGGGCAACAATCACAGAGTGAATGCTTTCCCATACTTATTTACCAAAATTCATTAAGTGCCTTAACTTCTATGATGTGTTGCAGAATGGTCCATGTTGTACATCTATTCTGACTTCAGTCCTTTCACATACAAACAAAATCGCAACCCTGTAGTAGTTGACTGGGCAAGTATGGTGTTTGTCAGTGTGTTTAAGGCGGTGGTTGGGATTAATATTTCCAACAAATATCATTTTAAATGTTATTGAAAATTTTCTTTGATATCGTTGAAATATCATCAAATATCAACGGGTAGGGTAGCGACGTGACAATTGTAATAGCTTTTGATACAATATATAAATTTTCAAGGTTTCGTCTGACCTGAGAGGCATGCCATTGACACAATTGGTAGCGACATTTACGGTGAAATATTAATTGAGCATAGCTGGTGAGCCTCTCATGGTGAACGATGCCTGGTCATAAGCCATGGCCACCTCCTCAGAAGTGTCAAAAGTCCCAAGCCAAACATGAGCAACATGCCTATGAATCTTTGTTCTTTGCATCATATTTCTAGAATGGCCTTTTCCTCACACCTGTGTAATGCGTCTCCACTTCCAATGACTTCCCTGTAAGTGCCATTATTTCAAGCACAGGTGCATTCCATCGTCACCGCCTTGGCTCTTCAAGATTCCGGAGGTCACCACCGCCTTACCTCATCAAACATTTAACAGCCATCACCGCCTCACCGCCTACAGAAACAAAAGGGAAACACCGCCTTTGAAACTAATATTTTAATTGTTGTAACTGACATGAATTTTTGTATGCCGAGGAAGATTAATCCACTCTTAGTTTTTGGTTGTGTAATCAAGTAGTTGTAGCTAGTGTTCTCAGTGGTTTTCCTGATCTTCTCTGTATTTTTGTTTCTTTCATTTGGTATCAGAGCCAAATGAACTCAAAAACCATAATGTTTTTTAGTAGATGTGAACTAGTGTTGTTGGAATGTCGTCTGGAGTTGTTGTAAAGGGAGAGATAGATATTTGTGTGTCGCTATTGCTTGATCTTGCGTGGAAATAAACTATGCATTGTGTAACTTGTGTGAGGCTATCGTTGAAGTCCACTAGCTATTGTAGAGGGATTGTTTGAAGTTCACAAGTTAATATTTGTTTTGTTTTGGTGTATGAGGGAAAGGGAAGTAGTTCCGCCACCATTGTCGTAAGTAGATCGGACTATAATCAGTCCTACTAGCCACACTGTGTGAGCATAAGCCGCAGAAGAAAGTTGCCAAGGTTTTTTTGCAGCCGCAGCTCTAGTGAAAGGTCCTCAGTATTAACTTGTGATAGTCGACATTCCACCATCCCCACTTTAGAATCCAAAGCCAGCGTGCAGAGAAGAGAGTCGTGACGTTAGAGTTGTTTAATGTTGAAAATGGTTGCAGTGAAACCATATTGGAATGTGAAAGCCGTGAAGGAGGAGCTCTTTAACACTGCAAAACTTACTTTAGTATTGTATGCTATTGGTATGTTTTAACTTTGCCATTTAAAGGAGAGTTGTGTAATTTGGCGTTAAAAAAATATTGCTACAATTTTTTTTTTCTGTGGATGTTAGGGAGTGGAGTGTATGCAGAAGAAAAGCAGAATTTCTCTATTTCCTTTGGCACTATTTTATTCATAGATCTGTTGAAAAGTATTTGGCTCAGTATTGAATACATTTTTTTTATATATATTTTATTTTGAAGGAAGAGCTTTTTGATTATTTGGAGAAATTAAAGTACTTTGTCAACTGAATTAAAATGGATTCAAATACCAATACTACTCAGTTAATTCCTATTTTAACTGAGAAAAGTTATGGTTCCTGGTTTATTCGAATGAGAACATTGTTGTGTTCTCATGATCTTTGGAGATTTGTTACTAATGGGTATCCCGAGCCTGCTAATGAGGCAACAGAGATGGCTCTTACAAATGATGAACGAACTTTGTTGAGAGAGAACAGAAAGAAGGACAATAAAGCTCTTGGCCTTATTCAACAATGCTTATATAACATGATACTTTCAAAAGTATCAAATGCGGAATCTTCGAAGAAGGTGTGGGACACTATTGAATCTTGTTATTAGGGTGTAGCAAAAGTAAAGAACATCAAGTTGCATAATTTGAGAAGAGATTTCAAAAATCTGAAAATGAAAGACAGTGAAACTATGGACGCTTTTATGACTCAAGTCATGAGTGTTTTTAATCAATTGCGACAATATGGAGAAGACCTCTCAAACAAGAGAGTGATTGAGAAATTCCTTGGAAGTTTGCCAAAGAAATTTGAAGTGATTGTTGAATCCATAGAAGAGTTCAAGGACACAAGTCAAATGTAAATTGAAGAGTTGATTGGTTCGTTCATTGCACATGAATCCAGGATGTCAAGATATGATGATATCACATTGGAGAATGCCTTCAAAACTCAACTTCAATTTCATACAGGAAGAGGCAGAGGAAGATCGAGTAATAGAGGAAGAGATGGCATAGTATCTAATCAAAGACGTCTGCGAGATAATTATGATCATGAAGATAAATCTTAGCAATGTCCTCCTAATTTAAGGGGGAGTTACAATAGAACCTAGCATTGAGGAAATCAAAGGTATGATATGTCTAAAGTTCAAGGTTATTATTGTAAAAGATATGGCCATTTTGCTACTAAGTGTTTGAAGAGGCAAGCGGATGTTGGTAAGCAATCTGCACACATCTCAAAAGAATTTGAAGACAGTTAGAAGCAAATGTTTATGGCTTTTAACGTGACTCAAGAATGTTTGAATGGTATTTGGTTTTTAGATAGCGGCTGCAACAATCACATGATTGGAAACAAAGATTTGTTTTCCAATCTAGACACTAGTATTCAATCTGAAGTCAAGTTGGGTAATGATATTAAGGTATGTGTTAAAGGAAAAGGAATGATTGTTGTTTATACTAGAGATGGTGATAGAAGAACAATTGATGATGTCTATTATGTACCTAGCTTGAAATGAAATCTGTTGAGCATTGGACAATTGATAGAGAAAAGGTATAGAGTGTTCTTCAAGAATAATGTGTGTACTATCATTGACAAATACCCAAGTAAACATCTTATAGCAAGAGTAGAAATGACAAAGAATAGGATGTTTCCTCTTATAATGAGAAATGAATTGTCTCCCTCCTTGAATTCTTACAAAACTAAGAATTTCGATGAATCATGGTTATGGCATTTAAGATATGGTCATTTAAATTTTGGTGGTCTAGATTTGTTGTAGAAGAAATAGGTGGTGAAAGGGTTACCTTGTATTCAACAACCGATGAGCTCGTGTGAGAGTTGTATACTTGCAAAACATCATAGACAAAAATTGTAGCTGGAGTTTCGTACAGGGTGAGAGATCCATTGGAGATGGTTCACATATATTTATGTGGACCAATGCAAACAACTTCTTTGGCTGGTAATGTTTATGTTTTGACTTTTATTGATGACCACAGTCGAAAAACATGGGTTTATCTTCTAAAATAGAAATTTGAAGCATTTTCTATATTTAAAAGATTTAAAGTTATGGTTGAAAAGGAAAGTGGAAATCATATGAAAATTTTGCGATTAGATAGAGGTGGTGAATATATGCTAACAAATTTCATTGATTTTTGTCAATCGAATGGAATCAAGAGGCAGTTTACTGCACGTTATACTCCACAACAAAATGGAATAGCTGAAAGGAAGAATCGAACTATTATGAATATGGCTCAAAGTATGTTGAAGGAAAATCATTTACCAAATGAATATTTGGGAGAAGAAGTATCTTGTGCTATTTATATTCTTAATAGAAGTCTGACTAAGAGCATGAAGGTTCGAGTTCCCGAAGAAGCATGGAATAGTGAGAGTTGTCATATATCTCATTTAAGAATTTTTTGTTGCGTTGCTTATGCACATGATCCTAAAGAATTGAGAAAGAAGTTAGATGATAGAAGTGAGAAATGTATCTTTATTGGATATAGTGAGGAGTCTAAAGCATATAGACTTTATAATCCCATCACCAAGAAATATATTATCAGTAGAGATGTTGAGTTCAAGGAAGAAGAAGCTTGGGATAGAAGCATACATAAATCTATTGCAGAGACAACTTTATTATCTCCTGGAGATGATAATGATGATGAGAAAGAAACACAAGGTGGAAAACCAATTCCATATACACCTGCTGCAAGAACCTCAACAAGAAAATCACCAAGAGTCATTCCATTACAATTCATAACACCAAGAAATCATGAACATGGTGAACCATCAGGTTATGGTGGGCAACAAACAACAAGATCAAAGGTAAGCAATGGTTCTAAGCCTACAATAGCTACATTGAATAATAGAATTAAAAGTCAGAAGACTAAAAGTTTAAAGGAATTGTATGAGAAGAATGATGAAATAGATCAAGTTTCAAATCTTGCATTACTTGTATATGATACGGTAAATTTTGATGAAGATGTGAAACAAAAAGTTTGGATAAAAGCCATGGATAAAGAAATTGATGCTATAAAAAGAAATAATACTTGAGAACTTGTAAATTTGCCTGAAGGTAAAAATATTATAGGTGTTAAATGGATTTACAAAACTAAAGTGAATGCTGAAGATGAAATTGAAAAGCATAAAGCAAGACTTGTAGCTCAGGGGTTCAATCAACAACCTAGTATTGATCATAATGAAACTTTTGCACCTGTAGCTAGACTTGACACAGTAAGAATGGTATTATCTATTGCTTCACAAAATAAATGGAATATATATCATATGGATGTTAAGTTTGCATTTTTAAATGGTTTTCTGGAAGAAGAGGTTTATGTGAAACAAACTTGTGGATATGAAATTGATGGTCAAGAAGATAAAGTTTACAAATTAAAGAAAGAATTATATGGATTGAAACAAGCACCCCGTGTTATGCTCTTAACCTGCAAAATGATACCCAATACAGAATATACGAAGAAAAGATACCCAGAACACAGAATAGCAATGATTTTATTATTCAGAGAGTAATGTTCACTTGCCTCTTCGAGGGGGCAACCTCCAATAGAGCAGAACTCGACTACAAAATAAGACACGATGTTCCTCGCAGGGAGACTCTATCCTTTATATATGACTCATACATGCAATACCATGGGCCAATACCGTGGGTTTTATTAATACCATCTATCTAATACTACAACCCATTTGCAACTAACTGTGGTTCCGTCATTAATTGCGGATTAACCACTTACAATTATTAATATGGGCTTTATTGACTCTTGACTATGACGTGATCCAATTACATAAATAAGGGGGTTAGGGTGGGACCCTAACATGCCCTCCCCCTTAAGACGAGCCTTGTCCTCAAGGCTGAAGCTGCGGAAACTGCTGAAGAATAGTGGCTGGTTCCCAAGTTGCATCTTCCGGAGAGGTACCTTTCCATTTGATGAGGACTTCCTTAATCATGCGGCCGCGCAGTTGCTTGTCTCGTGTGTCTAGGACCTGTTCGGGTTGAAGCCAGATGGACCCTTCTTCGTCCAATTCAGGTAGACTAGTCTGAATTCTACAATTGTTCCTAATCACTTTCTTGAGGCATGAGACATGAAAAACTGGATGGATTTTTGCAGTAGGTGGCAAGGCCAACTTGTAGGCCACTTCTCCAATGCGCTGAAGTACTCGATATGGTCCATAGAATTTGGGAGAGAGTTTCTGACACCCCTTGTCCTTGAGTGATGTTTGCTTATATGGTTGTATCCATAAAAAGACCTGATCCCCTTCTTGAAATTGGCGCTCTGAGCGATGTTGGTCTACCTGTTGCTTCATGCGGTTCTGAGCTTGATGAAGATTCTCTCGAAGATGGGCGAGCATGGTTGCGCGGTGTTGTAAGAGTTGATCCACTGCTTGTACTTTTGAGCATCCCTTGAGATATGAAGTAGGTGAAGGTGGGAGTTGACCATATACTACTTCATAGGGAGTCATTTTGGTGGTGGCATGATAGTTGGTGTTATACCACCATTCAACCAGAGGTAACCACTATACCCAAAGGTGTTGCTTTTCTGAAGTGAAACACCTAAGGTAGGTTTCTAGACATTTGTTGACGGCTTCGGTTTGACCATCTGTTTGCGGATGATAGGAAGTACTGAGTTTGAGTTGAGTGCCTTGTATTCTGAAGAGTTCTTGCCAAAAATTACTGGTGAAGATCGGGTCGCGGTCGGACACAATAGAAGTGGGCATGCCATGCAATTTGAAGATCTGATCCATGAAAGATTGAGCAACCAAAGTTGGTGTAAGGGTGGGGTAGGGCGCAGAAATGAGCATACTTCGACAGTCGGTCCACAAACACCATGATGACTGACTTGTTCCCTGACTTTGGAAGACCTGTAATGAAATCCATAGAAACCTCCGTCCAAATTGAGGCCGGAATGGGCAATGGTTGTAATGTGCCTGGTGTGTTGACGGTTTCCCCTTTGTGGCGTTGACAGACATCACATTCTGCTACGAAAGTAAGGATGTCCTTTTTCATGCCTGTCCAAAAAAATGATCTTCTGGTGCGAGCATACGTCTTCTGAAAGCCCGAATGTCCAGCAATGGGAGATGAGTGCAATTCTGCCAAAATGCGACTTTTGAGGGTGGATGTTGGTGATATTACGACTCTGTCCTTGTAGCGAAGAATATCATCCTGCCTTGGTGGAATTTGGATCTACCTGCAATTGAGAAATGAGTTGGGAGAGCCCGGGGTGTGAAAACCATTCCCTGCGAGCCTCTTCAATCCATTCTGGAATGGGGAGGGAAATTGCTAGCAGAGTACTTTCCTCCTCAAATTGGCGAGATAATGCATCTGCTACACTATTGTCTTTCCCTTTCTTGTAAATAATCTCATAATCATATCCTAGCATTTTCGCTAGCCATTTATTTTGTTATGGGGAGGATAGGCGTTGCTCCAAAAAATATTTAAGACTGTGATGATCTGTGCGGATTTGGAAACGTCGCCCCAATAAGTAAGGTCGCCAGGTCTCGACTGCATGTAAGATGGCCATCATTTCCTTCTCGTAGGTAGATTGGCCCAGATTCCTCCCACTGAGTTGTTGGCTTGTGAAGGCCAACGGTCGCCCTTCCTACATTAAGACCGCCCCAATACCTGTACCCGAAGCATCACATTCAATGACAAAAGATTTGGTGAAGTTAGGGAGTGCTAAGACTGGAGTGGAACACATGGAATTTTTTAGAGCTGTAAAGGCCTGTTGTGCTTCCTCATTCCAGAAGAATGAATTTTTCTTTAGGAGTTGGGTGAGGGGCTTCGCTATGCGACCATAGTTGCGGACAAATTTACGATAATAGCCTGTGAGACCCAAAAACCCTCTCAAGCTCTTCAAAGTCTTAGGTTGAGGCCATTCCTGCATTGCCCGGATCTTTTTGGGGTCCACCTTGACACCTTCACGCCCCACAATGTGGCCCAAATACTCTACTTCTGCCATGCCAAATGAACACTTGGAAATCTTGACAAATAATTTATGCTTGCGGAGCAGTTGCAAGAGTAGATCTACATGCTGAAGATGTGCGGCCCAAGTGCAACTATAGATGAGGATGTCATCGAAGAAGACAAGGACAAATTTCCTGAGATATGGTTTGAGAATGTGGTTCATAAGGCTCTGAAAAGTAGAGGGGGCATTACAAAGACCAAATGGCATGACCAGGAATTCATAATGGCCTTCATGAGTTCTGAAAGCAGTCTTAGGGATGTTGACTTCCTTCATGCGAATTTGTTGGTAGCCTGAGCAAAGATCTAGCTTAGTGAAGAATTGAACCCCATTGAGTTCATCCAGCAAATCATCAACCACCGGGATGGGAAATTTATCTTTGACTGTCAACTTATTGAGGGCACTGAAGTCGGGACACATCCGCCACTCCCCATCTTTCTTGAGCACCATGACCACTGGGGATGAATAAGGACTAATGCTGGGACGAATGACACCTGCTTCCAAAAGTTCCTTGATGATTTTTTCTATTTCATTCTTTTGGGTGAACGGATATCGGTATGGGCGCACATTTGGGGGTTGGGCCCCTGGAACCAAGGTGATGCTATGATCATGTTCCCCTGGCAAGGGTGGAAGCTCATGAGGCTTGTCAAAGACCGACAGATGGTTATTTAAAATCTGTTGCATCTCAGGATGAATTGGCAGAGGCTTTGTTTCGACTGCCTGGATGGCATTAAATTGAGCTACAACTCCATGATTGCCCTTTTTTAACAATTTTTCCATCCTATGCGAGCTGATGATAGAGGGGGCTCCCGCATGGAGTCCACGGAGGGTATGTGTGTAGTTGTTCTGCTTAAAACTCATATATAATTCCTGGAAATCCATTGTGATTGGCCCAAGAGTGCGGAGCCATTCAGCGCCGAGGACAATGTCGCAACCCCCCATGTGTATGGCAAACATGTGGGTTTTCAACTGATAATCCCCCATTTGAAGTTTGACATTTTCACAGCGGCCTTCACATTTCATTGTGCCTCCATCCGCAATTTGAACTTGGAAGTTAGAAACTGCGCGTACAAAACAATGCACTGCTTCTGCGACTTTTTGATGGATGAAATTATGTGTACTTCCACTATCAATCAAAACTACTACTGGGCGATGTTTAATAAAACCTCTGATTTTGAGAGTTTGAGGGGAAGAAATCCCTGCCAACGCATGCAGCGAAATAACTGGTTCGTCAGGGACATTGTCCTGTTGGTTGTCTTCTTCTAGCACCTCATGGTCCTCAAGTGGTGGATCTTCCTCTGTTGAGCTGTAGTCAGTGGCATCTATTTGAAAAAATTTGGGCTCCTTGCATTTATGACCTGGGGAGTATTTTTCATCACAGTAGTAACATAGTACTTGCTTTCTTCTTTCGGCCATTTCCGCAGGTGACACCTTTTGGACCTTAAGTGTTTGAGTCGTGTTGTGAGCCTGTGGGGGGCGACCTTTAGCGGAGAAATTTGGGTGACTGTATTGGGCTGCTAATGCACGTTCCACATTACGAGCTACCTTGCAAGCCTCCATCCATGTGGGAGGGTGGTGCAGTAGGACTTGAGCTTTGATGGCTTCTTTAAGATCACTGATAAAACATTCCATGTAGAACGCATCTGAGAGACCCCAAGTGCGGAAGGCTAAGGCTTCAAAAGTTGTAATATATTCATCCACTGTACCAGTCTGTCGAAGCTTAGTAAGATGACCCAAAAAAGAGTCCTCCTGTTCAAAGCGGCCTTGAAGAGCTTTTGTAAATTGTGTCCAAGTCCTAAAAGGTCCATTGCAACGTTGATGCCATTCCCACCATTGCCACCTTTCATTGTCCAAGTACATGCTCCCCAACATAAGCTGAGTCGCATCATCTAAGATATGATTTAGTTTGAAATACTGGTCCATTTGTGCTATCCATGCCGATGGGTGAGAACCGTCAAATTTATTCATATCCAACTTGGGAGGTCGCTGACTGGGTGGTTGGTGGGTGTGCCAGACGTGAGGAGAGTGGCTAGACTCACCCTCATTGTATCCATTGCCATTATACGCCTCCTCGTGGGCTTGCTCCTTGTCCTTCGGGATGAGTTGCGCGACCTGGATACTTAGTCCGTTAAGCTGAAGGGTGAGGGAGTGCATGGATTCTTCAAGTTTGTCGATCCTTTCATTGGCCATCGCTTGAGCTCTAGTTTCTACCATACACCAACCTGATGAAAATTTGGGACCGCCTAAAAATTTTCACTAATAATTGAATGGTACCACCGTGCTCAGCTCGTCGTCCTGATTCTGATGGGCTAGATCACCAATAAGCGCCCCGGAAGATCTCAGACTTTTTTTTTTTTTTCCGAAAACTCCTAACGGAGTTTTACTCCTTCCTTATCAATACTGCAGTGGCCAAATCCTCAAAATGTCAATGCGGCCAAAAGTCCTGTGAAAATTATACCCCGGTATAGGAACCCTTCACAACAACTCCGATCTGGTGGATCTGAGAGATCTGAATGGCGGATCTGATGGCGGAATAGACTGCTTCTGTGGATCTGATGGATCTGATCGGAATGGCTGATCTGCGAACTGCGGGACTGATGTCTGCTGCTGCTGCACCCTTTTGCACAAGCGGGTCTGGAAGAGATGCTGTGTGATCCCCTGATAGAAAAAGGGAACTATGGTCTTGAGGAGTGTCAGGTGCTACAGATCGCAATATACATAAGGGTCTGGCAGTAGTACTCGGCCCAATGTTTCAGGGCTCTAACTAAGGAGGATCGACCGTACCCTTAGCCGTACAACCCGACTACCCTATCGTACGAGCGAGTAATCTCCCCGAGTGCTGTTCTCGGTGTACTGTAGCCGCAAGACGGCCGACGGTTTATCTATGGCGAGGTTTCAAGGGAGCCTAGGGGGCTTCCAATATACCCAGAGGGTACGTGGAAGACAATCCGTGCGCGGTTCTGTCTAATGCGCTACTACTCGAAGGGGTACCCACAGGGGTTACAAGGGAGTCCAACAGATGTGACCACCTCTTGTATTTCCTGCGTGCATGCCTCCCCAAATCCGCAGGTTTATGCGCTCAACGACAGATCCCGTGGTTTAAAGACGCCGGAACACGTCTCTAGCCAAAAAAAAAATTGCTAAGAAATGGAGATCCCACCGGCCCTGGAAAGTGCTCTGATACCACTTGTTATGCTCTTAACTTGCAAAATGATACCCAATACAGAATATGCGAAGAAAAGATACCCAGAACACAGAATAGCAATGATTTTATTATTCAGAGAGTAATGTTCACTTGCCTCTTCGAGGGGGCAACCTCCAATAGAGCAGAGCTCGACTACAAAATAAGACACGATGCTCCTCGCAGGGAGACTCTATCCTTTATATATGACTCATACATGCAATACCACAGGCCAATACCATGGGTTTTATTAATACCATCTATCTAATACTACGACCCATTTGCAACTAACTGTGGTTCCGTCATTAATTGCGGATTAACCACTTACAATTATTAATATGGGCTTTATTGACTCTTGACTATGACGTGATCCCATTACATAAATAAGGGGGTTAGGGTGGGACCCTAACACCCTGAGTATGGTATTGTAGAATTAATGAATATTTGAATAACAACGGATTCATCAGAAGTGCAAGTGAGCCAATTTTGTATACAAAATTAAACGAGGATGGTAAAATTTTTATTATGTGCCTGTATGTTGATGATTTAATTTTCACTGGATATCTCTCAATACATGATTTTAAGACAAGCATGAGAACAGAATCTGATATGATTGATTTAGGCCTAATGAAATATTTTCTTGGTATTAAAGTAACTCAATTTGAAGATGGTATTTTCATTTGTCAATATAAGTATGCAAAGAATATATTGAAAAGGTTCAAGATGGAAAATTGTAAGCCAGTTGTAACCCCAATTTCAATTGGTACAAAACTCAGTAAAGATGATCATGGTTCAAATATTGATCCAACCTTTTTTAAACAATTGGTTGGAAGTCTTATGTATTTGGCTGCAACAAGGCCCGATATAATGTTTGGTGTATGTTTAATTTCCAGATTCATGGAGTCTCCGAAGAGTACTCGTTGGCTATTTGGAAAAAGGATTTTAAGATATGTTACTAGAACAAGAAATTATGGTATCTTGTATGCATCTGATTTAGATTTTAAACTAACTTGATATACAAATAGTGATTTTGCAGGCAATATTGATGTTAGGAAGTGCACATCTCAGTATGTGTTCAGTTTTTCTTCAGGTGTAGTTTCATGGGCATCAGTGAAAAAATCCATTGTGACTCTATCATCAGCTCAAGAAAAGTATGTTCTAGTGACAACAGCAACATGTCAAACTGTGTGGATGGGAAGAATTTTGAAAGAGTTGTTGCATGAACATAAAGAACCAACTCAAATTATCTGTGACAACAAATCTTCTATTGCATTATCAAGAAATCATGTTTTCCATAAGAAGAGTAAACATATTAATATGAGGTATCATTTCATTCGAGAACTAGTAAGAATAATGAAATATGTATGGAGTTCTGCATATCAGAAGACCATTTTCTGACATATTTATAAAACCATTGGGAAAAGAATTAGTTGAGACTCACAGGGAAAAAATAGGGGTATGCATGATGTAACGAAATTTTGATGTAATAACAAACCTTTTTTGGGTGAAATGATTAAGGGG
The DNA here is from genome assembly GCA_031772625.1 of Pinus tabuliformis. Lineage (NCBI taxonomy): Eukaryota > Viridiplantae > Streptophyta > Pinopsida > Pinales > Pinaceae > Pinus > Pinus tabuliformis. The sequence continues at coordinate 704,795,754 of CM062819.1, forward strand.
GAGAATGTAAGTGTAATTATTTCAAGCGTAGATATCTTCCACCATCACTGCCTTGGCTCTTCAAGCTTCTAGAGGTCACCAATGCCTTACCTCATCAAACATTTAATAATCATCACCGCCTCACTGCCTGCAGAAATGAAAGGGCGATACCGCCTCTAAAACTAATATTTTAATTGTTGTAACCAACATGAATTTTTGTATAAATACAGATGCTGAGCCGAGGAAGATTAATCCACTTTTGGTTTTTGGTGTTAGAAAATTATATATTACAAAGCAATGGAACACATAAAATATATTGCAGAAATATAAGCACATAAAACAAGAGAGACACAGATATACGTGGTTCACCCAATTTGGGCTACGTCCACAGAGAAATAACCAATCCTTCATTTTATATTATCTAGCAAACTAACGAGGTACAACCAACAACATATTTGTTGTAATTCTCTCTTCTCTCTTGCTCAATATCCTCTCTCTTTCTCGCTCAGAATACAGATCCACATAGACGTAATACAATTCCCTCATATATAGCGAGAGGTTTCCTTCTAGAGCAAAAAACCTAAAATTAAACATAACTTCTATTTTCATATCTCTGCCTAATGAACGACCCATATTGACTACGAAATTACAACATTTAACAAGGCAATTTTACATCTATTTTTAGCTTCGCGAGCGCTCCCCCCGATCCCCCACTGGGGAGCCTCCTAAAGATCGCAGTTTCTCCCCCCCTTGGAACTCCCTTGCAGCGTATATTTTACGGGCGTCGTTGCCACTACATTACGAACTGGGGTCCAATGTGGTGATACCTCTAAATAAAGAAGATAATAAGGCTCCACACCCAACATTTGGTTGTGTAATCAAGCAGTTGTAGTTGTTGTTCTTTGTGTTTTTACTAACCTTCTTTGTATTTATGTTTCTTTCATTCCCTTCTCCTCTTCGACACCTGCTAATGTGTCTGTTGCGGCCACTTGCTTTTCCTTGTTCACCTTATTCATGGGCTTCCAACCTTTTCTCATTGCTTCTAGATTGTAGAGCACTGCCAGATCTCTAAAGAGGTTGTCTTTTCAATTCCAAACCATGGTGATTCAATTAAAAATGCACGAAATTCACCACCCCACATAACCCAAATTTTCCTCGGCTGTTGTGGTTGTGTCTTCCCACCAACATACCTATGGCTGCATGAAGGGAATGCCCAACAATCCATATGTTATTGACGCCGTGGTTGAAAACGTGATGGCAGAAGTACTCCATCATTACAAAGTTGGGTTCAGCAAAGGGAAATGACCATTTCTTTTTATGAAATATTTGTAACCCTACGCACTCTTAAAATCTCAATTGTAGATGAAATGTTAAGACTAAGAAGAATAAATCGTAGCCATCAATTCAAAAGTCAATAAGTATCCCTCCACTGTGAGGTTGGAATATGAAGCTTTTGGCTAATTAGGTTAGAATTTTATATTTAAGCAAAAATATTTAAATAATTTAAAAATAAATTTAATAAATTTTATCAGGTAGATTTTAGAAATATCCATATATAGAGAGGAATGAACAAGTGGGTTGGTCTTGTACTCATATTATACTAAGTATTGGGTCAATTCCAACCTCTAGGTGCGTACGTATGGTCTTTCCGCAAGCACAAGTGAATGAGGAAATTTGAACCTCAAACCTCCTACCTCCTAGCACATTACACTTCATTTTCCAAACTATTGCTATAATTTTTCTTATTACTTTTGTAACATTAATTCACCATTTTAATAATAAATATTAATAAATATTTTTTCTTCTCAAGGAAAAAATTGTGATTTTATTCAACCAAGGAGCAAAATTAAATTTTGTGTATGCCTATGCTCATCCTTTCAACTGATGCACATAAATAAAAACAAAGAATTATGAAATTTTTACGTAATCCTGGAAATTGCATAATTCAACATAGATCATAGTAAAATTGAAGATTCCTTTTTCCATTCTATCAGTATTCGTCTTCAGATATTTCCCCAGCTTGTTTCCAATACCTTTGAGAACTTGATGGTGCCAAAATGGGAGGGGAATATTGTGGAGCTTCACCCATATCGACATCTTCGTGATCACCATTGATGTAGCATCGAAGACTGGAAACCATGGAGTCGTGAATATTCCCACATTTCCCAAAAAGAAAGAGCCCTCTTTTATGACAAAATCTAGGTCCTCTTGATTATCAAACTGAACCACAAAAAATCCCTTTGCACAAGGATAGAGGTCATAGTTGCAAGTCCAATTCGTGTATACCCATTGTTGTAAATATATAGCCTTGGCCCAGAAGCCATTAAATATACAAATTACTGTTATGGATTACAAGAAAGAGAAAATACCCCTGACTTCTAGTAAATTTATTGACATATCTAGTAAATTTTTTGCTTGCTCAACCAAGTAAGGTCCTGGACTTGATAGAGGTGGGTATTTTCCATCCAGTATAATTTATTTCCCTTTCATGTCACCTTCAAATGAATTTGGGCCCTTAGGATTTTTCGTAGAAAAAGTAGATCTAGATGGATTGCCTGAAGCTCCACCTCGTAGCCTCAAAATAATTATGATTGTGGCATTTCTATCAATTCCATAGTCCTTTAGCTGAAATGTTTCTTGTAACGATCTTCCTTTGTGACTCAAATACTAAATATCTATTGGTACCTCTAATCTTAATTGGATTTTCCTTTTCATCTCCATCAACATATCAAAAGATCGAACTCCAAATAGAAGTGAGTTTTCAGTGAGGGATTTCGCAAATATTTAATAGATTTATTCCATATCTATTTTTGGCTACTACATGTACTACTTATTTCTCTTATTTCTCATCCCCAGATCTGCCAGATTTGGGGACTTTTTGGACAAATCTATGATTAATAGAATCATATCTGTATTTGGAGGACTCCTCTCTACATTGATTGCCTCCAGATCTGGTGCAAAGAAGTTGATTTGAAACGAGGGTCACAAATCGAATCATGAGATCCTCTCCCTTGGAAATTTGTCTTCTTTACAAGCATCCCCTCCATTTCCACGAAGAGATACACCATGGCAGTAAAATTATCAACTTCTTGTATGTCAAATCTTTATGTAATTTTTATTTTTTATTTATTTTCATTTATGTGCACCGGCTAAAAGACTAACCAAATCAAGTGCCTTTAGACATCTACAAAATGTAATTTTGTTCTTTGGTTAAATAAAATTATGATTTTTTCTTATCTATATATATATATTTCCATATCAACATTAATAATAGAATTATATTAAATATATAATTATTATTATTATAATTTGGATTTTATTTAAACTTTTAAAATATTTATTTGATTACCTATTAACTTTTATATATATATATATATATATATATTTGTTTAAGTTTTTCTTATATCTCTAAACTCTATCTTTATGCATTTCCTTTATGCAACGTTAATATGTCTTTATCTGTCTTTATGGATTTTTTTTAATAAAATGTTTTGGGATTTATATATTGAAAATTTTGGTGTGGTATAATGTATCTCGGAAATAAAAAATTTGAAAATATGAAAAGATATTATATATAAATAAAATATTTATGCAATAGAAGAAACCTTCATCCCATCTGATATATCACATAAAAAGAATTTGTGTGATATTTGGAAAAATATATTTGAAAATTATATATGGTGTATTGTACATAAATTACTTGTGTAAATTTGTTTTTGAAACCTTATATATCATAATAAAACAAAATTTTGGTGTGATATATTATAAAAATAAAATAAAAATAAATAAATTCTTAGGAACTATGCCTTATTAAATCTGAAATGGCTTTGTGCGTGAAATATTACACATCTTTACACATTATCTCTATTATATTATTTTTTTTGAATCTTCTAAATGATATGACATTTTCTAATTTGTAACATCTTTTAAAATTCCATAAATTTTGTGTCATGGTGTTTAATATTAATTTTGTGTCATGGTGTTTAAAATATTAAAGAGTTAGTGCCATATCACACTTACTTTTGGTGTGCTGTGGCATATAAGTCTTGTTTTATGCACCTTTCAAAAATATGGAACAAAGTTTTCTTATAAAATGCCTTGTCTCATGTGTATCAAAGTTAATAAACATGGTTGCAATGTAATAAAGGTTTGTTGTGGTGAAGGAGATTTTGAAGAAGTTTGATATATTACATGAAACAAAATTTTGATATCAAATGATATGTTTGGTTGAAAATGGTTTACTAAGTGATATGTTGCATAATTGAGAACTTTTGATGCACACAATATATTGAAGCAAAGCAATTTTCCTTGAGAAACAAAAACTTTGGAACATTTGCATGCAAAGCAATTTTCCCCTATATATAATGAGAGAAACAAAAACTTGGGAACATTTGATGATGCTAGGAAGCCACCGTTCGAAAGATGCAATGGCAAGAAAGAAGTAACATATTCTACGTAGAAATTTCCCTCTTCCCAGATAAAGCAAACACTGGAAATGTGTGATGTGTCACACAAAAATAATACCCGGAAAAGCTAGGATGTTTTCTATGAAAATAGACTTTGATGTGATGTAATATGTCATTTAAAAAAAAAAAACTTCCAATCCAATATATTGTGGATAAAGTAACTTTAATATGATATAATGTAAACAAATGTGGATAAAGTAACCTTAATATGATATAATGTAGACAAATGTATACGATCATGGGGAATGCTTAAAATTTCACATAATTCTAAATGGTTTCTTTTTTATGATTATTTTTCTTGTAAAACTTGCATACTAAGTTTAAAGATATTAATTAATCTCTATTCTGAAAACCTTGTTTTTAGGATTTAAATGAATATCCTATAGTACTCGGAATAAAATAAACTTGTTAATTAGGCACAACTAAGTATAAATTTTGAAGCCTTCCTCATCATTTTATCTAAACCAAATATTTAGAAACTTGTTAACCACTAAATTTAAATTTTAAAATCTAACTAAATTTCAATTTTTCCTCAGATCTTTAAGCCATATTGAGTAAGTTTTTCCTTTTATCACTTGGAAGTTGATTAATTCTTCAAAGCTTATATGTCCTATCTCGAAAAGCTCTTACTAGACTATTTGAGTTTTAGCTTGGGTGTCAACCCTATTATGTTTACCCATCTATGAATGCTCTTGAAGCATTTGATAGACTATTTGAGGGTTGCCTTGGATGTAAACCATAGAATTTTCGATCGGTCATGAAACATTTGCTAGAATATTTGAGGGTTCACTTGGGTGTATACCTTAGACTTTTAGAACGCTTAGTAGAAAGTCAAAATCTCGAGTGGTAGGTCTAGTGCGGAGATTGATAATGTTAAATGTGAAGCTGAATTGAAATATCTTGGTGCCGACTTCTCTGACTCTTCGTCGTCCACAACTAATTGTCGCCGAACCTACCAAACTGTTTGCTCACCGCCCTTGACTTTCAGGTTTCACTGTGCAGCCATGTATTTCACATGAGGAAAAATATAGAACTCTTCTCCCATCTATAGATGTATAATCTCGCCTCTACCTGTGCAATGCAAGCCAAAGAAAGGCCCTCCAGTAATGAAAAAGCTTGTGTTATGTGTTCTCCATTCTTATCTATATCTTATGTTCTTCTTTTTTTTTTTTATTAGATCTCTGTTGTGTGTGCTCTATTCCTCTAAACCCATCAATGGATATCAGAGTTGAGGGTTGTGAGTGTGGAAATTGCCATTGAATGTTTTTTGTTGTCTGACGTTGTGTAGAAGCCAACTGAGAGACATTGAAGTGCAAATCCACAATATGAATGGTGTGAGCCAAGTGGGCTACTAGTGATGAGCATGGCGTTAGAGGAAGCAGTGGAAGGTTCTGAAATTCTTCACGTAGTAGCTTGCGGCATTGAACAGCGCAGAAGCCATTCAAAGGACTAATGAATGAGAAGAAGAGTGTGTAGATCTATCCAGTAACATGGAATTCAAAGATGCAATGGAGGATATATTGATTTTAAAGGATTAATATTTTCCGATTGAGGGTACAACAAAGAAACCCTCACCGATGACGGATGAAGAGTGGAATTATCTAGATAGAAAGGTGATTATAACAATCTGCCAATATATAACAAAGAATGTATATTTCAATGTATCTAGAGAAAATATTGCAAAAGGATTATGGGATAAGCTCCATGATCTATATGAGAAGAACATGACATCAAATAAGGTGTTCTTGATGAATAAGCTTTATAATCGCAAGATGAAGGAGTGTGCTTCATTTGTTGAGTACTTGAATGAATTCAATATTATTACTAGTCAATTTGCTTTTGTAAAAATCATTTTAGATGATGAAATTAGAGTTATTATGTTAATGTGTTTATGCTAGACAAATAGGAAAACTTAATTGTAGTTATGAGCACTTCAACACCTGCAGGGACCCTAAAGTTTGATGATGTCATCAACAATTTAATGAATGAGGAGTTGTAACGCAAGTCAATTGCAGAAAACTAGGGAGGAGAAGCTCTAGTTGTAGCTGATCTTTGTAGGATATTTTATCGAGACCGACAAGGGCGATCAAGATTGAGAGACCAATAAAAATCAAGGAGGGGAAGGCTCATATGCTTTAACTGGAGAAAACCCGGACACATGAAGAGAGAATGTCGAGTCTAGAAGAAAGGGAAAAAGGATCAGAGATAGGATAGTACATAACACAAGTCATCCAACACAAATGAAGGTGAGACTACTGTTGTAGTCACAAATGGTGACGTTTTGTTTACTGTTTTAGTAGAGGATACATGTTTATATACATCTAGTTGTAGATTTGATTGGATCTTTGACTCTGGGGCATCTCACCATGTAACCCCATGCAAAGATAGTTTTGTTGCATATAATCCTCGTGATTATGGTAGATTGCATTAGGGGAGTAATCATTTTGGCAGTATTGTTGGAGTGGGAGATGTCCAAATCAAGATGAAGGATGGCCAAGATATATTGTTGAAATGGGTAAGGAATGTATCATAAATGTGCATGAGTTTGATCTCTATGGGACTACTGTATGATGAAGGCTATTTCACAAGCCTCAGAAAAAGATGCGGGAAAATTAGCATAGGAGCATTGGCCATGGCTAGAGGACCCAATACGGGAACATTATATACATTGAAGGCAATGATAGGAAAATCAGATTTTGTTTTCATTACAAAAGAAATAAATTCAATAGATTTGTGGCATAAGTGCTTGGGTCACATGAGTGAGAAACGATTAAAAATCCTCGCTGGTAAAAATTAACTACCAGGTTTGAAATCCTATAATCTTAATATTTGTGAGAATTCCATATATGATAGACAGAGAAGGGTTTTATTCCTTAGAGGTGACAATGATAGAAAGAAAAATTTGTTAGAATCAATACACTCAGATGTGTTTGGTCCTGTTAACATTAATTCATTAGGAGGAGCATCATATTCTGTAACTTTTATAAATGATGCATATAGGAACGTTTGGGCGTACCCTTTGAAATGTAAAAGTGAAGTGTTTGAAATATTTCAAAAATTCCATGTTTCTGTTGAAAGAGAGACTAACAATTTTCTCAAGTGCTTGAGAACAGATAATGGTAGAGAATATTGCTCAAAGGCATTCAAGGAATACCGTAATATGTTTGGCATTAAGCATGAAAATACTATGTGTGGCACTTCTCAACAAAATGGTGTTGTAGAAATGATGAAGCACACCATTATGGAGAAAGTGAGGAGTATGCTGTCAAATTTAGGTTTGGAGAAGCAATTTTGGGTAGAGACTGTAAGGACAACTTGCTATCTTATAAATCTATCTCCTACTATAACCTTGGATGGTGGAAACCCTAAAGAAGTTTGGATTTGTAAGATGTTGAATTATTCTCATTTGAAAATATTTGTATGTGAAGCATTTATACATATTCCCGAAAAAATAGAACTAAGCTAGATGATAAATCTATGAAATGCATTTTTCTGGGATATGAAGATGAAGAATTTGGTATCGTTTATGGGATCCAGTCAAACATAAAGTTATTAGAAGCAAGGATGTTATATTTAATGAGTTATAAATGTTTAATAGGTCCGTAGGTGAGGTGTAGGTCAAGAAAGTTATTGACAAGTTTGAAGAGCAGCATGGAAACATCCCACCGATGAAAGAAAATGGGCAACAAATTCAATAGCAGGAAGGACAACAAGTGAAAAATGATGAACACCAAGAAGAAGGAATCTTGTAGGAACCTTTACAAGAGATTCAACCTGATAATGCACCACCACAGTCGGTTTGCGAATATTCTAGGCCTTATACGAGTTCACAAAGGTATGCTCCTTCAAACTATATACTATTGACTCATGAAGGTGAGCCTAATTATTTTCAAGAGGCTTGTAACGTTGAGCACTGTAAAGAATGGAAGAAAGCAATGGAGTAAGAAATGAACTCTTTGCTAGAAAATAAAACTTCGAAATTAGTAAATCTCCCAAAAGGTAGAAAGGCTCTACAAAATAAATGGGTATATAGGATTAAGCATGAAGGTGAAAGAAAGCAGGAGAGGTATAAAGAAAGGTTAGTGGTGAAAGAATTTTCCCAAAAAGAAGGTATTGACTTCACTTAGATTTTCTCCCTGTTGTCTAAATGTCATCCATCAAAGTCATTCTTGTTCGTGTTGATGCTTTTAACTTATAATGTGAATAGTTAGATGTAAATACTGCTTTCCTTCATGGTGAATTGGAGGAAGAAATTTATATGGAGCAACGAGAAGGCTTCATAGAAAAAGGAAAAGAAGACCTAGTTTTCAATTTGAAGAAAAGTCTCTATGGGTTGAAACGGGCACCTCGACAATGGTATAATAAATTTGATTCATTCATGTTGGAACATGGTTTTCACATGTTGGAATCTGACCATTATGTTTATATCAAGAGGTATAATCAAGGAAAGTATATAATATTATTGCTATATGCGGATGACATGTTGATTGTTTGGCATGATAAGAATATGATCAATCAGTTGAAGAAATATTTGGGAAGAAAATTTGCAATGAAGGATTTGGGTCCAACACAACAAATATTGGGCATGAGGATCATGTGTGATAGGAAAAACAAAAGGTTGTCATTGTCACAAGAAAAGTATATCAAAAAGGTGCTTGACAGGTTTAATATGAAGGATGCCAAGGCAGTTGGTACACCCCTTGCATCCCACTTCAAGCTAAGTACTGAGTTATGTACCAGTGATGACAAGGAGAAGGAAGAAATGAGCAAGATTCCTTATGCTTCAATAGTGTGCAGTTTGATGTATGCCATGGTATGTACACGACCAAGCAAATTCAGTGGGAGTACTGAGCAGGTTCCATGCCAATCCAGGAAAACAACATTGGCAAGTAGTAAAATGGCTTTTGAGGTATCTCAAAGGTACTAGTCATGATTTTTTATGGTTTGGTCATAATAAGATTGTGCTTCAAGGATTTATAGATGCAGATATGGCTGGAGATATGGACACCAGAAATTGTACTACAAGTTATTTTTAGACATTTGCAGGGACAATAGTCTCTTGGGTGTCAAGGCTACAAAGAATAGTAGCTCTATCTACAATAAAGGTGGAGTACAAGCTGCAATGGAGGCTTGTAAACAGATGTTGTGGATGCAACAATTCCTAGGAGAGATAGGAATAAAGCAAGACAAATATGTGCTATATTGTGATAGTCAGAGTGTCATTCGCTTAGTGAAAAACCCAACATTTCACTAAAAAACCAAGCACATTGAATTAAGATACCATTGGATCTGACATGTGTTGGATGAAGGAGAATTATCCATGGAAAAGATCCATACATATAATAACCCTATTGATATGATCACTAAGATTCTACTAAGAAATAAACATGAGTTATGTAGAGGCATGGTAGGACTCAGTGTGACTTGATTCAATGTTCTTCATTCGGCTTCAAGTGGGAGAATGTTAAATGTGAAGCCAAATTGAAATATGTTGGCATTGACTTCTCCGACTCTCCATCATCTACAATCAACTGTCGTCGAACATACCATGTCGTTTGCTCACCACCCTTGAATTTCAGGCTTCACTGTGCAACCATGTCTTTCACGAGGAAAAATCTAGAACTCTAATCCCATCTATAAATGTGTAATCTTGCCTCTACCTGTGCAATGCAAGCCAAAACAAAGCACTCCAGCAATGAAAAATCTTGTATTATGTGTTCTCCATTCTTGTATTTGTCTTATGTTCTTCCTAATTCTATTATCTCATTAAAGCTCTATTGTATCTGTTTTTCCCAGTGAACACATCAAGAAATAGATAATGGAAAAGGTGAAGGTTAAATTTAAGGTTCAAGACACGGTTGGCTCAGCAAGGTGAGGGTTAGATTTAATGTTCAAGATATAGTTTGCTCATCAAAAAGATAGAACATTAACATCACTATCTCATGAAGAAAAAATATCAACAACAAATTAAAATACTCCACCTGCTCTTCCAACATTGCATCCAATATTTTCCGATATTATGTTCAATGCTAATGATATTATAAAATAAGTTAATACTCACTAAAATTGAAAGCAAGTTGACTTCAAAACCATAGTCGGGATTGAGCATAATATATTATATTTTTACAAATATACTTTGCATTCTGGTGGTATCATGAGTGGGTACTTTTATTGGTGAAAATAAATGGGGCGGAAAAGACGCTGTCGCCCCCAACTTCAACCTTGTCTCAATCAATTTTTAAGAAAAGTAACATTGTCTCAATCTTTTTTTAAGAAAAGTAACATTGTCTCAATCTTATGTTGTATAATTCACTTAACCGTTCCACCAGGTGGCCCATGTCGGGAGCGATTTGCCACAAAAGTAAAGTTTCCGCAGACCATTTGACATAGAGCTTCTTATAGTCGCCCCACTATAATTATTACTGTTCTCCTTTTTGCCCACACGTCCCTCATTGTGGTCGATAACGTAAGCAAAGACGCTATCGTGACCTTGCCCTCCGGTCATCCACACCGATCTGCAGCGGCCTGTTGCTCAGTTCGGTTGGATCGGTCTATGTAATGGAGGGCTTAATCACTTGCATTCTCTTGGAAAGCCAATGTAATTCGGTTTCACACAGGTGCAAGTTCAAGGGTTCAATAGATTTCTATACGTGGCGCAATCACGGTGCAAAGGTTTTACACATACTGAATAGGCATAAATATTTCGAAATCGATCATACGTTAAGAAGATATCGAAACTCATTCCTATAAAGTCAAATTCAGACAACCGGAAAGAAGTTCATTTACAGTTTCGAATTCTGTTGAATGGTGACTGCGCGATATACGTATGCATGCAAGTTTTTCTGTTAGCCAAAACGATTCAAATACAGAGCGTGAGTTTATATATTTATAAAGTTAAAACTTTATAATATAAACTCGCCATATGTTTTAATACCATATAACCAGGTGATTATTTATGTAACCAAAATTATAACCACCGATTTGCCAGTATTGAGTTGGCAATATTTTATTGAACGTAGAAGCTGGGAGTAGCGTTTCGCCGGCACTCTAGGTTAAAGGATTAGGGTAGACTCAAACGTGTCGATGGCCGATTAGATATGATGATGTTCTACGAAAAACAGGCCAGGTGACTTGTCAGGTGCTACTTGTCTGCCAGATGACACCAACTTTTCTCCCGCCACGACAGCGGAACTTTTCTCCCTGTCCACTAGTGCTCTTCTGCCCCCTAGGTGGAAGACTCGTCATTGAAAATTTGCATCGAATCCATCTTCCGGAGAAAAAAGAATGATTGAGAGCATGCCCGGTGATGGGTTTATGGGATTTATATGTACATGTCATAGGTATAATAATAAGCGCATAGTCTAACTAGGCGGAGGGGTTGCTTGGAAAGTTATGGAAATTCTGATTATATTTAGAGAAAATTAGGCAAGGATTTTTGTAAATCCAAGTTATAGTTGTTAAACTTCAAACTTGAAGGTGTCTTAAACGTTTTTGATGGTGCTGAATCCATTTCCACAATCAAAAACAGATTCAAACACTGCTTCTACAAGATTTATTGAATTTTTTTTATCTGGATTCCAGCCACTTTTAGCCGCCGTCCACCTCGTTAGACGATTCGAATAATACAAGGGTGTTCCCCATTCCTAAGGATTTGAGAATTCTATGGATTAATAATATTAATTAGGTGTAGATTAGTTAGGTCGTGTGAAATTTTATTTTTATCAGATTTTAAATTAAAATTTTATGAAAAGAGTGAAGCATATAAATTATTTAGAAATAGTTTAGGTTTAAGAGAGTTTGACCTAATTTTGATAACAACGTTTTATTGATAAATAGTTAGTTTTTCAACTTACCATTAAAACTGACAGCTAAGCCCCACCTCATTGTCCTCCCCAAAACAAATTTATAAATTAATGCAATGCGCTGAGGATGGACATGAAATTAAGTCAATAGTAATGCGTTGGTGTGAGGATAGCTATAAGAAGAAGTACCATTATGATCGTGAACGAATGGACGGATGAGAACATCAATGTCCGCTGAGGATTCAATGAACCTCCGAATATTACGTCCAATTCCTCTCATATTTTATTCATTATTTCAATGCCGAATTATTGTTTTACAAACATCAATTTCCTGGAGAAGTTCCAAAGAAGTAGTGTTAGGGACTTACTTTAGGTTCTTCACTTTAACCATTAAGCGCACCGAGGAGACAGGCTTGTTTGCCGAGCTCATGCATGTTTCTCATCATTAAGAGAAGCAAAACGAAATGCACATCATATGCCTTCGACTTTAATTAATAATCCAGTGATTTATTTTTAAAATGTCAGGAAATCTATGGATATACAAGAATATTCGCTATGTTTAGGTTGAAGCATTCAAAATAATGATTAGAGATTTGTTTTCAAAATGTTTGGGGCCAGATCACGATATTTGGATTGAGATTTGTATTACAGAAGAGATTTGTATTACGGATATTTTTTTGTCTTATCATACCACCTCGTACATGTATTAAGATTTGTATAAATTCAATAATAGAATATTATCGATTGAATTAGTAAAAGTTTTTAAAAAGTAAAGTGAAGAAATTAATTCATTAAAAATAAATATTAGTATAGATTTATTTTAATGGTGAATGTATTAAGCAGGGAAAGATTAAATGTTTTGAAGTGGAAACATCTATTAAAATTTGAAGAAAATTTTGTAGTTTTAAAGATTTGATCTATCTCAACACTCTAGATTTGAAGTTAAGATAGATTTACCATGGTTATATATGTGTGTGTCAACTTTTTGTTGGACATTAAAAGAATTACACATATTTTTGAGGAACATATAATAAAATATTTAACCATAAGAATTTTTTATTTTCAATTACTCTCAATTACTCTTTGATTAAATTATTTTCAATTACTCTGTGATTAGGTTGAATTTTTCTTTTTTGTAAGTTTGGGTAGTTCCTTTCTATTGCTTTTTCAAAAAAGGGCAGGCATTATAAAATCAACATCCATATCTAGATGGTCTCAAATTGTCCATAGGGAAACCGAGTTTGTTGACCACCTAGTTGCATTATAACCAGTGCAAAAATAAAATTGTCTGAGATTGTCTAACAAAGCTATATGAACTTGACTGTCTTTATGACCCGTATTGACCATGAGCCTATACCAGATAAATAAAAATTCCTTACTATGCATCTAAAAAATACTAATCATGAGAGGACTCAACTCCCAAGGTCTTTGGCACTGGAACCCAACAACACAATCAGAGGAATACACGGAATGTGCCTCTCATTGCATGCAAGGTGAGCATTTTGTTGTTGTATCTGGTACTGAAATAGCTAGAATTTTCTATGAATTTCCTAAATCCCCTCTAAAAGAGATGTAAGGGGAAACATCAAAGCTTTGGCTACAAGTGTCTGCATCATCCAGAATAAGTAAAGACTTTGCATAAACATGGAGTGATGACCTTGAGTATTCCCTGGGTCTATAGTGATATCTCCAAAATCATCCAAAATTTTATGTTCACTAGGTTCCATCTCGGCTCTAATCTTGGCTTCCCATTCACTAATGGCTTGGTGGGCCCTAGGATGTGTGTCGTTCCTATAAGAGCTAGTTGCTATAGAGATTGAGCGTTGATTATTCCCTTGGCCCTGACCCTTAGTGGTCATAGCTTCCCACGACCCCAGCCTCAACCCTGCCCCCGATGAGTGCTTGAATTTTGACTTTGCTGCAACACATGTCACATTATTTCATTAAATAATCTGTTGCTTGAGAGTTTCCTATAGGTTTCAATTAGAAAAGACAAACAACCTTTGTTGCTTGCAACAAGAGCATTGTGAAGGGTCTTTGGAGGTTGGTCAAGAGAAAGGAACTCGTAGACCAAGTGAAGTTGAATACATGCATGATTTAAAGTACAATATCTGTTGTATAGAGAAACATTAAATCAAACCCAAAAGAACTTCTCCACTTTAGAGCCATGAACTTGTACTAAAAAAATAACACAAATACAGTGGAGTTACCATTCGGCCTGATTGAAAGCTACATAAAGCAAATAGGGACTACAATCCACAAACCCTTTTGGCTTGACCAACCCAAAGATTGCGTACATAATTGAAAGGAACTTAAAGATGTGAGCTCATAATCGTCCATTATCCAGATAGGGTGACTACACAAAGGTTTTGAAATCCTTGGGAATGGAGGGAGGAAAAGGCATAGGAAGGAGAGTTGACATCAAACATCCAAACCTGAGAATTGAGAGTTGAAGTGAAACCCCCAACCCCAAGACTTCCACAAGATTGAACTTAACCCATATCACCATCAACAACCATATGTGGCACATGCATTCCACGAAATACATTTTATAAAGAGGGTAAATGACCTAGACATACCCGCGGAGATATGGACGAAGAAAAAATACCACTCCCTCAAAAGTCTGGATCCGGGTGTTGTGCTTGCCTCCCACGACTACCTTGGAGATTCTCCATTGCCACAGGTTACTGGCAAAGAGTTCCTTTTTCTTGTCTCTCAACGATCCTCCACTTGCAAATTCTTTGGTGACCACCTTCTCATTTACCTCCAAATGCCTCCTCCCTCGGCTATAATATCTCTTTAACATCTCGTGCATGGGATTACTTGTGTGGGCATGGCCATTCTACCCCCCTCTATTTATTATCATTAACTTCATTACGATGACTAAGATCCCACTGTGACACTTAAACTATCTCTCACCCCGATGAAGGGAGGTTAAGTTGAAATTTTAAATATATAAGAAGTTAATATTTAATATGGATATTCAAATGATCACAGTGTCTTGGCTAGACGGTGATCTCTTGCATTTTTAAGACACTCCTAGATATTAGGTCACCGGTTTAATTTCCCACCCTATTAAAGTATTATTTTAAAAAAATTGATGTGTGTGATGTAACCTCACTAATGCTAAAGTTAACACTCCTAGATATTAGATCGCCAGTTCAATTTCCCACCCTATTAAAGTGTTATTAAAAAAATGTGTGTGAAATAACCTCACTAATACTAAAGTTATAAAAAAATATTCAAATATTTTATTTATAATTTACATTAAAATATAAATTTTTATTAATATTTTTTAAAATACAAATGTAATAAATATAATAAATAGATAAACTATAGTAAAGATAATATTATTATTGTTTCTATTAATTAAAAATAAATAAATAAAAATATTTATTTTCATTTTTAATTTTAATTAATATTTTTAATTTACTCAACATTTTATATTTATTTTAAAAACAATACGTATGAATTCCAAATTGAACCGAGCAGGAATAACACTTCCCTTACTAAATTAATCGATTTCATGCTAATTCTATTCAATTGATTTCCTGCTAAATCAATAAATTATGAAACAATTTTATTCAATTGATTAATATAAAGATTATTTTGCATATTTTTTGGATTAAATATGTAGAATTTTTTTTGGAAAGTGTAATAAATTCTTTAGTTAATTTATCATTTTGTATTCCATAGTTAAGAGTATGTTATTTTTTTTAATAAGTTAGCTATAAGGTAATAAAGTAAGTATGTTTTTATAATATAAATTTTAATAGCTTTTTTCTTAAGTAGTAGATAATGTATATTTTTAGAAAATTTAATAATTACATTCAAGTCTAATATTCAAGTTTACAATTTTAGTATTGGTATGGAATTTATGGTGATGTTAAGGAATTTAAGTAAAAGTGACATTCTCTTTTATCTTTTATTTTCGTCATTTTACTTAAATTTTTAACATTACTATGATATGACTAAGGATGTTTGAGAGTGGTTTCAACCTCATTGGATTTCATATAAGGATGTTTGAGAGTGGTTTCAACCTCATTGGATTTCATATGAAGAAAGTAGAAGTTTAGTTCTCACTCAAAATCCAGCTTTTTAGGATTTCAAGATTAGGGGGATTGCAATGTTTTCATTGAATTTATCATGTACTAGGGTATGGAACTTGTATTTAATCACGAGCACCAAGTCCTCTATGTACCTTGATGTTAGTGACATTTATTGTCGAACTCCTCTATCACGACCCTACTAAAAATGTACCCATCACTCAAACAAAATCTTGACTTCACATGCTATGTTTTTTCTATCTTATGTTAATGCTTAGAGGGTAATATTAATGACAAAGATCCCAAGATAGGCAATGATATTGATGAGATGTAGGTATTTGTTGTAGCATGATTTTTTGGATGCTAGAGGCCATATAGAGCCTATTTGTTGATGTATTTTTTGTTGAGAGATGGATTGCACTCAATGTTATTTTGTTTTTGTGCACTCTTACATGCTATATAAATGTGAACTTGTAATTTGTAGACGTTATATGTTTTAATCCATGTTTTTATGTTTTTTTATCACTAATTTATCATTCTACATGGTTTTGTTGACATATATGCATCAAAATGTATAAAAATATATATTATATAAAATTCACTCCCAAAATCATTCCCAACACGGAAGCTTCTGAAAATGTAGCCCCCTGCTCCGCTTCCTACTCCCAAGAAACCATGGGAAGGAGGGGTCCACAAAGGAGCCCTGCCCCATACAATTGGTTGATTGTTTCCTCGGTGAATTGATATGGTAGTATGGCAAGTGGCAGTACGTATCCCCGCCAATCTTCTTGTGACAATTTTTTTCTTTTTTTTTTTTTTTTTTAACACTAGGACAATCGGTAACTGGTGAGAGTTATCCTGGGCAGGCCCAGGATCAAATCCAACTGGCTGCCACTATAAACCTAGGCTAGGTGCAGCAACCTGCAAGCCACACATAGCAAGAACTTATGCCTCAACAAGAGCCGAGACGTCCACTACGATGGGAATTCTCGGGATTCTATCGTCGAGGTGAGGCGGCATAGGGGCGGTCACCCGGCGTATGTAAGTCATAATATGTATTGGAATATGGTTGTGACAAATATTATGAGCGGCTCGGTAGCTTCCACGTGGGGTAATGTGGCACATGAATTGGACAACCACGTGGTAGGATAGATAATGTGGCGAGTCTTGATAGGTCAATTTTTCAACATCCCTATATTTTGATAGGAGAGTAAGATCGAAGAGAATTTTATATTTTTGGAAAATTATCTATAAGATGAATGCAACGATGTTATCTATTTTTAAATTTTAAGAAAGTTATAAAATAGGATAATAATAATAATAAAAAATTAATAAAAATAGTTTTATCATCCCACCTTGTATTAAAAATAATCTTGTATTATAATTAATATTGACTTGAACATAATTAAAATTAAATAATAATAATAATAATAATTAAACTTAAACTATTATTATAATAATGATTAAAATTAACTTATTGTTATAATAAGCGTTAAATTATTATTACCAACAGAAAGAAAACCAGTAATAACACGAAACATTGCATGAATGCATCGTGTTCGTATTTTCCATACCGGTGGTGAACTATATATTTTGTTTCCGGTTGGCAGTCTGGCCATCTATAACATCGGTCTTAATCAAACTTGATTCCAAATCGTTCAGTTTCATTATTAGGTTTGCAAAAATTCGAGAGAATATTGAGTTCGAGTTCTAATGCTCAACTATTGTCTGCTATAGTTGAGGAGAGATCAGATCAACGTGACCGCAAGAACAGTGCTGCCTATACCTTTTAAACAATAATAATACAAAACAATGCATGAATGCACTCTGTTCTTGTTTTCCATACGAGTGGCGAACTATATCTCCTTGTTTCCGGTTGGCAGTCTGGCCATCTTTAACATCAGTCTTAATCAAACATTTCCAAATCGTTGAGTTTCATTATTAGGTTTGCAAAAATTCGAGAGAATATCGAGTTCGAGTTCTAATGCTCAACTATTGTCTCCTATAATTGAGGAGAGATCAGATCAACATGACCGCAAGAACAGTGCTGCCTGTGGCTTTTTATGGACGATGCAAGGTTTGTGATTGAATGAGTCCCAATTCCATATCGCATTGTTGAAGGAAGCTTTGCATTGCCGTCTAAAGTTTCCAGGGTGTGTTATGATGAACTTACACTATCGAGATAAGCAATTTGCTACTATAACCACTCTGTCAGAGTCGGAGATACATCGTCCCAATGTGGTACTAAGTTTGGCCTGCTGTCCTGTGGACGCAGAAGTGAACTCTACCATTTGTAGCAAGAAGGATGCCTCTGCATCAACCTCTCCCAGTCATGGTCTCGGTTGCAAAAACCAGTTCGCCGCAGATAAAGCTCGAGAGCACACAGTGAACGAGGCAATGAAGGGTGAGTTCTGCACTCAAGAAGAGCAAGATGGAGATGTGGGCAGAGCCATGATGGAGGAATTCACCTCTTCTGTCGTGGGACTATCAGAGAAGGGAAGAGACCCTAAGCGAGAGAAAATAGAAAGAGGATTAAGGGTAGTGGCCGGATCTAACGGAGAGTCCAATGGATGTGGGAATCTGAGAAGGTATTTAATGTCGATGGAGTACGCTGGGAAGTTGCCTTCGTCTCAGTACAAGGGTGTGGTTCCTCAGCCCAACGGCCGATGGGGAGCGCAGATTTACGAGAAACACCAGCGGGTCTGGTTGGGAACGTTCAATAGAGAAGAAGACGCCGCCAGGGCCTACGACCGAGCGGCACTCAAGTTCCGGGGTCGGGAGGCCATAATCAATTTCTGTCTGGGGAGAGGCGGCGATTTGGAAGACCGGTTCATGAGCGAGTTCAACAAGGAAGCAATCGTCGACATGCTTCGAAAGCACACTTATGACGAAGAACTTGAATATCATGGAAAGAGGATCATGATGGCAGCAGCTCGGTCGGTCGCCATGAAGAACGCCGAGGCGTCGGGGTCAGAGGGTTCCGGCCGCAGAGAGATTTTCTGTCAAAAAGACCAAGCAGCCTCCGAAGGAAACCCGAATGCCGTCACCTCCGGCGCCGCCATGGCGGGTCTTTCTCGGGAACACCTTTTCGACAAGGCCGTCACGCCCAGCGACGTGGGCAAGCTGAATCGTATGGTGATTCCCAAGAATCATGCCGAAAAATATTTTCCTGTGGATGTCAATACCCACGACAAGGGATTGCTGTTGAGTTTCGAAGATGACACGGGGAAAGTCTGGCGATTTCGTTATTCGTACTGGAAGAGCAGCCAGAGCTACGTTCTGACCAAAGGGTGGAGTCGCTTTGTGAAGGAAAAGAAGTTGGAAGCGGGCGATATTGTTTCGTTTCACAGAGAGGTGGCTCGGCCTTGCAAGTTCTACATCAGCTGGAGACGCAAGTCGTTGCGTCAGCTCCGACTCGCAGATGGCCCCTCTTCACACCAGTCCAAAGGGGCATGGAGGTATCCTAGCAGTATCTTGTCATCCTTGAATCCATTCGACTCCGGAGCTCAGGCTTCCGTGGTGTATAATGCTCAATGGATGCCCCCCCTCAACAAAAGAGTCGGTCATGTGGTTGCCGAATGGTCTCAGAGCCCTGCAACTCGTCTGAACGGAGTGTTTCCATTCTATTGCTCGGAGCCGCCCACCAAACCAACATACAAAAGCAGCTTTTACGATATTAATCAAAACCTCCACAGCTCGCTCAAATCTGGCGATGAATGTGCAAAGATCAGGTCACTGTACCCTTTAGTAAACCCTCCTCGACCCCCGGCGGTACAAGAATTGGCAACCCCGGAACACAAAGCGGCATCCAGCGTCCATCCCACGGCCAAGAAAGGAGTAAGACTTTTCGGAATGACATTAGTAGAACCCTAGAGATCGTCATAATTTACAGTTAAATCTTCTCTTTGGAGTGTTATGAAAAGATTGGTTTGTTTAATGGTTGGTTTTATAATAGAGTATTGTTGCAGGAATAGAAACTCGTTAGCATGTTACAAAAATAAAGTTACTGGGTTGTGCACAGTTTTTATGTAAAGATATTCTGAGTTGAAAGCTTATCACTCGTGGTGTTATGGCGGGAGCTGAAAACGGTACCACTGATACTACCATTATCTAATAAAGCATAGTAGAACTTTGACGTAGCTTAAACAAGAGGGTCATTTCCAAATTTGCAAGCTTACTGCTGATACTATCATGTGATAATTATAAAACTGTAGCTTCGATAAGATGCGCATTTCCAAATTGCAACTTTACTATTGATACTATCACCTGTTAATGATAGCACCATTTCTTTTGATATTTCTCCACTAGAAAAGGAAAGAAAACAAAATCGATAAAAATATGAAGTAAACAAATAAATTAGGACACCTCTTTATAATAGACCGTTTTAGAATAGACTGTTTGTATCATCAATGGTTTTATAATGTACACCCTGAAACGAAATGACTAAATTTTTTGCAAAAATTATTTCTGGATTTTTTTGCTGTTTAGTTAATATATATAATTTATATATAATATTGATAAAATGATTAAATTATATTTTAATCTATATATATGATTTATATATAATATTGATAAAATAATTAAATTATATTTTAATTATTTTGTTAGATTTAAATTAATTTTGCAAAACAGTTAAGTAGTTATCGTTTTTCGGTGTGATCCAATTCGATTTTTTCGGTGTGATCCAATTCATTACATATAATGAAGTTTTTAAAAGATTTTTTAATATTTCATTTTAATGTGTAAAGAGGTAAGAGGTGTGTGTAAATTCTATATTAAAGGAATTACGCTTTTTTTTTAATAACAGACAATAAAATATTTTATAGATTTGAAACCTATACTAAACATTCAAAGAATTACATTTATTTTTGATGAGACAATAAAATATTTTAACTTTAATTTTTTTAATTTTTTTCTTTAAATTACTATCTTAAATATATATATAATTAATATTTAGCATGATTATTCAAATATTTTATTTGTAATTTATATTAAAGTACAAACATTTTTTAAATGTTATTTATTAAATAATTAAAAATAATTAAAAACAAATTTAATAAACATAATAAACAAAGAAAGATGGAGAAATCATAATAAAATAAGATTATTATTATTTTCTATTAACTAAAAATAAACCAATAAAAATATTTATGTTTTATTTTATTTTAAATTTATTTAATATTTTATCTTTATTTTAAAAATAATATGTATGAATGATTGGGAAGCTTTCGACAATAATCATCTAGGAAAATATTTTTCCACCGGTTTTGAACCAACCAGTGTGGTTCATCTTGTTGTGACCATGTTGGTTCAAAAAGCCTCGAAAAATCTCCTTCTATGTGATTATTACAGAAAGTTTCTCAATAATTCACTATTAATTGGAAAAACTTAAATTCCAAAATATGTATAAATTTCAAATTAAATAGAGTATGAAGAACCCATCTCGTAAATAAATCATAAAATAATTCTATTCAATTCATTAATATAAAGAATAGTTGGCATAATTTTTGAGATTCAATATGTGAAATTCAATCTTGAAATTCAATATGTGGAATTTAATCTTTTTGTTGTAAAGTGTAATAAAACTCTTATTCCTGGATAATTAAATTTGTCATTTTTTATTTTATAACTAAGAGTATGAGATGTTTTCTTTAAGTTATAGGTTAACTATAAAGGATAAAAAATATGTATTTTTTTATAAACTTTAAAATATATTTGTCTATGTATGGCTTTAAACTTGAGCAGTGAATTTTTGAGATTCAATATGTGGAATCCAATTTTTTGTTGTTGTTAAGTGTAATAAAACTCTTATTACTAGATAATTAAATTTATCATTTTACATTTCTTCATTAAAAGTATGAGATATTATTTTTAAAGTTGTTGATTAACTAAGGAAGAGAAAATATGTTTCTCTTGATAAACTTTAAAATACATTTGTCTTTTTTGTAAAAAATAGTGTAATATTTCTTTTTTTTTTTTTTTCTTTTCTTTTCCTTTTTTTTATCTTTTTTTTTTTTTTGGAATTGGTCAAAATGGACAGAATCTATCTATGGTATTTATCACGGTATTTTCCCATGGTATTTGCCCATAGTAATTTCCTTCTTGGGAAAATAATAAAATAAGGTTTATAGAGAGTCCATCAAGCCTATAAAAGGGGATAGAAACTAGGCATTGGGATCGTCTTGAGTCTATCTATCTTATTGTGGTTTTATTGAGAACTTGGGGTGGTGTGTTCCAGTTTGATCCCACAGACAGAAACCTCATGGGTGTGATTTGTCTTGTGGATCCATCAAGGGTCTATGATTGTGCTTCAATGTCTTTATTTTCTCTTTAATGAACAACTGTGCATGCCATTGGAGGGACTCTGGTATTATTATATGGATATGTAATATTTTCTCCCCTTAATAATATAAATAAAAGTTGCATTTCTAGTAGATCCTTTCATTCTATGTTTGACTCATTATTATTTCAATTAGAGCACTAAAATATTCTATATCTGTTAATTATTTAGCCATCTAGAATCTTACAGTGATATTAGAATTGTACATTCTGCCAACCACCTACAGTTCTTGTCAACAACCTACCGTTCTTGTCAACAGATAAGATATTGAAAATTTTTATCGTAACTTCGGTGGGATTTCTTTCGCCCCAAACGACATTTTCTTTGGTGGTGCTCGATATCACCCTAGTTGGTCTCTTATTTTTTAAGTCCATTATGGAGATGTTCCTACATCCCATTCGAGGGTTTATTATTTTCCTGCATGCATTATCGGGTTTAGATATCTTTCTCTCTGCATTTTTTAATGGAGACCACTTTATGTAATTCTGGAGGTCACTTAATTTCTTTTAGCAAAAGACTGAATCTCGAAGCTTTCCATTATCATTTGAAGGTTAAAGAGGTTACAGCTACATCCAAATGCGTCAAATTATTGAAGCATCTTGCAGAGATATATTATCTTCTTTGCATCGACATAAATTAAAGCAGCTGCATATATTGTTGTGATAGAGGTTGTTCTTGGTTTCTTGATTGGCTGAAATTGTTATCCCTTGAAGCCAAATTATGGGCGGCTAGATTTATTATTACTGTCAGGGTTTAATCCACTGAGAAGCCTAGATTTATCTTTCAAAGGCCAAATATATTTCTCTGGGCTGAGTCCCTTTCTTTAGAGGTCGTGAGAAAAATTCAAGGAAGCCAGCCGCATTCAGTCGCATGAATCGGGGTGGCTGACTTACAGCCATCATTTGCAGTCGAAAGCACCGAACTAGTGTCGAAGGACGCATAAGTTTTGGTGATTGAGAGATCATACACGAACGATCCACTAATCTGCAGGTTTAAGGATCCATACAGTGGATTGAAGTCGTCGCGGTAGCTCTGTGGATCGAGAGAAGGGCCGAGCGATCACCCAACTGTTACATCTTAGATGGTGTAACAAATCGAGGCCGGATCTATACAATCCACGCCTTCGGTAGTAGATTGTAAATAAAAGGGAAAATTTTGTGGGTATCACAGACCGAGGGCTTCAAGTATGAAGGGGTCGTGAGCATCATTATGAAGGGAGCCAAAAGTATAATTTTCTTAGTAAGATGAACACCAATTTTCGAAGGTCATAAGAAAACCTTGTTTAAGATAGAGCACACATCCATTGAGGTCGTAATTAGGCTTCGAGTAAATAAAATTCGTTGAGGATAAATCACTGAAGAAGTAGCTTGAGATAATTTGTGGTTTTTCCTATAAAACAAAGGTTGAATTACTTGTGAAAACCCCATGGGCCAAGCTTGGTTTTTCATAAACAAATATGCTTAGATCTTTAGTGCCATTCCATAATTCCTTTGCCAAGAAAACATGACGATTTCCCTCAATATTCTGCTAACTCCTTTGGCCGAGATTTTCCAGTAAAAGAGGGTCGAGTTATTGGCTGGTGGTTAATTTTTTAAAGTGGGTCGAGTTCCTCCATTTGAAGCTAGTCGATATTCTTTGGTCGAGTTTGAGTCCTGTCTCCCTGGCTGGTGTTGGGTGGGCAACAAGTTATCACTTTGGCTAATCTCTACTAGAACGAGGTTGTACCTGCGTATCATTTCCGGGCATATTAAAAAAAACTTGAAAATATATATGAAAATAGGGTCAAGTTTCCTTGAAGGGATGTAACATTCCTCTATATTTATATATATTATTTTTATACAAACAAGGTTACCAAATTCCCTTATAGTGTATACTCAAATCCTACCACTTCAATTTCACGACAACATTAAATCACTTCCTTAATTATATGAACCCCTTGTGGTCCACTTTTATTAGCTATTTATAATAGTGGTATTCGTAACTTCTAGTCATATTATTTATTGTGTGATATCCTAAGCATTTTTACGAAGAATTATGGTCTACAAGACATGTCATTTCCTTTACAATGTTGGTGGAAAGGTCTTATTTTCTAGTGTTATGACTTATGACATTTGTCCCTCGTTAGTGGCGTACGAGGCGTATCTAGTTATGTATGAAAATTAATATAAGTTCTTATATTTGGTTGGACGCATGATGTTGCTTTAACCTTGGTATTTTAAATGTGATTTATGACAGAGAGGTGTCATAGTTATGCTATGCTTCCAATGCAATTTTTAATAAGTGTTCTTGATGTATAACCGGGTTTAAATGTGAACCCTCTTGTCTTTACCAACACATAGAAATTTATTTTACCTAGCTATTTACTAGAACATTTGTAGATTGAACTTTGACCCTCATGTCTGAATGGTTTTGCGCCATGTACTCCAGGCACATGTTAATTTCACATGGTCTGTTGTACCATCCACTCCTCTATGGTTGGATGTGATTCATATGGGTATGATTCCTCCTCTCTTACCCTAGCGATGAAGTTTGTAACTTGATGCATTGAGAAAAATTCTAACCTTTCCCCTTGGTGTTGAGATCCTGTAATGCTGTCATGATAGGAGGAGGAATGCTAACAGATGGGGTTTCCCTTAAAGTTGTTGTGACATCCACCAGGGCTTCTGTGCTTCCACCTCCCACTAATGTGGTTAATTTGTTTTGTCATAGCTAGTTTTTAGTTTCCTTATAATGAACTGGTTTGTTTTGCGTTGATATACTCACTACGGTTTCTGCCTTGTCCATGCCCAGACAAGGAACCAAATGGATTTTCTCTCTCTATTTTCCATTCAGTATGGATTTGCTTGACCCTATTTCTTAGTATTATCTAGGCAAAGCCCTTACTTCTCATGGCTCTGCTTGCAAGGATTCCTATAGTGGTTATTAAGATTTTTTAGGAATACAAATTATGATCTATTGTCTTCTTGTGTTTTGACATTTCTAACCTTGTTTACATTATACAGAAAATCGGTGATCCTTCTGGAGCGCATTTCCTTATGTTGGCTTGGCGTGGCACCAATACTGTATCTTTATTAAGTTTATTCAACTAATTACCTGTGTGCTTTCTTGCTATCCTATGACATTATAGAGACACTGCCATAGAATAATAATAATTTCTCTCTCTGTTGCACATCACAGGGAAGATAATGTGTTTACGATAGAAAGATTCCCTTCAGCACGTAACCAAGTTGATTTGGAAGTTCATAACTATTTTCTATTTCATTATGTTGGTATATTTCCACATCGAGGTTGGCACTAATATGGGTTCCATTATTGCAGGTAACTCCAGCACTTGTAGGCTCAAGTTTTTTCCTTTAAAGTTCTAATGATGGTTAGAATGTTGTCTTCCACTGGCTAACCTCTCCTACTCGTGTCCAGGTCAATTTTGCTGTATAACCTTTGCTTCTAAAAAAAGTGGTTCATGCATAAGGAGATAATGGTGTTCTTTTTCATGTTTGATGTAATTCTCCCTTGTTTAGGACCGCTATTGGTTTCCTTTTGTTTCTTCCAGTCTAGCCATAGGCTCAGGAATTGGAACCATTTATTGATATCAAGTTTGTTTTTGTTTATTAAATGTGTACATATATTTAAGAAAGATTTTCACTTCCGACTAGAGCTTGAATCGAGTCTTCCCTCTGGGAAGTCTCGGTCAATTTATTTTCTTCAACGATATGTATTCTTAGGATTTTTCTCACTGTGGTTATATAGATATATTTCCTTATTCCATGTGTTATGAAATATTTGTCTCTGTGCAAAGTGTATCATGTGACTACAAATTTTCCTTCTCTTTTCCAATTTTGTTTAGATAATATATACAGTGGTGGCTTATGAGTGAGCTCCTTATGGATATTGAATTCAATCTAGAAATGGTTTTTACTGCTAATATGACTAAATTTACCCTTTGCTTCCTTTAAATGTGTACACGTAATGTATATTAAATACCACAAACCCATTTATCTATGTTGAGTATTAAATGTGAACAAACTCGTCCCTAGTTTTTTATAAATAGTCGAAGAATTTATGTCTATGTATCACCTATGGAAATTCTTTGTCTGGACAGGTTTTATATCGAGGGGTTTTTAAGCAATTTTGTGCAGAGTCTCTTTTTGTTTCTAATGTATATTTAAACCATTTATAGATTCATATGGTATTGGTGCCAACACTGGTAGTGAGATCATTTCTCTGCCTTCCACATACCTTTATATCAATCCCTGAATTTTTTCTTTTCACCACCTTAACTAATTCCCAACTCCCTTCAACTTGAGGAAAATCTGACAATGACTACACCATTCGAGTGTGTAGTAACTCTCCCCTGAATTTTTTGCATATCCAATAATGTACTACCATCCATGGCATATTTTTCAATATTATTTATCTCTAACATATACTTGAGTGAAAAAAATTCTTATTCCAAGTCATTTATATCTAATTTAAAAACTTATAACTTTGCACTCATTATTTAAATTTTCCTTCTCGTTGAATTGTATTCCATGGTTAATATTTTTTATGTTAAGGTATTTTTTTCCTCAATCCATATTAGTGTACATTATTAGTTTGATTTGGTTGAGTATACCATTACTGATAATTTAATAAATTTATTCTTCTCTCATGATCATCTGAGATGATGTTGCTAGGAGTAACCTTCGAAATGTACAGATTTAATGATCCCCCAAAGTTGTAGTGTTTACTATAACTCTGTAACTCAAAATCAGAAATTGAGTTTTTCATATTATCTTTCCTTGCGAGTTTTGATTCGCTTTTGGCGAGTCTAAACATTGGTTGTATCAATCATATATGGAAAATTCCTATAGAAATCCCCTAAGTATCAAGTTGTAATTTAACATCGTCTCCTATTATTTACAAATTACTACTCCATTTGTAATTTTGGTTGAACACTCATCATCTATGAAAATGAACGATTCCTCCATTTGATTAGTGTATCCTACTCTTTCATAGGGAAAATTATGTAAACTTGACTATACACCAATTTGACTCGTACATGCATAGGTATTTAAAATCCAATAGAAACTAAAGATAGTTCACCATATTAACAACCAAGATATTGGGTTTTGATAATGATAATTTTTTCCCTCTTATGTTGTTTCATCTATTCCAATTTCACTAGATTTAAAAAATTCTCATGTATGCACTCATAAACACTTAAATATCCATGGGTTTATACTGTACTAATTCATTTTCTATCCATATGCAATTCCACATAATTACACAACCACATCCCTCTTTCCATGCATAGTCATTTCAGTAAGAAATACGATATAAAGATATAACTCTACAAGAACAGATAATGAGTATTATCAATCCTACTTTCATTCTTAGAAAATAAACAATATGCTCATAATTGTTTCATATAGCGAGCACTTAATAATTCTCCAGAATTTCTAACCATATTTATACACTAGAACTGCACTTGGACGATCCACTTCCTCCCAACCTTGAACTGAATCCTCGAGTTCCCCTCGAGCTTAGATGTGCTTGCTAGAGAATCAACAAATTCTTGTGATTCCAGGTAATGTATTTTATGGCTTACTTCCCTAATAGATTTTCCGTTAGCGGTGTCCTTCTTTTCATGGGTCTGCCAACCCACTCGCCTAGGCTTTTTTTTTTGAAAAAGGTATTTCCTTCTTTTACTTTAAAGCTTGCCTTCCTCTCCCGTGATGATTTATTCACCCTTATTATTTTTCTACAACTAAGTGATTTAATAGATTTTCTCTCCCGTCATATTAAATCTTATGAATCAACCCATATGGATTTTAGGAGTTATTTAAGGGAAGATTGTCTTGATATTATCCACCAATAATAGTTTGTAGATCTTGGCAAAAATCTCTTAACTCAAGTACTTCTTTCCCAAGTAATTTCCAAATTCCATTTTCATTAATAAATTCATTTATTACATCATCAAACTTTATTTTTCATTTTAATTCAAAACCTTCATGGCTTCCTATCCATCACATCTAAAAATAATTCAATCTAAACAAAAATATATTACGTAGAAATAGAGGGGTATTACAAAGGAATAGCAAGTTCACTTTTGTTGGGGCTACATGCTTACTACCTAATTTTGGGGAGCGTACAACACTTGCAAAGGCCAAATTCATGCATTTTCAGGACAACATATAATGTTGGACATTTCAAGGCAATATTTATCAGATATATAGAGGACAGATCCTTCAGGAGATTTGTTGAAGCTTTCTTAGAAGAGGCAGATGTAATTTTCATCGATCATCTGGTTACTCAGAAAAATTATGTCAGGTAGGAAATGCTTGAAAGCATGCGGGTTGATGGAGGAGCATTGGAGCTAGGAAATACCTATAGAGGTATCTCATATTAGAGAGCACATGATTTGTGGTTGTTATACATGTGCCAATAATTCTTTGACGAAGGTCATGTTTATATGACTGTAGGAGTGCCTTTTCTGAGGCCATACATTTTCTTGTAGCAACTTATTTTGGGAGTGGTTGAAGTTGTCTTATTCCCATAACAACTCATTAGAGGATCCGAGTTGGTCACAAAGCATTTCCAGATTATTCTAATAAAAATTGAGTGTTGGAGCTAAGCCATCATTGTTCAAGAACAATATGGGCCTAGTGATATCCTGGAAGTTTGGGTTTGTTGGAAGAGTGAAAGGCTAATCCTCTATAAGCTCAATTTGAGGATTAAAGATTCCAGGAGTTTAATACTAGCATAGGCTCAATTTATGCATTCTTGGGATAAATTGTAGGGCTGAACATTTCTAAGAGAAATTTACGAGGATTTTTTTTATGAAAAATACAACTCAGAATACCACGAAAAAGGGAGAGAGAAGGAAGATTAATTATTGAGATTCATAGATTCCAAACCATAATATCATCATTCCACTTTTTGAATCACCACAGGAATCATCATAGTAATACACCAGTTGATTCTCTGGGCTACAATACTTATGTGGGTCAAAGATGGCAACAACTTAAAGATCAGAAGCAAGAGAAAAGAAACAAGACTTTCTCTCGGAAGGTCCATGTTATCCTTCAGTAGTTAAAAGATATCTGAAAGGAAGATGTAAACAGCAAGTGTCTCTTCACATCTGATCTGAATTGCAACAAAGGAATTCAGTCATAGGTATTCACCAGTTAGAGGAATTAGACATGTGTCTATCTATGGTGGGGAGCCAGAATGGAAGAAACTTATTTGGGCTCTCAAGTCATCCATGTTTGTGTTGATACAACCCAAACTTTGGGAACCTACTTGTGAAGAGGTCACGATCACAGTTGTTTCTTGTCTCAATAGGATCATAGCTTTAACATCACCACTACTTCCTTACAATAATGATATCATGAGGGAAATATTGCAGTTGATAGTAGAATCCATTCAATAGTTGAACAACATCATGCTTCCTACCTTTCAGAAGTAGCGCAGAATCTTAGAACTCATGGCAGAGTTCATCTTTGGCACATTCATGCTAAATCTAGAATGTGACGACTTAATCGTTCAATTTCTCCAGACCTTTTTCACCGACATTGCATCAACTCATTTAGACCATCTCAAAGCAAACATGCAAAAGATTGTGTCCTTGTCCCTACAAGGAGATGCCGACAACTGCAAGATATTAAGATACAAACTATTGACCATTTGGAGGAAGGAATTGATTGTATCCCTAGCCGCCTATGATCTAGTGGAGAAGTTGGTCATGCAAAACATAAAATTACTTAGATGGGTGTTGAATAAGAAGGAGCTTAAAACAATAGATGGAGGAAGAAATAAAAAAGGTAGTAAAATATGCAACAATAATGAACTGAGAAGGAGAGGACTATGCTTTATCTGCAATGGACCTTGGGCACTAAATTATTCATGTTTAGGTGATAGGAAGGAGTCAACAAGGACAGAACAAGACCAAATTCCTTTAAATCATGGGGAGTCTTCTATATTTGGATCTACTGATCTTCAGGATGGTGAGAAACAACGTGATGTTAGTTAGGGAGACTTATAGCATGACAAACATTTAGAAGTGCATGATTTGGTAGAATCTTGTACAGTTGAGTCCATAGATATCCAAGAGGACATCCATAAAGAATATGAGCAATCAAGTGTAGATAGCAGTCCACCAATGCATCTCTGTTTGACAACTAGAGAGGATGAACAACTGATTGTCCCCACAGGTGGAGAAGGCTAGGGAAAAGAAATTCAAGGAGACTTAAGTGAGGAGCCAATAGTAGTGAATCGACATGATGAGCATGATCATGAAGGGTAACATGAAAGACATAGTTTGAAGGATGAATCATTTCCAAAGAGATGCCCAAAGGCTCAAGTTGAAGTTGTGGTCATGGGGCGTTCGGTGCAGATAGGTACAAAGACATTCAACAGGGCACCATAATTTTGAGTAGAGGACTTTTGGGGAAAGATCACACATTTCAAGACAAATGTTATAATGTTGAAGCATAGAGTCTAGACAACCCGAGACATTATCTTACAAGAGAACAAAAAAATTGAGGAGCTCATAGGGTTATGTGCCAAGTAAGCATCCAAGTTGTCTAGTGTAGAGGAACATCTCAATTCACTCACAATGCAGTAGGAGGAATCCATTTGGGAGTTCCATAGTAGCCCTCTACAAAAGCACATAGATAGGGCTTGCGGTACTACCAACCCACCTTTATACATTAGGGAGAGCAGGGAAGAGTTCTACAAATGGATCATGTTGGGTGATAAGGTGCAACAACATGAGTTGAGCATCAGGCAACAAAAGCATGGTAAAATTGTGGTAAAATTATTTCATGTGCAGGCATTCATTCATTATATCCTTCCCACGAGATGTGTTAGCGAGAGATTATGAGTTGGAACTTTATTGATGGGATAATCTTAGCCAAGGGAATATTGCAACTTGGGCCCTCAAGAATGGGTAGTAATGGACGGCTGAGATGGTATCATAACCCACAGGTCCTAGGACTTAGGTGCCATTGGAATCCAGGAGAATCCATTGGGGGTAGGATTGGGCACAGGATTGTTTGGGATCCAAGTGAATCTATCAAGGGAAGGATTGGCTCGAGGATTGTTTGGGATCCAAGTATCGGAGGATCCATTCATGACCATTTAGCATGGAGGCATGGGATAACACACTTGGTTGTATGGGATCCTAGTATAAATGTATGGTTTCTCCTTTTGTTGATAGCAGTGGATTGCTTGAGGGAAAACAATCTTTGGGCGGGAGGATTTGTAATATTCCCATTTCTAGATATGGTCAAAATGAACGGAATCTACCCATGGTATTGATCGTGGTATTTGGCCATGGTATTTTCCTTCATTTTTTGAGGGAATATAATAAAATAAGTTTTCTAGAGAGTCCATGAAGCCTATAAAAGGGAACACGATCTAGGCATTGTGATTATCTTGAGTCTATCTATCTCATTGTATTTTTCTTGAGAACTTGGCATGGCGAGTTCCAATTTGATTTCGTGGGTTTTATTTCTCTAGTGGATTCATCCAGGGTCCACGATTGTGCTTCAGTGTCTTTCGATTGTGCTTCAGTGTCTTTGTTTTCTCTTTGATGAGTAACTGTGCATGCCATTGCGGGGGCTCCGACTCCGATATTATTAAAGGTTTCATTTCTTTTAGATCCCTTGTGTTTTGTGTTTATTATTATTACTTTTCTGTGGAGAATGAGGAGCTTATTTATTATTATTATTATTTTTGAGAGAACGAAGAGTTTATCTCTCAAGGTGTTGAAGAGAATTGACCCCATAATATCTCGTAACAAGGTGCTTATACCAATAGAGCAATTGATGGAACGATTCCAATTTATTATTAATTTTAACATACTTAAAATTAAATTATTATTATAATTAGCCACATAAAAACAATAATAAATGCAAAACCACAATAATACAAAACAATGCTTGAATGCACTGTGTTGCTATTTTCCATCCCAGTGGTGAACTATATATCTTTGTTTCCGGTTGGCACTCTGGCCATGTATAACATCGGTCGTAATCAAACTTGATTCCAAATCGTTCAGTTTAATTATTTGGTTTGCGAAAATTCGAGAGAATATTGAGTTCGAGTTCTAAAGCTCAACTATTGTGTGCTATAATTGAGGAGAGATGATATCAACATGACCGCAAGAACAGTGCTGCCTATGGCTTTTAAACAACAATGATACAAAACAATGCATGAATGCACACTGTTCCTACTTTCCATACCAGTGGTGAACTGTATCTCTTTGTTTCCGGTTGGCACTCTGGCCGTCTATAACATCTGTCGTAATCAAACTTGATTCCAAATCGTTCAGTTTCATTATTAGGTTTGCAAAAATTCGAGAGAATATTGAGTTCGAGTTCTAATGCTAAACTATTCTCTCCTATAATTGAGGAGAGATCAGATCAACATGACCACAAGAACAGTGGTGCATATGGCTTTTTATGATCGATGCAAGCTTTGTGATTGAAGGAGTCTCAACAACATATCGCATTGTTGAAGGAAGCTTCGCATTTCCGTCTAAAGTTTCTAGGTTGTGTTATGATGAACTTACACGATCGCGCTAAGCGATTTGCTACTACAACCACCTTCTCGCAGTGGGAGATACATCGTCCCAATGTGGTACTAAGTTTGGCCTGCTGTGCTGTGGACGCAGAAGTGAACTTACCATTTGTAGCAAGAAGGATGCCTCTGCATCAACCTCTCCCAGTCATGGTCTTGGTTGCAAAAACCAGTTCGCTACAGATAAAGCTCGAGAGCAAACAATGAACGAGCCAACGAAGGGCGAGTTCTGCACTCAGCAAAAACGAGATGGAGATGTGGGCAGAGCTGTGACGGAAGAAATCACCTCTTCAGTCGTGGGACTGTCAGAGCAGGGAAGAGACCCCAAGCGACAGGCAGTTCCATTCAAAGATTGGCCTTCGGTGAGATCAATAACAAAGAACCATAGAGCCGTGGAGAAAATGGAAAGAGGATTAAGGGTATTGGCCGGATCTAATAGAGAGTCCAATGGATATGAGAATCTGAGAAGGTATTTAAAATCGATGGAGCACGCTGGGAAATTGCCTTCGTCGCTGTACAAGGGCGTGGTTCCTCAGACCAACGGCCGATGGGGAGCGCAGATTTACGAGAAACACCAGCGCGTCTGGTTGGGAACGTTCAACAGAGAAGAAGACGCCTTCAGGGCCTACGACCGAGCGGCACTCAAGTTCCGGGGTCGGGAGGCCATAATCAATTTCTGTCCGGCGAGAGGCGGCGATTTGGAAGACCGGTTCATGACCGTGTACAACAAGGAAGCAATCGTCGACATGCTTCGAAAGCACACATATGACGAAGAACTTGAATATCACAGAAAGAGGATCATGATGACAACAGCTCGGTCGGTCGCCATGAAGAACGCCGAGGCGTCGGGGTCAGAGGGTTCCGGCCGCAGAGCTATTGTCTATCAAGAAAACCAAGCGGCCTCCGACGGAAACCGGAATGCCGTCACCTCTGGCCCCGCCATGGTGGGTCTTCCTCGCGAATACCTTTTCGACAAGGCCGTCACGCCCAGCGACGTGGGCAAGCTGTATTGTATGGTGAGTCCCAAGAATCATGCGGAAAAATATTTTCATGTGGAGGTCAATACCCACGACAAGGGATTGCTCTTGAGTTTCGAAGATGACACCGGGAAAGCCTGGCGATTTCGTTATTCGTACTGGGAGAGCAGCCAGAGCTCCCTTCTGACCAAAGGGTGGAGTCGCTTTGTGGAGGACAAGAAGTTGGAAGCGGGAGATATTGTTTCGTTTCACAGAGAGGCGGCTCAGCCTTGCAAGTTCTACGTCAGCTGGAGACGCAAGTCGTTGTGTGAGCTCCGACTTGGAGATGGCCCCCCTTCACACCAGTCCAAAGGGGCATGGAGGTATCCTAGCAGTATCTTGTCATCCTTGAATCCATTTGATTCCGGAGCTCAGGCTTCCGTGGTTTATAATACTCAATGGATGTGCCCCCTCAACAACAGAGTTGGTCATGTAGTGGCCGAATGGTCTCAGAGCCCTGCAACTCGTCTGAACGGAGCGTTTCCTTTCTATGGCTCCAAGCTGCCCACCAAACCAGCATACAAAAACAGCTTTTACGAGATTAATCTAAACCTCCACAACTCGTTCAAATCTGGAGATGAATGTACAAAGATTAGATCACTGTACCCTTTGGTCAACTGTCCTCGAACCCCCGCGGTACAAGAAATGGCAACCCTGGAACACACGGCGGCATCGAGCGTCCATCCCACGACCAAGAAAGGAGTAAGACTTTTCGGAATGACTTTGGTAGAACCCTACAGATCGTCATTATTCGCTGTTGAATATTTTCTCTGCGGAGTGTTATGATGATGGGAATACATCGATTTTGGCATCCCGAAGGATGGATAGTGTGGTAGCGTTGATAGTTCGATCAGGTATTGATAGTCTGCCGCAGAGATAATTTTCACCAATATACTTTGCATATATTTTATAATTGCGAAGATCATGTAGATCGTTTAAAAGTAAATGATATCCTTAGGTATGTAGTCAATTTTTCTAATTTTATTTAGAAAATTAGTAAGTTAAATTATCTTCTATTTTATTTTTTTATAAATATTTTTATTTTAAATTAAAATATTTTTTCAAAGTCCGTGAGATTGCATTTTTATTAAGTTTAATATATTATTTTTACAGGGAGAAATTGAACTAGTGACTTAAAACCATCTAAACCTATTAAATTAAAACAGTATTATTTATTAAATTGAAGATCATATAAATTATATAAATGGTGAATAACGTCTTTACATATATAGTCGATTTTATAATTTTATTTAGAAGATTAGTAAGTGAAATAATCTTCTATTTTAATCTTTTAATGAATATTTGTTTTTAATTTCTTATTTTAAATTAGTTTTATTAAATCAAAACACTATTATTATTTATTAAATTAAAACATGGTGGGTATGGGTATTCATTTATCAGATAGGACCGTTGGTTCCTATTATAATAGATTTTTGTGGCAGGAGTTGAAACTTGTTAGAGTGTTACTTACAACCATAAATTTTTTCGGTTGTGTACAGTTTTTTTATCTAAGAGATTCTTTGAGTTGAAAGCTTATTCCTCATGGTGTAATGGCAGGAGCTGAATACGGTTAGAATACTTACCACTGACACTATCATTATCTAATCCGGCATAGGAGAAATTTGAAGTAGGTTAAACAAGAGGCCTATTTCCAAATTTCAAGCTTACCGCTGATACTATCATGTCATAATGATAAGACTCTACCTTAAACAAGGGCAGCTGCGACGCAGCGAGTCCCTGCATCAAGTTGAGCCTGTTTAGGAAGTGATGGAATGATTGGGTAGTGGCACCCAGAGTTTGAGCAGGACCCGAAGGAGAGCTGATAACAACACAGCCAGTCAGTCAGGTCACCATTTTGTTTGTTAATTAACTTGCCTTGCTCAAGACCATGAAGCTAGCTGTATTCTCTAACATCAAGACAATACATGTAGGTGTTAACCAGAAGGTGACCAGATACCTGGGCTTCCACGACAAGGCCAGCAGGGTTTCCGGCCCCACCACCAGAGACAAACCTAGCGCCACGGAAACCTGTTTGAACATAAGTGATTGAACATAACGCATAATGCATGATAGAAACGTGGCTGAACCGCAGGACAACGGTGACAAGTGCATGTTGGATAGCTGAGCGAAAAAGGCTATGCTCTCTGTGCTACCTTTGCTTCTGTCTCCGTCTCTGTAACCTTCTGTAACCTCTGCTGGGCCCTGCTCCTGCTTATGTCACTCAGTAAGCTGCAACTCGAACTATTGCTGGTGGAACTACTCGCTTTGGTTCTGCACCTGACAAAATGGTTCCCCCTGGAGCTACTGCGCTGGTTATTTACCCCTGAAAGACTCTGCTGCGAAGATCTGGAATACCTGCTGCAAGGATAGCATAGCTGGTCATTTTAGCTAGAAGCGGATGAAAAGAGAATTCAGTGTTGGTTTTCGTTCTTGGTTTTTCTGTGTTTCAGAAGGTATATTATTTTCTTTGTTTTCTTTGTTACAGAATCTCGCCCAGAAAACCCTAGCGCAACAGGAATTAATTCGTAAGAGAATTTTTAGCAAGGTTGTCAATTCAAAAAATTGAACTAGTTGCAGTTATGTCATCCGTAAGTCATTGCATTAGGTTCTGATTTTCTTAAAGAAAATAGTATAGGCAGTAAGGAAATTAAGTTGCAGGCCAATAATGAAAGTAAACATAATAGTAAGAGAAAAAAATAATTGAGTATTATTTACACTACGTAAATGATAAATTATAGGCATAATAACCCAGTTACAGAAGTGATGGTGATATACATAGTTAAGAATCCATGTGCGTTAGATGGCATCATGACCATTGGATAAGAGAGATTTTAGGAACAAAGGACAATCCTCAAATTATACAATTATGGAAAGGAAAAAAAATACCTAGTAAGCCAAATACTCTCAGGTATAAGCTAAAGTATCAAAATGGTCAATGAGTGAATTATAATGCCATAACTAATATCATGGCGCCTTAAGTCGACATTTACTCCAAAGCAACGTAGCATTTGTAAAAACCCAGAAATTTCCAGTATGCAAGGAAAGGAACCGGCCTCACAAGTTGACCATGATTATAAATCGACGCAAAGAGGTTCAAGGTTTTTTCTCCAGGAAGAGTTCGAAGTAGATTAAACCCCACCTGTAAGTAAAAATAAGGAATTATCACATGGCTTAGATAATAATTCGAAACCGAAGCATGATGTGTAAACGAAATACGAGGAGGCAAAGAATTTTGAAGTCACCTGTGCATAAGATAGTTTTTGTACGAAGGAGGCCAAACAGACATTTCCGCCGTTTTTGTACGAAGGAGGCCAAACAGACTATTTCCGCCGTTGAAATTGCCTGGGTAAGTAACTACATGTCATTTTCTGCAAACAATAACATGATCAAAAAAAGGAAATATGCACAAAAGAGGGCCACACAGCGCTAAGAAGGTAAACGACAACAGAAGAGGGTCATGGCCCAAATCCGGTTCAGACTCTTACAATAAGTGGAAACTATTAACTAAAAACAAAACCCCAATTGTTACAGAACGTGATGAGGTTGCCGTTATGAAAAAACAGATTACAACAACCATTTAAGTCTAAACCTCGCCATAAAGCTCAAGGAATGTTCAGCACCTGGAGTTTGGGGTGCCATGGCATCCGGACAATAGGAAAAACCAACGGCGGAACTAGAAGCTGAGTAAGCAGGAAGCGAGAATCATTACCTCGATGTAAGCCTTGCTCAAAACAAGAACCCGATCAGAGATTAGATTTTATAGAATCAGTATGGAACATATGACATTAGAAACCAATACCTCAGAGGAGGCACTTAGCGTCATATTGGGCATCACCAAGAACGACATGAGAGCCGCAACAACCCTGTTTGCAACCAAGACATTCAAAGTTGCTAGTTAATGAATTTGGGAAACGTAAGGTCTCACCAAAAACTAAATAAAATGTCGACCTGCATTACCTTGCATAGTGCCTGAAGGAGCCTCCTGAAAACAATCTGGCATAAATTTAATATAGGACAAATCTTCCTCTGGCCAAAGATGGAGAAAGAGTCACCGTAGAGGGCTGCAACTAGTGGATGAGCCGAGACCTCCTTGCGGCAGAGGCACGAATGACCGGAGTGAAGCAAGGAAAAGGGCAATTGTTACCGTAACAAAGCAAAGCACAGCTGCGCTGCATCATCCACCTGTAACACATGCAAACACACTTGTAATTACCTGCGATTGCTAATGAACTTATGATATGTTACTTGTAACTACCTGCCAATCTCAAACATTTAACATTTCAAACTAATGTTAACATTAAAACAAACCCGTTGACAGTTAGCCAAAATGCAGCAGGCGTAAAACCAATTTAAGCTATGGTCGGGCCTCTTCCGCCTCGGGAAGAGGCCAAATAAGATGAGAAAGGTTAAGCGGCGAATCCGACTTTGGTTATGTGCAGAGAACACCTCACAGCGGAATTCCAGACTTTAGTATAAGCGCCGTATAACAGACAACGAAAGCACTGAACTAATGCTAAGTCGGCACAGAACGATTACTATAGTCCCTGCCGGATGCCAGATGGCAGGGACTAATAAGGACCATTTCTTTTTATATTTCTCGACTATTTACATTCTAGAAATAAAGAAAACAAAATCGATAAAAATATGAAGTAAACAAATAAATTAGGGAAATCAACACCTCTTTATAATAGACCGTTTTAGAATATACTGTTTGTATCATCGATGGTTTTACAATGCACACCCTAAAACGAAATGACTAAATGTTTTGCGCAAATTATTCTTAGCCTTTTTTTTCTCTAATATATATATGATTTATAATTAATATTGATAAAATAATTAAATTATATTAAGTTAGATTAAATTTAATTTTGTAGAATAGTTAAATAGTTGTCAGTGTGATTTAATTGAATATATATAATGAAACTTTTAAAAGTTTTTCAAATATTAAAATAATTAAATTATATTAAGTTAGATTAAATTTAATTTTGTAGAATAGTTAAATAGTTATGATTTAATTGATTATATATAATGAAAATTTTAAATTTTTTTTCTAATATTTTAATGTGTTAAGAGGTAAGTAGTGAAGACTCATTTATTTAAGTTTAATTAAAAAAATAATAAATATATTGGTTACTTTTTTCGGCTTGGAGCTTTCAATCTGAGTTGCTTGTGATTGATATGTGTATGTTCTATGCTATTGCTATTATTATTTATCTTGCAATTT
Organism: Pinus tabuliformis; assembly: GCA_031772625.1. Lineage (NCBI taxonomy): Eukaryota > Viridiplantae > Streptophyta > Pinopsida > Pinales > Pinaceae > Pinus > Pinus tabuliformis. The sequence goes on from CM062819.1 coordinate 704,835,190, forward strand.
CTATTCTTACATTAAGTTTTGAAGGATGGCTTAACCTAAAATCTTTCACAAGAGTGATATGATGCTCAAAGTGATGTTTATGTGATGTATGAGTAGATAAATATCTCATGAGAAAAGATCTAGATAATTAGCTTGCAGATGGAACCACTTGGAGAGTGAAGACGTAATGACCATGGGTGGAGATCCATATGTTGGTGGAGGTGACACACAACCAAAAGAGACTCGGTGGTGGGTGCTGCCAAAACCCTACGCTATCATCATGCATAGTGAACTTGGAGATGATAGCATGAATATTCCTCAGAAGGCATGAAAGTGTGTTTGGATGATGATATAGTACAACTTAGTGCAATTTGGGGTTAGTAATTTATGTTTACCAATGTGTGGATGTCTAGAGGAATAGAGGATCAATACAAGATATTAACCACCAGATTACAATGATAAAGAGAAGTTTATTGGAAGGAAACATACACTTTGGTGTGAGACCACTGAAGTCACTTGGATCCAATTACTTAAGGATAATTCATTGATCTTTTCAACCATATATAATATGATCAAGTTTGAGGATTTAAGGTGTAATTTTATTGAGCTTTGCCATTTGAAATGAGGCCTAGGACCCAAGTTCTCAGCTATAATTCATTGGTCTTTTCAACCATGTACAAGACCATCAAGTTTGGATATTTTAACAAGGTGTTATGCTAAGCTTTACCATGTGAAATCAACAAATGTGAGAGTAGTTGTAGGAGCTATAGTTCTCTATGACCAACCTTTTTGGTGGGCCAAGGAGAGAATGTAGATGAAGCATAGGAAGATAATAGACACAAAAACAACTAATAATATTAATAATGAAGATTTTTTATATTGCATGAAAATGGGCAAGTAAACATAAGAAATAGTGAGACATGTGTACCTTGGTTAGTTAGGCTCACCTAGCTAGTTTGGCTAGATTTTTTTATGGAAATCGCCAAGTAATGTTTAAATTGGGAATAGATACTTTGAGGCGGTTACAACTCAGATTTGGTTATGGAAATGCCCAAATCATGTTTAATAGGGGAATAGATAACTTGATACAAGTAGGGCTTGAAGGTGAGTGGTGCAAGCTTACCTGGTTAGTCTAGCTAGATTGGTTATGGAATCCCCCAAGTGTAAGTATAAAGGGAGAATACTAGGTTAAAGAGTCAAAGTGGTAGGTCTAGACTACAATTATGGTTTTAGCCTCATAATTTTGATAGATCATGGATTACATGTAATAAAATATTTAAAAATCTTGGGGATACTCCACTATAATGTGACTAAGTAATGAAGGCTCACTTAACTTGCTTAGGTGGTTTCCGTTAAAGGAGTAATATATTTATTAACTATTCTTTTTCCTTGTTTGGTCTCTTCCGGATAAATCATGACTAATTTATGTATGTATATTTCTATATTATTGTTATTATTTGTTTTTTTAGCAACTCTTGATCCTCATACATTAAATTACACTAGTAGGTATTGATTTTCTATATATTGAATGAATAAAAATAATTATTAGTTTTTTTTTTTTTTTTTTTTGTCTTTCTAATTTCATTTACTAAATATGAATGAATGTAATTTCAAAATCCATTAATCTCAATGCCATATACCTTAAGAATAAGCTCAAATCAATTTCTCACATTCATACATTGATTAAAATTCATAGTATTTTTTAATTTAATTTTAAAATTATCTATCCAAAGTGACAAAACTGCTAACAAATTCACACAAATGTTGTTGTTATACTTCTATCAACATCATTTTCCACTTTTAAAATTAACAATACCAATAACATTTGTTATGATATTTTTCATAATAATTTCATAATTATACTAGGTAAATATGAAAAGAAATTAATATTTGAAATTACATCCTTATATTAATATAAATGAAATAAAAGAAATATATCACCAATCTTTCATTTATGATAATATGAAGCCCGCAGGGGTTTGGTCTCGTGGTTAGTGAATGGTCTGCTAAGTCGTTCGTGCCGCTGTGCAGGTCATGGGTTCAAGTCTCGTCTTACCCTGAGGGGCCGTTCCTTACGGGTTGGGCGGTTCCTCCTAGCTGTTATAGTGGCAGCTGGTGGGATTCGACCCCGTGTAACGCGAGTACGATACCACCGCCGTTTTCGATTCAGCTAGATATAAAAAAGAAAAAAGAAAAAAAGATAACATGATAAAAATTTGAATTAAAAAAAAAATCTTATATACTACTTAATAATATTATCTACCCAAAGTGACTCGAAAATGTAAAAGTTGTAAAGCTCTTGATTAGAGGTCACAAAAGGTATTTTTTAATGAGAATATTTCCTTGTAATATTTTTAAGTCACAGGACTATTAACTTAGTTGTTTTTTCTGCTCTAGAAAATGAGTAAAAGCAACACACATTATCTTAATGAGCACATGTCTCACCGATCTAAAGCTATCGCCTGTATAATTTTCGCAGATTTGAATTTTTTGATTCAAAATTAAATAGCGTAACACATTTTACTGCAAAGAAAATCAAGTCAACCCAAAAATATCATATTTACAAAACTGAAAAGTAGGAGCATTACTTATCTGAACATTGATTAAGGTCTGTGAATTACATGGATGAAATGAAGACAAGAGGTTACAATAGTTTATAGGTTGCGATGCCATAGGTTCTATTCTTAGAAGTAGCTATAGAATATGAAATGACTTATTTCCAGCCAGTTGATAAGCCAACAATACTATGAAGAAAAATACATTAAAAAAAAACAAATAAAGTTACTGTGTGAGCTATAAAAACTGCTGCAAATCTCATATATTAATTGAACCATTAGCTACATTCTTATATAGTAAAATTATTACTAAAATGTTTCTCAATCAACTATGAAATAAATCTACTGGAATTACAACTAATTTCAAGCACTACTACAACTAATTTCCAGCACTGACCACCCTAACAATTTGCTGCCTTAATTTTGCATAGAACACAAAATTTGCTGAATTATTTGTCAGCAATTCACATAACTAATTAAGCATTATTCCCGACACTCCCCCTTAATGATTAATGTGGATTTACTATCGTATCTCGTAGTGCTAAAAACTGATCTTTTTCAACTGCTTTGGTGAAGATGCTAGTTGATGCTGAGTATTTATATGCTTCAATTCAATACCCTTCTTTTGCACCAAATCTCTAATGAAGTGATATTTCAGGTCAAAATGCTTTGTCCTACTATGATGAACTGGATTCTTTGGTAACTTGATGACACTTACATGATCACAATAGATCACACTAGGCTGAATTTGTTTTTCTCCAATTTCTTCCAAAATTTTTCTGAGCCAAAGAGCTTGTGTACCTGCCGAGGTAACTGCAACATACTCCGCTTCTGTGGATGAGAGGGCAACAATGCTTTTCTTTTTTTATCTCCATGTAATCAAACCAAAACTAAAAGAGAAACAATTTCCAGATGTGGACTTACGGTCATATAGAATACCTCCCCAATTTGAATCACTAAATCCAACAAGATTCAACTTTTCAGAAGAGTAGTAATGAATACCAAAATTTAGAGTGCCTTTCACATACCTTAAAATCCTCTTGGCTGCCTTCATATGTATTTCAAATGGATTTGTCATATACCTTGAAACAAGTGAAACTGAATATGTAATATCAGGCTTTGTGTGGGTTAGAAATATCAAGCTCCCCACAATACTTCTGTAAGTTTTCTCATCAACTAAATCAGCACCATCATCTCTATATAACACCTCTCCATGAGAACTTGGAGTAGGGGATGTATTACAATCAAGCATATAAAATTTATTTAGCATATCCTGTGCATACTTTGTCAAGAAAATGAAAATCTCATCCTTACTTTGATAAAACTCCATTCCTAGAAAATATTTCATGATGCCTAGATCTTTCATCTCAAATTCATTCATCATATCAACTTTGAATTTATCATTCATCTTAGAACTACTACCCATATACAATAGATCATCAACATACAAACTTATGATTAGAATATCAATACCTTCTTGTTTGTAGTAAAGGGTAGGATCACTCTTACTTCTCTGGAAGCCATTTTCCTGAAAGTATCCATCAATCCTTGCATACCATGCTCTTGGTGCTTGCTTGAGGCCATACAAAGCCTTCTTCAAATTGTAGACATTATTCTCCTTTCCTTCCACTTCAAAACCTTGTGGCTGCTCCACATATACTTCCTCTTCTAAGTACCCATTCAAGAAGGCACTTTTCATGTCCATATGATGTATGCTCCACTTTTTCTGAGCTGCTAATGAAATCAACATTCTAATGGTCTCCTGTCTTGCTACTGGTGAAAATGTCTCTTCATAATCAATTCCATACTTCTATGTGAATCCTTTAGCAACCAATCTTCCTTTATGTCTTTAAACACTCCCATCATTGTTAAATTTAGTCTTATAGACCCATTTGGTGCCAATATTTTTCTTGTCATGTGGAAGCTTGTCAGCTTCCAAGTGTAATTCCTTTGAATGGAATCCATATCTTCTTGCATGGCTTGCATCCAAACCTAATTATTACATGCATATTCAAAACATGATGGTTCAAATTTAGCCTTGGCTGATAAAGAAAAATTGACTATCTCACCTGTTGGGCTTTCTTCATGTGCTTGATTTCTCTCCTCTGATAAATATCACTCAATCTTCTTACCTTCCTTGTAGAACTTGGAGAAGAAGTTGGACTTTAACTTGATGTTGAAGAAATTTATGAAGGGTTGCTTGGTGGAGTTAAGCCACTAGTTATAGAAACATTAGTTGGCTGCTCATGATCATTATCAACAATTATATCATCATTGAGAACAGATTTTGACTTCTCAACATGGCCTTTTTGATGACCATAAACTCCCCCTTCATAAAAAATTACATCTCTTGAGACAATAAGCTTGTTATTTAGAGGATTATACAATTTATAAGCCTTGCTTGTCTCACTATACCCAATAAAAATACATAACTCACTCTTTGCATCTAACTTTTTTCTATTTTGATCGAGTACATGCACATAAACCAAACAACCAAAAACTTTGAAATGATTAACATTAGGCCTTTTTCCATACCAAGCTTCATAAGGAGTCATCTTTTCCAGTGCACTGGTGGGGATACGGTTGAGGACGTATACTGTTGTAGCAACTGCATATCCCTAATAAAAGTTGCTCGATCCCTTAGTCTGTAGCATGCATCTTGTCATTTGAACCACAATACGATTTTTTCCTTCAGCTATGCCATTCTGTTGGGGTGTGTATGCTGTAGTATGCTGCCTCCTGATGCCATCCATATCACAATAACTCTGGAAAGCTTTTGAGAAGAATTCTCCTCCATGGTCAGTCCGCAAACATTTGATCTTACACCCTCTCTCATTTTCTACAACGGCTTTGAACTTCTTGAATGTATCCAGGGCTTCACTTTTGGCCTTCAAAAAATATACCCAACGATTTCGTGAGTAATCATCAATGAAAGTGATGAAATATGATGACTTACCCAAAATCTTAGTCTACATAGGACCAAATATGTCTGAATGAACAAGCTGAAGTGAGTGATGAGCCCTCACTACCCTTTGGAAACCTTTCCCTTTCATGCTTTCCTTTGGCACATCCTTCAAAAACCTCCTTATGCTCTTCTACTTTGGGCAAACTAGAAACTAATGCATGTCATGTTAGAAACTTCAAACTCTAAAAATTTAAATTCCCATACCTGAGATGACATAACCAACTTGAATCCTCATAAGCCATATTTGCAAGATTGCTGTTATGTTCATCAAACCTCAAGGAAAACATCCTATTTCTTGTCATAGGCACAACAATGATCAACCTATTTCCCTTATTCTTATCATAGATAGTACATGTCTTATTTTCAAAGACTACTTTATAATTTTTCTCACATAGCTGCCCAACGCTCAACAAATTATGCTTCAATTGTGGAGTATAATAAATGTCATGAATACTCTTTATACCTTCTTTTGTTTGGACCTCCATAGCTCCTTTGGCAGCAACCTCCAATGATTTATCATAACGAAGCTAGATCTTGGATTTGAAACTTCAATCCTTTACTGAAAACAACTTCTCATTCCCTGTCATATGGTTAGAGCATCCATAATGTAGATACCAAACATCTTTACTAGTATTTTCATCTTTGGCATAAGATAAAAATAAGTGATCTAGAGGATACTCACCACTTTCTTGAGCATAATTAGCATTTTTACCTTCTTTCAATATGCATTCTCTTTCAAAGTGGCCATACCTGTTACAATAGTAACATTGAACATTCTCTTATCAAATCTACCTCTACCTCTTCCTTTGAAACTACCTCTTCCACTTGAGCCACCTCTTCCTCTACCTCTTGAATAATTTTGGCTTTTCCATTTACCTTGATCTTGATTGCTTTTGGTACTGCTACTGCTTGCATCTTCATTCTTCGTAATTTGTAATTTAGAGGAAAAAGATTTCTCTACACCTTCAAAAGTGTCTTTCAATCTTTCTTCATGAGGAATCAAAGATCCAACCAGTTTATCAAACTGTAGTTTTGTCAAATCCTTACTTTCTTCCATGATTATTGCAACATGATTCCATCTATGTGTTAAAGATCTCAATACTTCTTTAATTAAAACTTCATTATTTATAGTTTCTCCAAGTGTAGCCATTTTATTGACCACATATTTGACTCTCACACAATAGTCACTCATACTTTCAGCTTCTTGCATCTTGAAATTCTCGAACTCTCGCTTCAATGTCTGAAGCTTGACCACCTTAACTTGATCACTACCTTGGTAAGCTTCTTGTAGAGACTCGTAGGCAGCTTTGGTAGTTTTTGCTCCTAATATTCTTGGAAATAAGCTCTTATCAAGAGCTATCTGAATGTGAAACAAAGCTTGAACATTCTTCTTCCTTGCTTCCTTTCTTGTTGTTCTTTCATTGGCTGTAAGGGAATTTCAATTAGCTGTCTCCTCATATCCTAATTCAACAATCTCTCACAAATCTTTTCCAATAAAAAAGGTTAGCATCTTAATGCACCAATAATCATAATCGTTCCCATCAAATTCTGGAACTAGCATCTGGTTAGAATTCGACATGATTAACTTTGGCGAAATTCCAACAATACAACTTTAACCCAAAACAATTTTACTTGCTCTGATACCACTTGTAGAATATGAAATGACTTATTTCTAGCCAGCTGATAAGCCAACAATGCTATGAAGAAAAATACATAAAAAAAAAAATAAAAAAAAATAAAACATAGTTACTGTGTGAGCTAAAACTACTGCAAACCATTAACTACATTATTATATAGTAAAATTATTACTAAATTTTTTATCAATCAACTCTAAAATAAATCTACTGGCATTACAACTAATTTCGAGCACTACTACAGTTAATTTCCAACACTGACCACCCTAACAATTTGCTGCCTTAATTTTGCATAGAACACAAAATCTGCTGACTAATTTGTCAGTAATTTACATAACTTATTAAGCATTATTCCCAACAATCGCTGTGTAAAGAGATAATAATCATTTTCATGAAGAATTTGTTCTCGCACTTTGGTGGGCGACTGTAACTAGATCAACCTCATCTTGAAAGGTAACTTGAAGAAGCGTAATTAAATCATGGAAACATAATGATCGGAAAACATTATGATCATGGCTAACAGTCTCCTTGGTACAACATCAACCAACAACATAAAACGGAGACCGAAGACTTGTATAAGTAAGTTCCATATAAAGTATAAACTCATGAATAGTAAATTATTTTGTGAAATACAAATAGGACCTTCGCATGATTGGGCAGTGTCTTAAATGCATTATGAAATCTATCATATACAAATGGCCTAAACCTAAAAGGTTCAAGTGCTTTTCCAAGTTTAGAAAAATTGTGGACAATTTAAACTGAAGATTGATGCAGAAGTTAACAAATAATTTACAAGAAAAGAGAAAACCATAGTACTCACCGTTTTAATTATATAAAAAAAAAAACATCGATGTACTTTTAAAATGAGACAGAAAGAGGGATGGTTTTAATTTTTTTTAATTAAAAATGAGATATATATTTTTTTTATTCTGTAAATTATCTATGATAAAATTTAGGAGGTTTTTTAGTATATAGTTTTTATTTATCTAAATTAAGAATTTTTTAGTATGGAAAGTTAAAGGGATTTGGTTTTTATGGTAAAAAAATTCTAAATAATAACTTAGCCATATTTTTAAATTTTATTTATTGTAGAAACCTTGCATCGTCTTATTATCAATAATATCAAATTATAATGCCAAAACTTATTATTAAATTTAGTTTTTGTAATTATGTAATAGTTAAAATTTCCAAATGTTATTGTATTTTTAAAATCAATCCAAATTCATAAAAATAAATGATTTTAAGGATGGATATGTATTGTATTCTTTGAATGTTTCTAGAGAAAAGGGCCATGGGATCTATGATACCCCTCAACTAGGAGAGTTGAGGGGACCAATGCCCCTCAACAAAAATTTATGGGTTTGTTTTTTATTTAATTCGTGTTTGTTTTAACTAATATTTTTTAAATGCATTTTAAGTTAATTCTAGTTAGTGAAAATGTCACATAATACAAGCTAATTCATTGACATTCTAAATGTCATGGAATACACATATATTATATTGTGACTAGTGAAGTTAATCTAAGTTGCAAAGGGTGGTGCAACTCTCAAGTTGGCTATTTGTCCTAGTTAAAGGTTTTCAAGGCGAGTCTTTATTTTAATGTGTGTGTGCATCTTTGCTATTTATAATTTCTAAATTTTGTTGGCATTGATCTTCTTGCATAGATATATCAAGATATTCATCCTGTACATAAACTTAAAATATGGGTTCACCATTTAGGTCCATGTATATGCCAATGCTAAATAGTGATGCACCAAATCATCTAAAGTATGATTCCTCAAATATAATAATTTTGAAGAGATATACTCAATTTTCAAAATTCCTCAAATTTAAAGCACGAATGACACTATTTTTTGGGAAAACAAAATACCTAGTTGCCTTGGTCGTTGTTGTGGCTGGCCTCATAGCTATTAATGTTGTCCTGGTCAATCTTTCAATTGTGGTCATCATTATTGTTGCCATCATTAGAGGAAGTGAAAAAACTAGGGTTTTCCCAAAGAAAAAGGTCTGCGATTTTTTAGGAGAAGAAGAGTCAGGGATTTGATGAAATTAAAATCTATTATAGGCATACATAAGTACATGCACATGATGTATGAAAGGGTAAAATTATTAGTCAATGCATCCAACAATCTAGGATGAAAAAGACCTAAAACCAAAAATTGAAAGTGTATATGTCAATAGTGATGAGGATAAAACATTTGAATAAGCCAACTATGAAAGTATTTCAATACATGTTTATAAGGGGCCTTGAAAATCCTTCTAATTTTTTGTGTTGAGTAAAATAAGGCTAGACATATAGGCTAAGGCATACAATTAATGGTCTGGGAAAGTACCATATGATGGGATGAAAATGTTGGCCAAGGAGTTGTCTTAAAAATGGGTTTTTAAGGTAAATTTCTTTAATGTATGTGAGTTACTGGTTGTTTTTTATTTTTAGATTATGTTGGTAGTGATTTTATTGCATATATTTATTAAAATTTTCATCTCATTCATGAACTTTAAGTATGGTTTCACCAATTATCCCGTGTATATGTCGATGTGAAATAGTGATGCATCAACTCATCTAAACTAGAGTTCCTCAAATGTAAACATTTTAACCACACGTACTCAAAGAATTTTCAAAATTCCATAAATTTAAAGCATCGGTTTTAACATTCTTGGCGAAAGAAATACCGAGTTTCCTTAGTCATTGTCATGGTTGTTCTCATTTTTATTGATTTTTTCCAAGTCAATGTTATCACTATTGTATTCATCGGTGTTTCTATCATTAGAGGAAGTGAAAGAACTAGGGTTTTCCTAAGGGAAAGGGGCTATGGTTGTCCAAGTGAAGGGGAGTTAGGGATTCGATGAACTAAACAACTATGATAGACGTACAAGAATGCATGCGTACAATGTGCGCAACAATAAAACTATATGCCGAGGCATCAAAATTTCTAGAATGAAAAGACCTAAAACTAGAAATTGGAAGTGTATATGTCAATAGTGACGATGATACAACATTTTAGTAAGCCAACTATGATAGACATTCTAATGGGATTTTATAAGGAGTTTAAAAAATAGTACAATGTTTAGTGTTGACTAGAATAATGTTATATATTGGGGCTAATTGTTTGAATAATGGCCAACGAAAATACCATATGATGGGATGAAATTTTCCACCAATGCATTGTTTAAAAAATAGTTTTTCTAGTGGGCCACTAAAACCCATCTAATTTATTGTGTTAATCGAAGCAGAGCTAGGTGTATAGGCCATGGTATCTAGTTTATGGAAATTGATAAAAAAATATGTGGGGATAAAATCATAGTCCCAAAATATAAGGGGATAAAACCATAGTCCCAAGCATCCAATTGCTTTCTATGTTGAAAAAAATCATATGTACATACGTATGTGTGTAATATGTCACTCCAATGTCTATCTTTTGACTAAGTCTAGATTGTTTCAATCAATTGGCTAAGAAAATTTTGTATAATAAGCCAAAATCTTGATGAAGGGACATTTATTTATTTATTCAAGTATTAACCATGACGTGTATCTTGACCAGAAGTTTAATTAGGATTTTGAATGATATTTTATTCTATATACATTTTTACCATGATTTTCCATAATGTGTAACACATATTCATGTTTTTATCCCCATTGTCAGGATGTTGTGTCTATTACAATTTTGAAAATATGAAGAAACATATATCAATAAAATAAGATAAAATTATTTACTAATATAACCTCCTTTCCATCATAGTAACATTTAATGAAAAAAATAAAAATAGTGTTTAACTTAAGAAATTTGCAATCTTATAAAGAGCACCACCACAAATTCTTCACCGCTTTACAATGATAAAACTATCGTGTATTTTTCTTGTAGGCCTTATGGGGCCCCTAACCTCTATTATATACCTAGAGATATAAAAGAATTTCATCTCCATAACACATGTGGTATAATCTAATTTCAGATTTTTATATTACAAGTTATTACAAGGGTATTTTACTCCACAATGAATGTGGGGTATACTTATTTTACATAAAATTAGACTTTCTTCCAGCATGAGCTAGACATTATTACCTTCCAGAGTGGCACACTCCAGATCATTAATATCCTTATTTGAATGACTATTGATTTACTAGGAACACATCCACCTTATTCTTTTCCACCCAATAATAGACATTGTGTTGGAAGTATGTTGTCATTATTCTCAATAGGTGTTAGTAGGTGGTAGTAGGAGGCACATGTGTCAAAGATGGAGTAGGGTCCATGCACAAGAAGAAAGGTATAGGTGCAAAGAATAACAGATAGGTTTAATCCATTTTTATACATTATATGAGTCAAAGGCCACATCAGACCCACTCAACTGGAAATTACTCTAAAAGAGCTTTCCAACAGTATAAGGAAGTCCCAAAATGGCCTCTTGGATTGAATGATAGAGCTAGTCAAAGCTCTATGACCTCAAGTCCAAAATAATAGAGTTAGCAAAGATTTTGGAGGTCCCTTTGGTGCATACACAAAGTTAGAATAATTGCAAACCTTAGTAGCAAGACTGGAGATGTGGCCAAATAGAGGATTAGGAAAATGTGGCTGATATAGCAGTAGCGAGGCACCCCATTGGCTCGGTTAGAATCCCAGAACCCTCAAAATCCAAAATCCTATAACCTATTTAGGATTCAAATTAATAAAAAATTTAGCAGCTCTAGCCTTAGCACTAGACACAGGTTCCATGTAGCAGTGGAAGACCAAAGGTGCAAGAATAATTATAAAGGGAAATAAGGTCCTTGAGAGGAATCTAAAGGGCTTAGATCCTAATTGCCTAGCTAGCAGTCACAATACTAGGTCATACAGAGAAAAAACTTCATCTCTGGGGCTAAAGGGGCTAAAGGCCATGTGGTGGCGTTTCAAAGACACTTGGAGTCTGACCTTTGGAGATAGCTAGTGGTCCTGAGGAGTTGTTTCCCACTTTTTCGATCGCGTAGATCAACGACGATATCTACCCTAGCGACACCCCTCCCAAAACCACAAACTTCTGACGGGTGGAGTCGAGGTGGAAATGGTTTGAACCCGGTGGTTTTCAAAATAACAAATGAAAGTGTCGCAAAAAAATACCTCGAAGGATCTTTTCTGTCTTCTCCAAGAGGACACATGGCAGCTCATGATTGGCTCAACAGATAGTTGAGGATGACGTCAGCACCAACCAATGAGAGTTGGACACGTGACATGCATATATGGTGTTTTTGGGTACCCAAGTGGGTTGTTTTTGGGTGACATGTGTCACCACTTTGGAGGTTTCAGGTGTCCCTAATGATGTCAACATGATGTCATCCTGGAGGGGTCATCCTAGAGGGATCAACCCAGAAGATTGGTAGCGATGCCAGGTTGTAGAGTACATGTCGAAATTGACAGTGGAAAGAGTGAGAACCAATGAACAGAGGGTCAGGCAGACCCCACTGGCCATCTTATCTCAGAACCTAGAATCCCATAACTTTTAAACAAATGTAGTTAAAAGGAAGAGCCAAGAGTCGTTAACAAAGAAAAAAGGGGCCCCCAATAGGATTTAAAATAGCTTAGAGTTGGGGGCCTAAGATGATGGTTGTAGAGACTAGTCTTATGGTGATAAAGTAGGAAAAGGAGCCAACAAAGGGGGCTTAATCCCAAATTCAGCAGAATAGACAATTTTGATAGTGGAATTGGGAGTTAATCCAACTTAATTATATATAAAAATAACAGCTAGAGTGCTAAAACTTGTAAAAGTCTAGATTAGCTAAAAAATGCAAATAAACTCAGTTCAACTGGAAGAAAAGGATAGTCAAGGTTAGAGAACATGGTGAGTAGGTCCAGAATATTGAAATAAATAGGAAGAAGGAAAATTTAAAGGCACATGCATAGATCTAATGCAAGATGCATGCCAAATTTAACAAGACATAAATTCTTTATAAGCATACTTGTGTAAACATTTTGAGATATACATCTTGAGAGTTTAGCAGCTGGTGTTTTCACAATAATCAAAGATTAATGTAGGTGTTTTTCTGAAGTGGTGACATAGATTCAACTATCTTTTAAAGAAAAGAAGGAAGTCATTGATCATATTGTGAAAATGGATGAAAGATGGAACACTGAGTGTCAAATCAAGTTGTAGCTTTCTCATCAAGGGTTAGTGCTCCTTTCGTTGGGTGTTGAAGAACAAGTGGGGTTGTAGCTCCATTCAGTTACATTTTATAAACTAGGAGGTTGTTTCTTCCCATTGGTTGTATCAAGAACATTGTATTTTCAAGTTGTAGCTTGCCCTATTAATAAAACAAAGAAGAAAGTTTTTAAGTTATCTATTCCTTGAATATTCCATCGATTACTGAAGTATTTTTTTATCATATTTATTGATCAAAGTGCCATTTAGTGTTATTTTTCTCACAAAAAGTAAAAATAAATGTGGAATTGGTAAAATTGCTACAATACTGATTCACCCTCCCCCCCTCTTAGTATTGTCCTAGTTTCGGAAAATTGGTATCAGAGCCAATTACTTCTAATCAATCTAACGGTCAGAAGAAAGATCAAGAACTATGGAAAAGTAGGAAGGAGGTTTTCTCAATAAGGCACCTATGTTCAATGGAACAAAATATGTGTTTTGGAAAGTGAGGTTGAAGACATACATTGAATCAGTTGAGCTAATGTGTGGGATGATATGGAAGAAGAATATAAAAGACCTCCAACATTTGTTACCAAAGATTAGAATTTGGAGTCAACATGAAATGCTAAAGCAATGCATTCTCTGTTTGTTGGCTTACCTAAATCAGAACCTGTCAAGGTGATGGATTGCACACTTACTATAGCTATCTGGAAGAAGATAAGAAACTACCATGAAGGAGACGACAAGGTAAATAAATCTAAATTCCAAGTTTTTAGGATGTAATTTGAATCTTTAAGCATGCAAGATGATGAAAAGATTGCAAAGTACTTTCAAAGAGTTTTTGAAGTTGTGAAAACCATTAGAGGGCTTGATGATAAGCTAGATGAAGATGTGGTAGTTCAAAAAGTGTTGAGATATCTTCTTGAGGGGCTTAATCCCAGGGTGTCAGCCAGTAAAGAAATGGAAAATCTAAATACTCTCACTCTAGATTAATTCCTTGGATTACTCATTGCCTATGAGTTGAGGAGTTCTAAAGGAAATTCTAGAGCTAATGGATCAACCTTCAAAGCAGAAAAGAAGTGAAAGGATGAGCACGATGACACATTTTGTGAATCATATGAAGAAGAAGCTAATTTTGCGAGGAGGTCCAAGTGAGGATAGGGAGAGTATACAGGTAAATCACCCTTTAAATGTTTTAACTATGGTCAAGTTGTTCATTAGGCATCAAAGTGTTCTGAAAGGAAGAAAAAATATTATATCATAAAGAAAAGTTTGAGAAAGTTCAGAAGGATAGAAAGAAGGCTAAGAAGAGAGGTTTCAATGCTCAAGATGGGAGCTCTTATGAAAGTTGTCCCAACCAATCCTTAGATGAGGAAAGAGATTATGAGAGCCTAAGGAATTCATTTTGATGACCATAAAAAGCTTGCAAGTAGAGGCTATTAACTTTGATAATGAAGAATGATAATTCTACCTTGAGGGAGAGTTGGTTAGTGCTCTTGAAGAAATAGAGATGACAAGAAAGAAAAACAAAACCTAGAAAGAATCCTTGATAAAAGAGAAGGTTGAGGCAATAGAGTCATTACTTCTACAGTTAGAATAAGGAAATACAATCCAAGAAACTTTGAACCAACAATTGGTTGAAAAGTCTCAAACATGTGAGAAGTTGTGCTATTAAGGAAGGAGCTTGAAAAAGATAAAACGTAGCTAAGCTTAAATGAAAAGTTTAGCAAAGGGACAAAAAATTTGAATGAAATTTTGGAGGCTCAAGACATCTCTAAATATTGAACTTGTCTTGGTTTTGATTTTGAAACTAGTGCAACAACTGAACTAAAGGGTAGAAACACAATTACCTTCATTCCCCCGACAAAAGAAGGGCCCACACAAAAGCTAAAAGATAAAATGCAGTCAAAGAAAAATCAATAACAACAACAAAAGGAGCACTATGTCCATGCGAATCAATTTTCTCAAAGTCCTGCTTAGTGCAGAAGGAATCCATCTGGGTACAATGATGTCTTCCCCGGATATAGTTTTATGTGAACAAATTATGGCCACAAAGCTGCAAACTATAGAGTTAATTAATCATATAGACAAATCAAATCTGAGAGTATAATTTAACAAAAAGGAAGCATACCTAGATATAATAATTCCTTTTCTCCCATGAATTATTAAGTGCAATGTTTTAAATTCCAAAATTTTGGGCATTTAACAGTGAACTGCATGCTTAAAGGAAAGAAGATAGAGCTAGTTATTGATCAAACTGGACAAAAGCCCAACGTAACGAAAGAAAAAGAAAAAACAGAGAAATGTGATATTGCATTGTATGCACACAATGGTGGGACCATTATTATGTGGAAAGTGGTTGTTCCAGGCACACGCCACGATACAAAAGCAATTTTTTTCACTTGGAATCTAGTTGACAAAGTTAATGTTACTTTTGGTAACAATTCTCGAGGCAAAATAATTGCAAAAGGAATGATCAATCTCTCAAATAGAAAAGGTAGATATAAGAACATTTTGTATGTTGATGGGCTAAAACATAATTTGGTGAGCATGTCCTAGATGTGTTATCAAGGCGATGATGTGGTTTTCAAAGCTAAAAATTATTAAATCAAGTCCACATGCACAAGTGAGATAGTTGTTGAGGTTGTAAGAACATACAATAATGTACATGTGCCATGGTAAATTTTAGGGCCGAATTTTAGCCCAAGTGTGAAATTTAAGGGGTTTTTCATTTTAGAAGGGCGAAATTTTTAAAAATAGCCATTTCATATATTTAACCCAACTTTATTTAAAAGTAATTATTTTTTTTATTTTAGCCCAAAAAAGGGGCAGATAAAATATGAAAAGACTCATTTGACCTAATTCGCCTAGTTTGGGAGGTTAGACTCCATTACAATCGCCTGATTTTATGCTTTGCAATGTTAAATTCATTTGCAATTGCCCATTTTCTGGTTTGGGTGGTGGTTTGGGAGGTTGTATTTGGTCCCAATCACCACGATTTCTTCGGCTCCCTATTTTCAAATATGGTTTTCATCGATGGAAAGGGTGTAAATAAATAAAAATATAAATAAAGTGGAGGTATGGTAAATAAATAAAACCTCGTTTTATACTTACTCCAAAGGTATGGTAAATAAATAAAAATATAAATAACTTAGAGGTATGGTAAATAAATAAAACCTCTTTTTATATTTACTCCATAACCCTCTTTCTATTTAAGAAGGCTCAAAAAAGAGGTTTTATTTAAGTGAATCCTATGGGCCAAATACCATATTTATAAAAGATGTATGGTAAATTAATAAAAATATAAATAAACAAGAGGTATGGTAAATAAATAAAACATTTTTTTATATTTACTCCATAAGTCACCTTGTATTAATGCGTTATATTTAGGTGAAGCCTATGGGCAAAATACTATGGACAAAATTATTATTAATACCATGTAAAAAAACATTATTAACCCTAATATTAGTATTAATAAAAATAAAGATGGTACATGGTATTGGCCCATGGTATTCACGTGGAATGTAGCCTATTTAAAGGAGGGAATTAAACCAGCATAGCCCTGAGAGGGATCAAATATCATGATATGCAAACTAGCATAGAGTGAAAAAATATTTGATCCCTCTCGGGGCTTGGTAGATCAAGAGTAAAAATGGATCTTGTTATTTAATGTCACTTAAACATTTTAACTTGGTTAAAAAAAATAAAATAAAATAAAAATCAATTATTAATTTTATTAATTTTTATAAATTACTAATAGTACTTTTTAAGCTCTAGATTTATGATAACCCATGGTAATACCATGGTATTCATGTCAGCATAGACTATTTAAAGGGGAAATTCTATCAGCTTAGATCCATCTTAATTCCTGGTCTACCAAGTGCTGAAAGGGATAAATAGATTTCATCCCACCCATGGTAATACCATGGTATTCATGTCAGCATAGACTATTTAAAGGGGTAATTCTATCAACTTAGATCATCTTAATTCCGGGTCTACCAAGTGCTAAAAGGGATAAATAGATTTCATCCCTCCAAGAGTGGTAGATGTGGAGCTAAGATGGATATAGGTTGGTTTTTATGATAATAAAGATATTAAATAGACTTAGAAAATTATATTGTAAAAAACATCTTAAGGTGAATGGTTAAAGCTACATTTAGTCACTTCACAAAATTTAGTAAAAAATATCAATATCCCCATTAATATTGGTTTTTCTAATTTAACAAAAGGAAAAAATCAAAACAGTGAAATCTTATCACTCTTTTTGCATCATCCTCGCAGAAGAGAGATAGTCGCTACCCATATTTCCCACCATTTTTCAAACATTCTCAATATGATATCTTCATGAAAATGTTAAGTTATTGATGTTGGATTAGTTGTTTGAAAAATATGTGGGTTTGTACAACCTTTCATCTTCTCTGTTATTCTTAGTTTGTCGTACAACATTTCATCTTCTATGTTATTCTTCGTTTGTCGTAATGATCTGTAAGGGTTGGGCCACTACACCATATTGTCCTAAAAGGCGAAGATTGTGCACCAAAAAGGAAATTAATACACATGTTACAATGTTGTTAAAAAATGCAAGACATATGAAGGTAATGAATTATGCTAATAAGCAATTTAGATTGGGAGACGTAATTAAATTTTATTATTTAATTGAATATTTCCAATTAAAATAATAATAAATCTACATTTATATATTTATATATTGATTGGAAGGCTTCTGACAATAGCCACTTCTTTCCATTAGATCCCCTTTGGGCCTTTGGGATACCTACTACTTTCTTATATTATATAGTTGGGGCTTGCTACTTGTTGGTGTGTTGGGGTAAACAAACTTGATGTTTTTTCTTTTATCTCACAGTTGGAGTCTATGGAATAAGAAAGAAATTTGATTTGCATTTTCTCATCTTGATAGGTAAATGTTTGTTGATGAAGATTCCATCTTAGCAACTCTATCACAAGGAAATTATGTATATTTTGTTGCTGCTCAGTACAAAATAAAGATTATATTTTTTTAAAACTCAACATTGGTTTCATTTAGGAGCAAAGATTTGTCTCCATGTCTTCTTCACGCAAGAAAGTTGTATGGTCCAATGATCTTGACATATGATTATTGGCAGCTAGCTTGCGGTACAAGGATATCTTTGATGATGAAGTAGTAGTAGTAGATTGGTGGTGGGGAATATTTGGAAAGTTAAATCTTCAATGAAATCCATGATTTTTATGTGGTTGGCCCTAACGAATAATTTTTTGATGTGAGAGGTTCTACAAAATAGGGCAAGGTAGGGTCCTCAAATTTGTACTCTGTGCAAATGTGAAGGGGAAACAATAGGCCACGTGCTGGTGTTCATTTGTATTTTTTTCTGAGGAGGTATGGGGTGTTATTCTCCCCTTATTTAAGGATATGGTACTTGGTAGGAGGCTTCCTTGTTGGACTGTTTGATGATAGAGAACTCAAATAACATAGATCATTTCCCCTGATTGCCTCTAGAGCAATTGGGACAGGAAAGAAGGAATGACAATTTTGTAGACAAGGAGATCCCTCCTTTCAGGTACATCGTCAAGTAAAATACCTATATCAAGGCATAAAAATGACTCCAAAGGTTAAAGTTCCAAGGTGGGTTGCAATATGGAGGTTGATAAAACTTATCCATGGCCTTTCTTTGTTGGTGCTTGCCAAGGTGATATTCTTGTTATATATATTATCTACGAATATGTGTGATATTCTTCTTCTATATATTATTTGTGATTCGAACCCAAGTCAGCTGCTCTTGCATGTGTGATATTCTTGTTTTGTATATTATCTGCTATTCGAACCCAAGTCAGCAATGTGTAGGAGGCAAATTTGAACTGGTGCTGCTTTTGGTGTCTTCCATGTCTACCTTTATGAGAGAATTATCCACAATACATCAAGTTCTGGATTCACATGTTTCCCGATATTTGATTATTTTTCACATTTTGAAGTGGGCACAGAGGATAGATCTTGTTTGAGGTGCAAATATATTCATTACAAGTCATAATGGGTAGTGGAGCAGTAGTGATGGGCTTGTTGGGTGAATATAATTTGAACCCAACTGCAGATTTGATGCCCAAAACTTAACAACTAGTTTTGGGGGTTCCCTGGCAATAGAAAAGCAGAAATTAGGAGGTTTGAAACTTTGAGGCCGTGCCCATCATATAAACCTTTTTGTATCACAACAAGCTTGACAATGGGAAATCCTTTAGCATTCATGCAGGCACAACCCTGCAACATCCTAGGTGTGCATGTTGCTCACAATTCATGCTATGATTTATTTATTTATGTATTTGTTTTTGGTTGAAATTGCTACATGTATAGATATCCTATGCGACATCCTTGATAATATTTCCATTTGAAGACCAAGTGAAGAAAGCACAGATCATAGTTGAATATAGTTTAACATGGAGGTGTTTAGAAGATTCATTTCTGAATTGAGTTGCTACAAAGAAGCTTCTTATCTTCATTTATGAAATATGTCAAATACCTCGGTTTTATTTATAGTTTTGTTAAGTTAATGGCTAGTGAATGGCTTGATAAAGACTTTGTTCTTTATCTGGATTCCCCTCAGATGCTAGCAAACTGAAATTGTAGACCTCAAGAATACAATTAATGCTCCTGTCAAACTGTGCCTCAGTTATCGAGGGTACTAAATTTATTGTGAATTCTTTATCTAGTTTGTAAATTACTCTGTGTAGAGGGAAAGCAGAGCTTTGTAGATCCTCCTTTGAGCGAGATCAATCCTGAAATGAATGTGATAATTAAGAAAGAATAGCAGTCGCAATTCAATGGCTTGGAACTTATTTCTTCTGAAAATTTCACATCCTAGGCGGTTATGGAAGCTGTTGGATCATGTCTAACAAACAAGTATTCATAAGGACTCCCTGGTAAGAGGTAAGTGCCCAAAGATATAACTTGGAATGTGAAGAATGGAACCATCATGATTGTGATTGTGTATGAGCTGCCTGGCAGTTTCTTCTTGCCACTCGGTATTTTTTTCTTGTTAAATTCAGTTTCTCGTAGCTTTTGGACCTATACTTTTTAGTTTGAATGTTTGACATCTGTGTAAAGGTTTCTGGGTTCAACATTATAGTGTAGAGACCTATAGTTGTTGCATGAGTATCTATTATCACAATGATGGATACAATTTTTTGACACTTTTCTATATTTATTCACTATTGTGTTGGGTTGGCATTTATGCCATGCATATAATATGTTGGGAATGAATTCATTGACCAAAGTGATAGGCTTTGCTAGCAGAGGTCCCTAGAAGCATTCCTTCTTGACAACAGTACATGGGGTCTTAATTTTCAACCATTATCTTAAACCCCAACTAATTTTGTTGTTTATACAACTCTCCTCTAACCACATCATCACATTATGGTGTGTATGGTTTTGAACTACGAACCTCCTTTGATAAGATTATCATTCCTATTTTGGTAGGTAACATGTGAAAATTTTCTTTGTAATGTTTAGGGTTTGGACTTACCACATGGAGGGCATCTGTCTCATGCATTCATGATAGCAAAAAAGCGAGTATCTCCTACACCAATTTACTTTGAATCAATGCCATATCGTTTAGATGAGTCCACATGTGAGCTCACATTTCTTGTCTAGTAATAATTAGGAGGGAAACAATTCCATCATTGACAAAGGTTGAAGCAATCTATTGGGGAAGTGTTAAAAGTGTTAAAGGTTAGGTTTGTTTTCTTGGGTTATAGGATTCATTTACTATGAGATTCTTGAGAAGAATGCCACCCTTTTTAGGATTAAGCTTATCATTGTTGGTACTAGTGCATATCCTCGAGATATTGATTACCCTCGCATGAGGCAGGTATTGAAGCTGGGTATTTCTAGATCTTATAATGGAAGTCCTTTCAAAATTTCTCTTTTTTGTGGAATATTACACCTACAAGGACTTTGTTGTGGAATATTATCAAAACTAATAGAAGGATATGAAAGAGTGTATAGTAAGAACCTTGACAAACTGATCTGAATTTGATCCATAGAAAACGGTCAAAGAACCATGACTGTATCAGGTCAAATAAATTTATAAAGAATTCAAAACAGCGATCAAAAACACCCCTGAACCAGTGGCAATGGCAGCCAATGTGGAACGACGAGGACCTCAGTCAAAGCGTGTTGACCGAGGCCCATGGAGACCACGCAGGAGGTCAAAGTAGCCCCTGGGAGCCTCGGAATGGGAAAAGGAGGTGTAATTTGATGTGTGATTAGCACATTGCTGGGCAAACAGGGTTGTGAAGGAAAAGCCTGAGCACTCGGTCGCATGGGGGAAGTAGAGAACTGCGGGCGGAAAAGGAAAAAGCGTTGAAAGTACAAGGCAGGACCCGCGCTCTGGAAACCGATAGTTTTGATCAGGGTGCCCTTAAACGGTAAGAGGTTTTGGACAAGTGCAGAGTGATTCCATACATCGATTGATGTGTGGCAGGTGGAGGTGAGAGAAAACCGCCGTTGATCGCGCGCTATCAGTCGAGCAAGTCAACCGCGTGAAATGTGCGTATGGCGTCGGATCTGGAGGACTCAGATTGGATGGCTGAGATCACGCCCGATGGGGGAAGTGGAATCAATAGGGAATTAAGCCGCATTTTAGAAGGATTTGGAATCCATTTGACTGCCATGGTGGAGGAAGAACACATCCACGACTTAACTGAAGAAACAAATCGACGAAGCAGGTTGGCGCCATTTAGAGGAGGACAAGTGGCCACTCCCTAAGCGTTCATGATGACACCGAACAGGGAACTCCAAGCGCAGTTGCACAAGTCGAATCGACAGAGGCGGAAGAGGAACCGAACATGCATAGGGGTCGAATGGCTAAAGCCATGAATAGGGACAGTCCAATCAAGAGAAGAGACAGTTTGTCGAAGTCGAGAGATGGAAGAAGTGGAACAGTGAACCCAGAGAGGAGGACTGAACACAGAGAACAGTGAAGCAAATCAGAAGAGATAGAGGGCCGAGCTGACCAGAGGCAGCATTGAGCACCAGAGAGCTTGAAGATTCAATCCATCTCATAGAGGAATCTGTCTGGACTGAGCATCACATTTGACTCTTTCCACTGTAGACCAGAAGGTCACAGGGCTGGTAGGAAGAAGAAGAGTCTGTGCACTCCAGTGGCTTGGGGAATCCAAGAACCACCCTACCAAGTAAATCTGCTTCAGGAGAACTCATATTGAGTCCCTGTACTGTAATTCTTTACTCAAAGGCACAATAAAACAAGGCCACCACTGAAAGTTGGATTGGAGATGTAGCTCTGGAGAATAGGGTGAACTCCTTATTAAATTTCTTGTGTCTTTGCGTTGCCTACTATATTTCTCTACTGTCTTTCCATTTTATTGTTTGTGTATTGGCAATCTGATCGATTCGTTGCTTCAATAACACAGAACACACACCAGCACATGAGTCTGTAATACCTTTGTTTAATAAATCTTTAACTGATGTCACTCATAGGGTGAATATCAGATCAAGTGGTGTCAGAGCTCTAGGCTGCAAGGTTAGAAAATCTTGTGTTGATTTAGCTGTGAATGCTCACAAGATCAAAGCTCAAATTAGGAGAAGGAGAGTTGGTGGAGACTAATCCTGAAATTGGGAGAGTCTATCCTCGAAAGACAATGTCAGAGGAAGGTTCTGTGGGACCAGACCCTCAATTCATAGAGAGTTTCCTAGCTATAAAGTCTATGGTTGAAGAAATGTACAGAGACTTTAGAAAGCAAAAGGTGGAAGATTCATTCGGCTCTAAATAAGAAAAAGAAGAAGATGAGTCTCACTTCCATGACCACTCCAAAGGAAAGGGGAAAGAGGAAAGATTTCTCACACCTCCTAATAACCCTGTGCATAATAAGAAAGCATATTTGATTAAGCTAGATGTTAAATTTGATTTGCCTATATATGATGGAGAGCTAAATGCTGAAAGGTTGGACAATTGGATTAGACAAATTGATGTGTATTGCAGGGTACAGAATATAGACTCAGACAAGAGTAAGATTCAACTGGCAAGCCTACACCTAGGAGGCACTGCCTTGGTTTGGTGGGAAGGCAGAACCCAAGATGATATGAAAAGACATGGCAAGACCATCTCTGTCTGGAGTGAATTTGTTTTCGCAATCAAGAAGCAGTTCTATCCATTGTCCTACATGCAACAAGCCATGATGATTTGGAAAACTCTTCGACAGTTGAAAGGGAAAAGTGTGCAATGGTATACTCAAGAATTCAGAAAGAGAGCATTGATGTTGGGTATCTCACTAGACTCACCAGAGACTCTTTTGAAGTACATTGGTGGTCTACACAGCTACATGAGGCATACCATCCTCATGTTTAATCCCACTAGTATAGATGAGGTATCTGTACAAGCTACTCATCTAGAGGCTAGAGGAAAGAATGGAAATCTAGAAGTTGGGGGACCATCCCAACCCACTGTAAGCAAGAGCAAGGAGAAAAGAAAGCAGAAGTGGAAAGCAAGGAAGGCTAACACTGCATAGAAAGCCAAAGCTTCATGCACTCACTGTAAAAAAGAGGGGCATGATGATGAGCATTGTTGGATTCTGCATCCAGAGCTGAGACCTAAGAAGTCCGAGGGCAAGAAGAAGAAGACAACTGCAGCTATTGAGAAAGATTTAGGGTCAGACTCAGGAGATGAAACAACTATAGCAACCACAGGTATAAAAGGTAAGAATTTTGAAGCATATACTAGTAATTCTGCTCAATATGTTATTGATGAAGAAAATGAGAGAAAAGGACATGAGCTTTTCCATATTCGAGTTATTTCCAAAAATCAAAAGATTGATACTTTGCTTGAGAGTGGCTCACAAGTAAATTTGATTTCTGAAGAAATTGTAAAGAAATTGGGATTAGAAACTACACCTCACAAGAAACCATACCCATTAGGATGGTTGAATGATAAAGCACAACTTCAAGTGACTAGACAGTGCAAACTCAAGTTTTCTTTTGGGTCAGCATTTGTAGATGAGGTTGAGTTAGAAATAATTCCTTTGGATATATGTGGAATTGTTTTAGGAAGTCCTTACTTGTATGATAGAAAGGCTAGTTTCTATAGAGCTAAGAACAAGTATCTACTTGTTAAATATGGAAATAAATACTTTTCAAGAGCTCATAAGCTCAAGAATAATTATACTTTCATAAACTCAGGACCAATGAAAAGCATGATAAATTCATGCAAACAATTCTTATTGATGGTTGTAAAGGAAAAGAAATCTGATAAAACCAATGTATTTGAGGGTTGTAATGTTGAACAACAAGCTGATATAGAAAAGGTTGTTTCAGAGTATGATGTCTTATTTCAGGAACCTAAAGGTCTGCCACCCAAAAAGGGAGTAGTACATGATATTATTTTGTAGCAAGATGTTCCATTGCCTAACATTGGGATGTACAAGTTGTTTTCTTTAGAGAATGCTGAAATAAAGAAGCAGGTGCAAGAGTTGCTCGAGAAGGGCTTCATCAGGCCTATCACATTACCATGTGGGTCACCAATCATTTTGGTGAGAAATAAAGATGGCTCGTGGAAAATGTGCATTGATTACCGAGCACTGAATAAGATAACAATAAAAAATCGTTATCCCCTTCCTCGCATAGATGATCTCCTAGATCAATTGAAGGACGTTGTTTATTTCACCAAGCTGGATTTGCATAGTGGATACCATCAGGTCAGAGTTACAGAGCAATATGCATGGAAGACTGCTTTCAAAACAAGGCAAGGATTGTATGAATGGCTGGTTATTCCTTTTGGCTTAACTAATGCTCCTGCTACTTTCATGATATTAATGAATGATGTACTCAGACCTTTTCTTGATGATTTTGTTATTGTGTATCTAGATGACATTCTGATTTTTAGTAAAACATGGGAAGAACATTTAAAGTATGTTAAGCAGACATTAGATTTTTTGAAAAGAGAAAAACTTTATGTTAAAATCTCAAAATGTGAATTTGGCAAAACATCTCTAAACTACTTGGGTCATATAGTAGGGGGAGGTGAATTGAAAATAGATCCCTCTAAAGTGGTAGTCATTTTGAACTGGCCTAAATCCAGGTCTGCTACAGAAGTGAGAAGCTTCTTAGGAGCAGCACATTATTGAAGGAAGTTAATTTCTAACTTCTCCTCGATTGCGGCTCCCTTACATGCTTTAACAGGATTGAATACAGTGTTTTAGTGGGGAGGCAAACATCAGAAAGCCTTCGACACCTTGAAAGAAAAAATTAGTGCACCACCTGTACTAGCACTGCCAAATCTACAAAGACCATTTGAGATCCAAACTGATGCCAGTGACTATGCCATGGGAGTAGTGTTGTCGCAACACGATAAACCCATATGTTATCTTTCTGAGACTTTTAATCATGCAGTAGTTAATTATCCTACATATGATAAAGAATTGTATGCATTAGTTCAGAGTGTGAAAAAGTGGAAACATTCCCTAATGGGCAAAGAGATAGTAATACATAATGATCATCAACCACTTCAATATTTACACTACCAAACTAAGTTGCAGGAATCAAGACATTACAGATGGATGGGTTTTCTACAACAATTTCACTTAGTCATCAGATATAAAAAGGGCATACATAACAAGGTTGCAGACATGTTATCTAGACCCATTATAAATGCATCTACCATACTTAAGCATAATTCTGTGCTACATGAAAGCTACATAGAACAATATGCTCAGGATATGGACTTTAAAGATGTATATGCAACTTTGAGTCAAGGCAAAAGAGTGGAAGAATTGGACTATCATGTGAAGGACCGACTCTTATACCATTGTGGGAAACTCTGCATTCCAAAAACTAAGAGGATAAAGATAATTAGGGAAGCACACACTTCTCTGATATCAGGTCACTTTGGGGTAAGTAAAACAGTTGCATAGTTGCAAAGATTCTGCTATTGGCCGAAAATGAATGAGACAGTTTCTAGATATGTAAGCGGGTGTGCCATGTGTGCTAAAAGCAAGCCTAGCAATAGAAAAATAGGCTTGTACACTCCATTGCCAGTTCCTTCTCACCTTCGGGAAAGTGTTTCCATGGATTTTGTTGGAGGACTTCCTAAATCTAGGAAAGGTCATGATTATCTATATGTTGTTGTGGATAGGTTTAACAAAATGTGTATTTTGATACCTTGTAGTAAATAGATCACAGCTGGACAGACTGCAAAATTGTTCTTCAAACATGTATGGGTTCATTTGGATTACCCAATTCCATTGTATCTGATTGAGACACCTGATTTTGTGGGAAGTTTTGGTCTAGTCTGTGGGAACTGATGGACACCAAGTTGAAGAAAAGCACAACTTTTCATCCACAAACAGAGGGCCAGACAGAAGTAGTAAACAGGTCAGTGATCCGGTTACTAAGAGGGTATTATAGCAAACATCCTAAGCTTTGGGATGGACACTTGTGTTATGTGTAGCATGCTTACAAAAGAGCCAAACACTCTTCTACACAGAGATCTCCTTTTGAGACCTGTTTTGGTTTCACACCAAGGTCTCCTTTGGATTTTGTCTTTGGTAAAGATACCATGGTTGATGGACACAGTGATGTGGACAAGGAAACTGGGTTCATTGAACCGATCCAGGAGATCCACCAGGCAGTACAGGAACAGCTATAAAAGAGCCATGCCAAGTATAATGCTAGGCATTATAAGCATCGGATGGAGCATAGTTTTCAGGTTGGAGACCAAGCCTGGCTGTATATTAGCAAGGAAAAGATGCAAGGTGAAGGTAAAAAGTTAAAGCCCATCAGGTATGGACCTTTTAGGATACTTGAGAAGATTGGTGAGCATTTTTTTCGCATTGATTTACCAGCTTACATGCACATCTACTCAGTCGTAAATGCAGATTGCTTGAGATTGTTTGAACCTTCACTGATTGAGGACCCTGAAGAGCAAAGTCAATTGCCTTCTATTGATGACCTGCTACCTGAATACCTTAATGAGTTGCAGGAAGACACAGTGCTAGACAGGAAGGTGAGGATAACGCGCAGGGGAGATGTTGAGTACCTCAGGATTGGGCTCAAAGGTTCAAAGCTGAGCAGCGCAAAGTGGATTGAGATTGGACAAGTGAAGAAACAATATGCTCACTTAGTCGATGCTTGAAAACCAACTTTTGGTGGTCCAAAAGCTTTTTCAGTGGGAAGGCCGTGATCCGAATTGGATCCATAGAAGATTGTCAAAGAACCATGACTGTATCAGGTCGAACAAATCTCTAAAGAATTCAAAAAAGCGATCAAGAATACCCTTTAACCAGTGGCAATTGTAGCCAATGTGGAATGACAAGGACCTCGGTCAAAGTGCGCTGACCGAGGCCCATGGAGACCGTGCAGGAGGTCAAAGTAGCCTCTGGGAGCCCCAGAATGGGAAAAGGAGGTGGAATTTGATGCACTCATTGCTGGGCGAACAGGGACGTGAAGGAAGAGCCCGAGCACTCGGTTGCATGGGGGAACTGGAGAACCGTGGGCGGAAAAGGAAAAAGCACTGAAAGTACAAGGCAGGACCCATGCTCTGGAAACTGGCGGTTTTGATTAGGGCACCCTTAAACAGTAAGAGGTTTTGGATGAGAGTGGAGTGATTCCATACATTGATCGACGCGTGGAAGGTGGATGTGAGAGAAAACCGTTGTTGATCGCGCGTTATCGGTCGAGCAAGTCAACCGCGTGAAAAATATGTATGGCATCAGATCTGGAGGACTCAGATCGGAAGGCTGAGATCGCGCCCGATGGGGGAAGCAGATTCAACAGGGAATTAAGCCGTGTTTTAGAAGGATTTGG
Organism: Pinus tabuliformis; assembly: GCA_031772625.1. Lineage (NCBI taxonomy): Eukaryota > Viridiplantae > Streptophyta > Pinopsida > Pinales > Pinaceae > Pinus > Pinus tabuliformis. The sequence continues at coordinate 704,863,231 of CM062819.1, forward strand.
AATCCGTTTGACCGCGACGGTGGAGGAAGACCGCATCCACGATGTAACTGAAGAAACAAACCGACGAAGCAGGCTGGCGTCATTTAGAGGAGGACAAGTGGCCACTCCCTGAGCGTTCATGATGATGGCGAACAGGGAAATCCAAGCACAGCAGCACAAGGTGAATCGATAGAGGTGGAAGAGGAACCGAACAGGCATAGGGGTCGAATGGCTAAAGCCATGAATAGGGACAGTCGAATCAAGGGAAGAGATAGTTAGTCGAAGTCGAGAGACGAAAGAAGTGGAACAATGAACCCAGAGAGGAGGACTGAACCCAGAGAATAGTAAAGCAAAGAAGAAGAGACAGAGGGCCAAGCTGACCAGAGGCAACATCGAGCACCAGAGAGCTTGAAGATTCAAGCCATCCCATAGAGGAATTTGTCTGGACTGAGCATCACGTTTGGCTCTTTCCACTATAGACTAGAAGGTCACAGAGCTGGTAGGATGAAGAAGAGTCTGTGCACTCCAGTGGCCTGGGGAATCCAAGAACCACCTTGCCAAGAAAATTTACTTCAGGAGAACTCATATTGAGTCCCTGTATTGTAATTCTCTACTCAGAGGAACAATAAAACAAGGCCACCACTGAAAGTTGGACCGGAGATGTAGCCCTGGAGAATAGGGTGAAATCCTTATTAAATTTCTTGTGTCTTTGCGTTGTTTAATGTATTTCTCTGCTATCTTTCCATTTTATTGTCTGTGTATTGACAATCTAACTGATCCATTGATTCAATAACACAGAACACACACCAGCATATGAGTCTGTAATACCTTTGTTTAATAAATCTTTAACTGATGTCACTCATAGGGTGAATATCAAATCACAAACACGGCCACTGAAAATTGCAACATTTTTTGTAGGAAGAGAAAATTATGTTTCTTTTTTCCAAACATGTATGTTAGTGTATTATAGTTTAACGAATATGCTTTCTTATTATCATATATGGTTTCATACTTTAACAAAACATTCGTTAAGACTTCACAATGTTTTATTATTCAGTGAAATATTTGCTAAGATATTACAATATTTTATAATTGAGTCAAGGAGTCACCATGACTTTATAAGATAATATAATCTCCTGAGAGATTCGCCAAAAAAATTATATATACATATTATATTATTGATAAAATTTCCTCCCATTTTTCCTATGTATGATTGGGATTCACCCATTTATTATACATATAAATTTAGGGTGGTTCTTAAAATTTTCCCTGATATGTGCTCAAAGAAAAGATGAAACAATGATTTTTATCAAAGACATATGAGAGTTGGTTGTGCCACAAAAGGCTTGGACATATGAACTTTGACTAGATTCTCAAGCTTAGTAAGAAAAATGTAGTCAAGGAGCTGCCCAGGATTTCAAAAGGAGAAAACAATTATTTGCAAATATTGTCAACTAGGAAAGAAAACTTGAGTTCCTTTCAAGGAAAAGCAGAACTCTTCAGTAAAGCCATTGCAGGTGCAGATGGATTTGTGTGGACCATCTAGAATTTAGTTAACCATAGGTAAGCTATATTTTATGCTAATAATTGATGACTTTAGCAGGATGTTGTGGGTTTCCTTTCTTAGAAATAAATCTAAAGCTTTTGAGAAGTTTAAAGAATTCGAAGCTATGGTTTAGAATGATACCAAATGCAAAATAAAAATCATTAGGTTAGACAATGAAGGTGAGTTCACTTCAAAGGAGTTTGATGAATTGTGTAAGATGCATGGCATCACGAGACAATTTACCATAGCATAGACTCCCCAACAAAATGGTGTTGTAGAGAGAGAAAACACATCAATGCAACAATTAGCAAGAGAAATAATGACTGAGAGGAATGTTCAACAGAGGTTTTGGGTAGGGGTTATTCACATAGTAGTTGTCATTCCCAACAAAGCTCATTTTCAACCCAATAGTGAAAAAATTCTGTATGAGTTGTGATGTGGCAAACCAACAAGAGTTAAACAATTCAAAATGATTGGAAACAGATGCTACATCAAAAGAAATGATAAGAAACCTGGAAAATTCAATGCCAGAGCAGAAGAAAGAATTTTTTTGGGTTATTCACATAACAAAAAGTGTTATAGATGTTACAATAAAATCAACAACATAATAAGTGATTGTATATAGGTGAAGGTAGATGAACACGATGGTCAAGGAGTGAGACAACTTGGAAACGCTAGCATCGAAGAACTAGTAGGATTTGGTAATGAGAATGATGAGGCTAGAGATCCCCCAAGGTATGTACGAAAACACCATCCGGTTGATCAAATAGTTAGTGAATTAAATACTAGAGTGCAGACAAGAAGGAAGTTGCCCAATTCCCCTATGAAAGCACATTTTTCTCTACTATCCATGGAAGAAAAAAAGGATATTTTTCAAGCCAATCAAGATCAACATTGACTGAAGGCCATGAATGAAGAATTGGACCAGATTGAGAAGAATCATACTTGGGAACTTGTTCCAAGACCTACAAACAGAATGTCATTCACATAAAGTTGGTTTTCAGAAATAAGTTAAATGTATGTGGAGAAGTGGTAGGAAACAAGGCCAAGTTAGTATACAAAGGCTACACTCAAGTAGAAGGATTGGATTTTGATGATAATTTTGCTCCTGTTGCTAGATTAGATGCAATCAAAATATTTTTGGCATATTCTTGTTTCAAGAAATTTAAAATCTATCAAATGGATGTCAAATATGCTTTTATTAATGGAGAGCTACATGAAGAAGTTTACGTAGAGTAGCCAGAAGGATTTCAACTAACAGATAACCCAAATTATGTTTTCAAACTTAAGAGGGAATTGTATGGTGTCAAGCAAGCCCCTAGAGGTTCAGGGCTTGGTATTCCAGGTTATAAAGCTACTTGATCAAGTGTGGGTTTAAAGAGGAGAAACTGGACACAATTTATATGTCAAAGAAAAGGATGGAAAACTCATTGTGGTGGTAGTATATGTTGATGATATCATCTTTGTAAGTAATTAAGATTTGATGAAAAATGAATTTGTAGCTGATATGAAGGAAAAATTCGAGATGTTCATGCTTGGAGAGCTATCATATTTCCCTAGATTGTAGATAGTGTTGGCCCCTAAAGGCATTTTATTTCTCAAGGCAAGTATCTCAACGAAGTGCTAAACAAATTTGGCATGGAAAATGCTCTTTATTGAGCACTCCAATGGTGAAATGTTGCAAGATTAGTAAGATGGATGAATATCCAGAAGTGGACTAGACCTTCTATAGATCCATCATTGGAAACATTTTTTGTTTAACAACTTCAAGGCCAGACATCATGTAAGTTGTTTCAATATTTGGAATATTTCAAGCATATCCTAGACAAAGTCATCTCCTTGTAATTAAAATAATTCTCAGATATCTCAGAGCAACAATGGACTATGGAATGTGTTACCCAAGAGGTAATGATTTTTCATTTACTTTTTATACTAATTTTGATTGGGTAGGTGATATAGATGATCGAAAGAGCATAAGTGGTGGTGCTTTCCTTCTTGGAGAAAGTCTAATTTCATGGTTGAGCAAGAATGAAGCTTCCATCTACTTATCTATAACTGAAGTAGAATATATTGCAACAACTTCTTGTTATAATCAACTTTTGTGAATGAAGAAAACTTTGCAAGATGTACAAGTGTTTTATGGGCATTCAATCCCCATTATTTGTGACAATACAAGTGCAATCAGCATGTTAAAGAATTCATTCGTTTACTCTAATACCAAGCATATCCCCATTAAGTATCGTTTCTAAAGAGAGAAAATTACAACTCAGATTGTGAAACTGGAGTATGTGCCTACTAAAGAGCAAGTTATTGATATCTTCACTAAGCTACTTCCTAGAGAATAGTTTGAGTATTTGAGGAAAACATTGGGAGTCATTCCTTTTTCCTCCCTTCACTAGCTCATCCTCCAAGAGGAAGTAAGATAGTTGGTATATTTTTCAGCATATCAAAGTGAAGCTACCAGGTCCACAAGGATCAACATGACAGAGCAATATTTTTTGACCAGAGAAGCATTGTGACATGGGGAACATGTTGGTGTCTTTTCCATTGATGTCCAAGGGGGATAGATCTAGTGAAATCAAACAGATTTAAAACTAAGGGAGAGATATATGGAAGGAGAAATATAAATTGGGAGAAATATATCAAGCATAACAATAATACACAACAACAAAACTTTATCTCGGGGGGAGAAACACTCATGTCTTGCTAAGGGTGTTTCTAGAAGATCAAGAGGTGTTTTCTATTTATTTATTTATTATGTCCATCAATTCCAAAGGGGGAGAATATTGGAAATGTGTTGTCATTAATGTCAACAAGTGTCAATAGGTGGCAGAAGGAGGCATAAGTGTCAAAGATGGAGTAGGTTCCAGGCATAAGAAGAAAGGTCCAGGTGCAAAGAATAAACAATAATTTTAAGCCATTTTTATGTAGTATATAAGGTCAAATGCCACATCGAACCCACCCAACTAGAAAGTACTTTGAAATATATTTCTAATGGTATAAGGAAGTCCTAAAATGGCCTCCATGATTGAAGGATAGATCTAGTCAAAACTATATGACCCCAAATTTAAAATAAGAGTTAACAGAGGCTTTGGTGGACCCTTTGGCACATAGCCAAAGTTGGCATAAGTTTCAACCTCAACTGAAAGACTAGAGATGCGACCAAATAGAGGGATGGGCAAATTTAGGTGACAACGCAACAACAAGGCACCTCATTGGCTTGGGAAAAATCTTAGAACCCTGGAAATCTTGGATCCTGTAACATGTTTAGAAATCAAATTAATAAAAAAGTCGGGAGCTTCGGCCTTAGCGCTAGACATAGGTTCCATGCAGCGGTGGAGGACCAAGGGTGAAAAATGAAATATAAAGGGAAATAAGGTCCCTGACAATACTTTGAAGGGCTTAGCGACTAAGTGCCCAGCCTAAGGTCATTGGACCATGAATTATGGAGAAAAACCTTCAACTCTAGGGCTAAATGGGCTAAAGGCCACGTGGTGGAATTTAAACAACACTTGGAGATTGTTCATTCAAGAGAGGTATTGGTCCCAAGTAGTGGTTTCTAACTTTGTCAATCACATAGATCAACAACATAGATCCACCTCAATAACACCCCTCGTAAAACAATAAATTGCTCAGGGGTGGTCTCGAGGTTTGAAGGGCTTGAACCATGTGATTTTCTAAATAACAAAGGAAAGGGTTGCAAAACAAGTCCCCGAAGGATCCTTTCTCTCTTCTCTAGGAGGATAGGTGGAAACTTGTGATTGACTTGATAGGTAGTAGAGGATGATGTCAATAAAAACTAATGAGAGGTGGACACGTGGCATGAAGATATGGTGTTTTTTTGAAACCAAGTGGGTTGTTTCCATGCGAAATGTGTCACCACTCAGGAGGCACCAGGTGTCCCTAATGATGTCAACATGGATTTATCTCAGTGAGGTAATCTCAGAGGGATCAACCTGGAAGATTGGCAGTGATGCCAAGTTGTAGAGTACACATCGACACCGACAATGGACATTGTTAGGTCCTGATACTACTAGTGTAACCCCTTATTGTTATTAGTGCAACCCCCTTATTGTATAATTGTGCCCATGTAGTCCCCATATTTTTATTATTGTGCCCCATAGAAGCCCACTATTGTTATTGTTGTTCCCTTACAATATTATTGTTATGTAGGCTCTAATTATATTATGACCCCTTAGACTCTTATATACAGAAAGGAGGTATTGTCATTTGTATCATCCAAAAATTATTTATTTGTGTAATGTAAAGGAGGTTTCCCCCTAAAAGAGGCTTATTTTGAAGTTGTTGATCTATCTCTTCATCTATTTTGTGAGCTGGTTGCATAACAGTTGGTATCAGAGTTTTGGATTCTAGGGTTTCACTACTTCAAACAGGTCGTCGTGGAATTTTCGCTATAACTTTTCTCTATGAAGATTAAAAACAATAAATTTGAGTTGAAATCTTGATAAACCTCATTTATGAGTTTTAGTTCATTTCTCACTATATTTTTGGAGATATTATTTGAGGAAGTTAGGGTTTTTGTACACTCCAGAATTCGATCTCAAGAAAGCAACCTTGGGAAAATCGTCATAACTTTCTCTTTGAGAATCAGATTCAGATTTCGTAAAATGTAACAGAAATAAGACAAACTGTAGTTTTTTGGGTATTGTTTTCAAGGCGAAGGTCAAAACAGTGACACATGGAGATTCGTACAAGTTTTATTTACTGAACCAATTTATAATCAGATCATTGTGGGAGATTGGGCATAACTCTTTCTTGGAGAATCAAATCTCGATCAGACTTGTTGGGTTGGAAATAGGACTCGGAGGGCTACCACAAAATGAAATTTAAGAATTTGGAGATCTGAAATTTCAGAGTGAAAATCATTTCAAGATTGAGCTCCTAGAAAAATAAAAAGAATGAATCAAATCAAGGAAATAGAAACACATAGTAAGCAAAATTGGATGGATGATTTGAAGAATGTGATCGAAGCTAAGATAAATTCTTTTATCTATGCCATGGAAGCTAATATCGATGGTATAGAACAAAAATTTAAAGGCAACATGGAATATTTGAAGAAAGACAGGGAAGGTTTGAAGGAAGGTTGCACAAAGTTGCTACAAGAAAGGCTTCCTAATGACAGAAAGGTAGTAGAGGAAACTCATGATGAGAACAAGAGAAATCTTAATCATGATTTCATAGAATCTAACATTGGATTGAAGACCCACCATATTCCAAAGATAGATATGAGAAAGTTTGATGGAAATGATCTGGTAACTTGGATACTACAGATGGAGCAATATTTTGATCTACATGATGCTCAACTACCACAACAGGTACACATTGCATCTTTATATTTAGGACCGAATCAATTTGTATGGTATAGAGGGCTTTGATCTAGTAAATCACTTGTCACCTGATCATTTTTCACGGAGGAAATAGTAGCACATTATGAGGATACAAAGAGAAACGCCTTCTTTAGACAATTGATAAATCTCAAACAAAAGGGTTCGATGGAAAAGCACATTGAGGACTTCCAAAAACTGAATATAAGGATAAATGATATTCCAGAGAAGCATAGGATTGAAGTCTTCATAGGGACTTTAAAGGATAACTTCCAACATGAGATTCACCTTTGGCAACTTGATTCATTGGAGAAGGCATTCAGGTTGGCAAGAAAAATTGAAAGCAAAATTATGGCAACAAGGAAGCCTACCACTCATAACTATAAAGATGGAAGTGTTGTTGTTCATAGCCTCCCACAATCTATAAGGTTGACACCACAAAATTTGGAGGAAAAAAGAGCAAAAGGGCTTTGTTACAGTTGTGACAGAAAATACACTAAAGGTCATATGTGTCCTCAGAATAAATTAATTTACATAGATGGGGAAGAGGAGGAAGAAAAGGAACAAGAAACATCAAAAGAAGAGGATATACACAAGGAAACAACCCCAGAGAAAGAAGAAATGAATTTTACCATAGCTTTTAATGCATTGACAAGAATTATCACTCCTCAAACTCTCAAGATAGAAGGACATATCAAGAAGAAAAAGGTAATATTTTTGATTGATTCGAGTAGTACCCATAATTTTATTCATTGTAAGATAGCAAAGGAATTGAATTGTTTCCTATATACAGCACCAAAGTTTTAAGTAATGTTTTCAAATGGAGGAACCATAAATTTCTCTGGAAAGTGCCATAATATCAAGCTATCCATGGGAGAATATGTCATGAATAGTCCAATTCTTTCCATTCCACTGGGTGGTGCTGATGTTGTACTAGGAGTCCAATGGTTATAGTCTCTGGGGATGATAAATTTCAATTTTCAAGAACTTTTCTTGAAACATTTTTGGGAAGGAAAGGACATTGAATGAAGGGGTATCGCAAGGAAACCAAGAAAGATAATAATCTCTAATGGCATGACAAATCTTCTAAAGAAAGAACAATGGGGCGTAATTTCACAATTATGTTCACTAGAGGTTCAAACAACAAAATCATCTATTTCTATTGATCTCCAAAAAGTATTGGACAATAATTCTAAGTTTCAAGCAGTGGAAGTTCACATCGAGCATCAAAAAAAGTTCTCCAACTCTGAAAGGATAACCTCACTTTGGCACAGAATCAAATGAAACAATAGGAAAATCAACATTCCAGAAAAAGAACTTTTGATGTAGGTGACTAGGTATTTTTACGGCTACAACCATACCAACAAATGTCCCTCAAGAAAGATAATAAGGATAATAAATTATCACCAAAGTGTTATGGTCCTTACAAGGTGTTGCAAAATATTGGTACTATGGCATACAAATTGGATATTCCTACATCTTCTCGAGTGCACCCAGTTTTCCATGTTTCATGCTTAAAGAAGGTTATAGGTGATAAGCTCCGAGTTCAAACAATATTTATGGAACTTGACGAGGAAGGAAAAATCATATTGGAACCTGAAGTAGTCATGGAAACAAGAACCTGAAAGCTACGAAATCGATCAATTTTAGAGTATCTCATAAAGTGGAAAAACATACCCGCTGAAGATTCCATTGGGAAGATGAGAATTTTATACAGAAGCATCCAAAACTACATAAGCGTTGAGGAAAATAGAATTTTTGAAGGAGATGGTCATGTTATGTACCTATACTACTAGTGTAACCCCTTATTGTTATTAATCCAACTCCCTTATTGTATTGTTGTGCCCATGTAGTCCCCATATTATTATTTTTTGTGCCACATAGAATCCCACTATTGTTATTGGTGCACCCTTACAATATTATTGTTATGTAGGATCTGATTATATTGTGACCCCTTAGACTCCTATATATAGAAAGAAGGTCCTGTGATTTGTATCATCCAAGAATTTTTCATTTATGTAATGTAAAGGAGGTTGCCCCCTCTAGGATGCTTATTTTGTAGTCGTTGATCCATCTCTTCTTCTATTTTGTGATTTGGTTGCATAACAGACAGAGTGGAAGCTAATGAATAGAGGACGAGGCAGACCCCATTGGCCGGCTCATCTTGGATCCTATAATTCATAACTTTTATATAATTTCAATTGAAAAGAATATTTGAGAGTCGTTAACAAATAAAAAAAAGCCCCAGGCAGGATTTAAAAGAGCTTAGCACTTGGGGCCTAAGCCGATGGTCACAAAGACCGGTCTTATGGCGATAAAGTAGGAAAATGAGTCACTGAAGGGGGCTTAAGCCCAAATTTGGAGAAATTAGAAACTAAGCCAACTTAACTATAGATAAAAATAGCATGCAGACTACTAAAACCTATAAAAGTCAATATTAGCTAAAATTTGCAAATAAACTCAGTTCAACTGGAAGAAAAGGATAGTTAAGGTCAAAGAACATGGTGAGTTGGTCTAGAAGACTGAAATAAACATGCAGTGGGAAATTAAAAAGCACTTGGATAGATCTAATGCAAGATTCATGCCAAAATTACCAAGCTAAAAATTCTTTATAAGCAGGCTTGTGTAAATATTTTGAGATATAGGTCTCGAGAGTTTATAAGTTGGTGTTTTCATAGTAATAAGAAATTGTTGTAAGTGCTTTTCTGAAGTGGTGATAGAGATTCAATTGTTTTTAATGCAGAGAAGACAATCATTGATCCTCACGTGAAAAAGGATGAAAGATAGAACATTGAGTGCAAAATTAAGTTGTACCTTTCTCATCAAAGGTTGGTTCTCCTTCCAGTGGGTGATGGAGAATAGGTGGGGTTGTAGCTCCATTTAGTTGTAACTTATAAACTAGGAAGTTGTAGATTCCTACTGGTTATAGCCAGGATATTTTATTTGCAAGTTGTGCTTTCCCCTATTAATAAAATGGAGAAACATGTTGCAAAGTTATTTGTTACTTAAATATTCCATTGATTGCAGAAGTAGTTGTTTATCATATTTATCGTTGAAATTTCTCTTTGTTGTCTTATTGTTCTCACACAAACTAAAATGAAATTTTGAATTGGTGAAATTGCTACAATACTGATTCATCCCCTCTTAGTATTAACCTAGTTTCCAACACATTGAGGGATTTATCCTAATAAATTTAATCTTATTAGTTACATAAATTATTTTTTACCTAACATGTTTCTCTCTCATAAAAAAGCACATGATCATTAAAATAAGTCTTATGAAATTCATTATTTATAAATCGTCTAAACATTTTTATTGTTTATCTTCATTACATAAATAATAATAAAAAAATTAAAAGGAGATATATTTCCTGATGTATTACTCTGTTGAATAGAAACGTATGATTAAAATATTATAAGTGTGCAAATGAAAAATTTGTTTAATTATGCTAAGGAAAATAATTTTTTTCACCACGATAATTCATGACATAAATTATTACAACCATATACATTCTATGCAGAACCATTTTACTATTGCAATATAACTCATTTCTTCCTCCTTGCTTGATGTAGTCACTTTTAATTTTTTTAATGAATCTTTAACATTGACTATGTAATCTCTGGTTTATAAGAATAATTTCTTGTAACATATAAGAATTGGTTAGATCCAAATGTTCAAATAACACAATCATATTAGTAGGTGCACTCTCATTTATAATTAAGAAAATAATTATAAAATAATAAATGTTGTCATATACGAATTGTGTTCCCATTTGCTTTACTAATTTTGCACTTTGATTTCCTGATGATGAGCCTCAGTTGTAGGTTGAAAATGTTGATTTAAATATATTCTTGAATGGGATAGATCTTGAAAATCAATTACAACTATAAAATTAAATAACATTAAGAAGTAAAAGATAAAAGATAGAATAACATTGACTTTTGAAAAAACATGTAAATGGAAATAAGAAATAATATAACTTCTAGAAGTAACCACTATGAGTGACGAGTAATGTTGTCATGTTACATTATTGATGTGATTTTAAAATTGTGCCTAGGATTAGGCACTAAAGTAATGCATGCATATTTCAAAGTGGAAATATGAGTTAAAATTAAACAATTTAATATAAATACTTACGTTAAATGTTATAAGAAACATAGGCATTGTGCCATTAAGTTCTTGAATTGATGATGACATCAAATATGATTTTAGTCCTTTCTTTTGAATCAATAGTAAGTTCTAAATTGTGGTTTAGATCAATTGCTTATCTTATTTTTGAATATGTTAGTATATTCAAAGGAATTATAATGACTTCAATTAAATTCCCATGCACTAAACTTACTTTTGCTTTAATTATGTGAAATTTACGATTGAAAAGGAGTTCTTCTAACATCATCTTAGCTATTATTTTATGTTCTATATTTGGTAGATATTTCCACATTCATATTATATTTTGATTCGAATCTTAGAAGTTTATTTGTTTATTTATTTTCTATCTAATATTTTCTCATCACATCTATCTAAATCACCTATCAATTTGTTACATTAGTTAGATTTTCTAGAAAAAATGCCAGATGAGACATCCATCCCATGATGAAGCTTCCATGCTAACATGTAATACAATGTCAATTCATCCTTTATGAAAGCATGCATAATGATAAATATTCATTATTGAGTAGTCCAAAAATACTGTGTCTTCCACCTAATACAAAGTAAATTTTCTGTGTAATCAAGATTTATTTCAACACCATGGAAATATCAACCATATCTACTAATAGTTTGCTAAATCTCAAATTAAAGTCCCACTGCATTACATTCATTTTGCACATACATATTCCTAAACTTGAAACCTTGAACACAATAAATACTATCAAACATGTATGAGAGCATGAATGTCAACTCTCTGATTATACTCCCCATCTATCCATATGGATGAATGGCCCCTAATACTACACCTTTCTAAATGAAAAAGAGAGGGAAGGAACCAAAGACATATAATTAGTCAAAGTTCAAGCATGCTCACACCATTCCCACCTTTTTACCCTATTCAATCTCACAATTTATTGTAGTTTCTATAACAATCTTGTCTTTAAGATGTGAATTATTAATAAGGCCCTTTTAATTATTTTTTCTAGAATTTATTTATTTTTACTCATTTGGTTTTTACTTTAAACCTATTTGTAAATATTTTCTTTCAATTCTTTTAACCTGGTATGATATTTAAGGTTTTATGAGTTTTCATAATTTGTTTTTATGTTTTTTCCTTATTAATTTAATCTAATTTAATTTCTGGTTCTTTTTTGTAGAAGCCTAAATTTCTAAGGAAAAATATCTTTTGTATCTAGACTTATTTTCCAACTTGTAATTGTAATTCTCCTAGATCTCGGATAAATTTGGATAAGGGTCATCCATATCAGGATCAAACTTCAACATTATAGGGACAATCTAGATGTTGGATGTTAATTCCATGTATCTGGATTAAAGGGAAATACATATTACCACCATTTCAGTTTCACAACTGCCCAAATTGTGGATATTATTTTTATTAAGAGCCTCTTTCTTTATTTTTTTATATTTTTCCATTAACACATGGTAGTTGATAATATGAATATCAAACTAGCACCATCATGGATGTGGAACATGATATGCCATTGCTAACCTGTCATATGCCACATCATTATATGTAGCATATATTTAGCCATTTTATGCTGATGTGTAAAGTGACCTAATTTGATGGTGTGAATGGTGAATATTATATCCATATCTAAAATTAAACTACCATATTAGTTGAATGTTTCAGATGTCAAATACCCAATGACATAGTTTTGAGTGACATGTATATAGGTCTAAATGATAACTCATTGTAATTCATTTGAATGACTTAGGTACTTGAGACCTTGCATTATCAATTATATCTGAATTCGAAAGGCATATTTATTGCAAATCATTCAAACATATAAAATCTCGAATAACTTAACCTCAAGTAATCAAGATATGGAAGGCATGTTTATTGTGATTCATTTAAATATTCTAGAAATTGGATAACTTAACTGCAAGTTATAAATATTCAGATATGGAAGGAACATTGGTTGTAACTCATTCACAAACCCTAGATACAAGATATCACGTATTTTCAGTAACATCTAAATTCAAAAGGATTAATTATGATATTTTTTTTATACCCCAGATGTTCTATATTCTCGATATTTTTTCGCAATTAGTTTGTATATTTTCAGTAACATCTAGATTCAAAAGGATTACTTATGGTAATTATTTCTATACCCTAGACGTTCTACATTCTGGATATTTTTTTTACAACTAATTTGTATCTAGAGATCTGGTATCATGTGAGGTGGATATTTTTTTCACAACTAATCTGTATCTAGATATATGGTATTATGTGAGGTGGTATTTCATTCACATTCTTTGGATTCTAGATATCCATTTCATAATTATTTTATATGGATATATTTATGGACATGTGGTATGGTATTTCATTTAAATCATCTGAATATATAGATACTTAAATATTCAAACCATTATAATCTATCCAAATTCCTTCCTACATCAACTTCCAGTCATAAGCTATGTTCCAAACCATTGTAATCTATCCAGATTCCTTCATACATCAAATTCATATAGATTCTAGATATCCATTTCATATGCTATGTTAGTTTTAACTATAATAAGTTCCAAATCATTGTAATATATCCAAATTCATTCCTATGTCAACTTCATATAGATTCTAGATATCCATTTCATATGCTATGTTAGTTTTAACTATAATAAGTTCTAGATATCCATTTCATAATTATTTTATATGGATATATTCATGGACATGTGGTATGGTATTTCATTTAAATCATATGGATATTTAGATACTTAACTGTCCAAACCATTGTAATATATCCAAATTCCTTCCTACATCAACTTCCAATCACGTGCTATGTTAGTTTTAAACCAATTAGAGTTAGATCTATGTTTCACTATCTATCTTTTATGTCCATGATCACATGCTATGTTAGTTTTAAACCAATTAGAGTTAGATCTATGTTTCACTTATCTATCTTTTATGTCAATGATGATGTGTATTTGTTGACATGGAATTTATCCATTTCATAAGTTCTAAATATCCATTTCATAATTATTTTATAGAGACATATTCATGGAGATGTGGTATGGTATTTCATTTAAATCATGTGGATATTTAGATACTTAACTATCCAAATCATTGTAATCTATCCAAATTCCTTCTTAACTATCCAAACCATTGTAATCTATCCAAATTCCTTCCCAACTATCCAAACCATTATAATCTATCCAAATTCCTTCATAATAGGTTAGTTTTAAACCAATTAAAGTTAGATTTATGTTTCACTTATCTATCTCTTATGCCAATGATGAGGATCCAAATTCCTTCTTAACTATTCAAACCATCGTAATCTATCAAAATTCCTTCATGATAGGTTAGTTTTAAACCAATTAGAGTTAGATCTATGTTTCATTTATCTATCTCTATGCCCATGATAAGGTGTACGCATTGACATGGAATTTTCTGATAGATTAGTTTTAAACCAATTAGAGTTATATCTATGTTTCACTTATCTATTTCAATGAGGTGTATGCGTTGACATGGAATTTAAAGAAAAGAGATTTTCATATCCATATTAAATATATGGCTCCAACTCTATTTCACTTATCTAATATGGCTGTAACTCTATTTCACGTATCTATCTTTTATGTCAATGATGAGGTGTACGCGTTGACAGAGAATTTAAAGAAAAGAGTTTTTCATATCCATATTATATATATGGCCAAATTTAGATATGGCTCTAACTATATTTCACTTATCTAATATGGCTCTAATTCTATTTCACGTATCTATCTTTTATGTCAATGATGAGGTGTACGCGTTGACAGAGAATTTAAAGAAAAAAGTTTTTCATATCCATATTATATATATGGCCAAATTGAAAATTATGCTAGTTGTGCTATCATCTATGTCATATGTTATGTCGCACATGAAATATGTTATGTCCATAAGGTATTATAAACTCTTTTTGCATGGTATTAGGTTGATGTGGGATAAATATTCAAAATTATGTAAATAGAAAATGATAAGCCACTTGTTGAGATTAACTCATGCTTTTCATACAAATTATCAAGTAGAAATTCTATTTCTAGAGATTAAATTTGGTTAAATACAATTTTCATAGAATAAATAATAGAAATGAATTTATTTCCAATTATTTTATGGTTTTATATAATATTATTTGGGTATTGTAATTTGAAGTTCTTTTAGAAAGTTTCTTGATTATCTTGTTTTTTTTTTTAAATTTCGCATATTTATAAACCTAAGAAATGATATCAACGATCATGAGGACAAACAGAGCGAGTGAATAACGAAAAAATGGGACAACTAAAGAAAAATATATTTTCAACCTCCTCAATCAAACACAATCATGTGGGCAACAAATTTCAATTTTCTATACAATATGAAATTCCTTTAATAGGAAAATAAACAATATGTATAAACATTACTGATTAAAAGGAATAACAATGAAGTTTTCCATACGATTATATTATGAGATACGAGTTGGAAAATTTGAATGGATGTACTTAGAAATACATTAGTTTAAAAGGGAGCTCTTTCAATGGAGAAGGGCTAGAACATTTGTACCGTAAGTTGTATATTAGTATCAGTGAGAATAATAAATTTTGAAGGCCACGCTTGTGTTGTAAAAATTGATTGTTAGAAATTTTAGTTGTTCATATATATATTTATTAGATGGGAGATAATTTGTAATATTAATTTTGAATAATTATTTATTGATAAATAATAAAATATATATTTGAGATTTAATATTTTTAATATTTTATGAATTGTTTCTGAGGATTTAGTAGTTAATATTTTCTTTTGTATAAAAAAATATAAATTTAATCTTATCTTATCTATTTATCTATCTATGAAATAATAATTATAATTAAGATATATAAATCATATATAGTAGTTTTAGAGTAGATACATTTTCCATTGGATCAATATTATAATCCATACAAAATCTCTTTTGGTGGAAAACAAATCCACATAACAGTGCATATCACCAAACCAATTTAGATATTTTTATTGAGAGTTTCCATCGAGTGATACTTCCTCATTTTGTTGGTATAATTTTTCCATCCATAAAAACTTTTGGTGTTAGAGAGAGGATCAATTATTTTTAATGGCATGAAAATCTTTAGTCATAACTAAACCATCAAAATCATCCCATACACCACCTCAAAATGTACAAGTAAATAAAGCATCTAAATAAATTCCATTGTCTTCACAACCTTCTAGATTGCTCATGTCACAAAATTTTGTAGATTTTCCTACCTCACAAGAACTTGAATGACTGAGTAACCCTATCATGACTTATCAATCTGAAACCATTATTACAAGCGCAACTTCAGAATTCTGGTTGTTCAAACTTGCATTTGTTGAATGACAACTATTAAGAGTCCTCACCTAAACAAATAGTAAAGAAATTGGTCAGACTCTTATTGAATTCACTATTCTAGTGAAAGGTTGGATTTTAAGGAAAGAATGATCAAGTGCATCTCATGAGTTTTCAGAAGTTGAATTAGCTACTCATTTATCTAAAATTTTGCAAAGTAAAACTAGTATTAGGGAAATAATTTTTGAATTGTCTTATAACATAGGTAAACCATCATCTCCACCTATAAGTCCACTAGTTTCTCCACAAAGTTTTCCTAAGAAATGACCAAAAGGTAGTCCATATCACATCCACAATGTTTCACAACCACCTAGTTTAAGAACATGGATAATTGGCAAATCATGCCATGGCTACACCTAGGGCATTGACTTTATCGAGACCATTACACAATGTGCCAAAACATCCCAATAAGTTTCTTCCCAAATATTACCTAGATATTAAAGAATAAATAGAGGATCATGTAATTTAGTTTATGTTAGTTGTTAATTTAATGGGTGTTGAGCATGAAGATGTTATGTCTTGAATTTTTCTACTCACATTTGAAGGAAGGGTCTCTACATAGTAATTTCTAGTTCCTCAAGGGTCAACTACTAATTGAGATGAATTTGAAAATTCCTTTCTTAATTTTTTTTTTGCGAGGATAAGACATAACCACTCTATCTTATAATTTCCCATAATAAAAATGAATTTCATAAAAAAAAGTTAAAACTTTAACTAGACATTTTTAACCTTATTAGATAAAATACCTAAAGACTCAAAACCAATAACTAATATACTATTAAAACTTTATATGATCTCCCATATTCTATTTCCATATTCGTAAAAAGAGTAAGAAAAACTAGTTTAGACAATACTTTTAAAGATGCTCTAATGGAAGAAAAGGAAACACACATTATTTCTAACAAGTCTATGGTAGATGAGAAAATTAGTTTCCTATTGTAAAGAAAACCATAATAAGAAATAAAACTTGTGTTGAAAAAAAATGTTGAAGACATGGAAAACTTGCAAGTTATTGTTAAAATGATTTCTATCTATATAATTGATCTTAAAAAGAACTCTAGAAAAAGTACTTATAAGATACCTTGGGGAACTCCTTTAAGAAATTATACTCCATTGCTTCTATCCCAAAACCGTTTCTCTAAATAAATTCACCTCAAGGAGTTTCATCAAGAAAATCTCTACAAATCTCATGATGCTAATCATTTAGAAATAAATTTTGTAGAATTTGTAAACACAATTAAAGATTTCACTGAGATGGGGTAAGGGGAAATAAATCTAGTTAATAACCAGGAACTAGACGATGAACACATTCCTGAACCATCAAATAACATTTTAGGAGAAATTTTGGAAGCGTAATTGATGAATATTAGGATGGGGTTAAGGAAATTTTCATTTATCAAATGGGTACCAAAGGATCCTATTCGAATTCAAGATCTCTTTTAATTTCCTATCCTTTGCAGAAAATCTCTTCTAGTAATCAATCAATTTCCAGTGTAGGTAAATCTAATATAGTCTTTGATATGATAGACTATGATCTAGTTGAAGACATGAAGAAAACAAGGGTGAAGATTTCAATATATAAATTAAAAGAATTTACACAACAAAAAAATTAATCACTTTAGGATCTGTAAAAATAATTCACAAACTATTGGAGTCAAGGATGAGGGAAAAATAACTATGAAATATTCACAACAAAACAAATGAAATGTAAATACATCATTAATAGGAGAAAAATCTAGTTTGAAAACACCACTCTTTTTATTGACATTTGAAATTTATAACATAAGTTTACATAGTTTTTTATTGGATTCAAGGGCATATGCAAACATTATGCCATATTCAGTGTGCAAAAAATTAAATATTGAACAAAAAAAGGCCACTACACATATTGTATAATTCAATCATTCAAATTTAAATTTATTAGGAGAATTTAAAAATGTGTTGATTAGAATTTCCTCTATTCCTTAGGCTCATCAAGTCATAGGCCTTGTAGTTGTGGACATTCCAGGGTCATACAATTTATTAATTAGTAGGGACTAGTATGAGGAGCTTAATGGTTATTATTTAATGGATTGATCACATTTATGGTGACCATTTAATCATAAAATGAATAAAATTAAAGTAGAATGAGAAAGGAACATGAAACATACTATGACAGACTTAAACTATAGTAATGGGCCTTTATTTCTCTCACATTCAACACGTACCAATTATTATTTTGATTTAGTTTTTGGCAATTCTTTTGTTAAATCATCTTTCCTTGAAGATTTGTGTGAACAATATTATATCCTTCACACCACCTAGGTTTCTTTAAATAATTGTATAAATTCAAATACTAGTTGTATGAATTTAGTTTCAAATAATTTAAGTTTAAATGTGAATAAATAATTGTGTTTTTGTTTTTTCATGGCTCCAAATCAAGCAAGGGTTTAGATGTTGGATGCATTCTTAAGGATCCAAAAAGAAATAAACCTATGGTTGCTTGTAGATTCGATTTCTAATGTACAAATAATGTTATTGAACATGCTTTTTCCATGTATTATCAATTTTTTTGAATGTTAGTATACTCAGAAGTATGCAAAGTGGTTACTCGTTGGATGTGGAATTTAATTTTGCATCCAATGGGTGTCCACACTTTAAATTTGAGTAATACTATAAGGAGATGAGACGAGAATTTAGTTTTAATCTTTTCCCTCCAAAACATTTACTCACAGGGATGGAATAATCATCTTGAATCATATTGGATTTTCTAAAGTTAATTTTTTTAGTGCATTGCCTTTTTTTTAACCTAAAATTCCCCCGAATGGAATTCCTAACTTTTGATTCCATGATAGTTAATCGATTCCCTTTGTGGGAAATTTCACTTCTATTGTTGCAAGCATTGAAGCAGGGATGTTAAAAGACTCTTCTTTAATGGGCACCTTTCTTCTTGCTCCATTCGACTCATGTATATACTCCCAACATTAACCTTATTTATTCTATCACTTGTGAAACCCTTGGAGCTCCTGATCCTTGGGTGGTGGCTATGGAAAGAAAATATCATGGGGGCATAATGCCACCTTTTTTGAATTAATCACCTCTTTAGTAGTCCCACCACAACCTGATGAAAATTGTTAGAAACTCCATCTTAATATATAATATAATCAGACTACTCATACCACACAACCCATCACCCCATTAGTATCACATGACTCCCTTGATATTGAGCTTTCTTCATGCAAGGCCATCTTGGAGGTCATGGATTAATACATTAAGCCAAGGGAGACTATGCCTTATGATGCATTTTCTTTCCTAAACTAAAAAATGATGGAGCTTGGAAATCAAAATATTGAATTGTGCTAAGAGTAATTTCCTTAGTTATCTAATGAAGTACCACCCTTGGACCGAGTCAAGTCTAGGATTTTAGCACTGAAATTACAACGAAATTATCCACTCTAACTTCCTTGATCGATGAATGTCTCATACCCTCTTCATGTCTTAATCGTCATTATCAAGGAGCTATCTTAGCTCATGATACCATTCACCCTTTTATGTCCTCAGCTATTCCTAATAATTTTATGGTTTTAAGCCATCTCTAGAATCATCAACCTTTAGGAACATGGAACTTCACTTGGATGAGGTATGGCCCCATCATGGTGTTCCATATGGTTCCAACCACTACACAAGAGTTTGTAGACATCAGTTGTAATATTTGTTTATGCCTGGAAATAGGAACTACATTGCATAACCTATAAGATTATGTCATGCTTTTTACGTATGTATATAACACATCATAAAATGAAGACAAAAATATTTGTCGTAGTCTTCAGGTCTAGAGTCAATATTGGCATATAGGATTAGGATTCATCAATATTTCCACTGCATTATTGATATTTTCTAGACGATTTTACTATGCCTTAGGGCCCACCCCCATCAAGTTGTGGCACTAACCATGTCTTTTTGCATGTCGTAACTTCTGCGGTAGAGCTTACCCCTTATAGGTGCCCTAGAATAACACATGAATGTTGTTTTGGTACCCGTGTTGTGTTTATTCATATGTTCATGAATCCTTTTTGATGCACAACATGACATCATAATTGAGCCTCATGGATTTCTCTATTTAGTTTTCTATCCATTATTACCCTATATGGGGTCCCCACTCTTTTCCTTGTTGCTTTTTGGTCAACTATGCTCATGGTCTTCAATGTCTTGCTAGATGATGTCATATCAATGCTTTCATTCATTATACTTGTATTATCACAGTCATGGTTGACCTCTTTCCTTTTGCATCAAACTTTCCTCCATCTTGCAACCCATATCACCCTTTTAGAGAGATTTCTATGATGAGTGGATTTCCATTTTCAGACAATTTTCCACTGCCCCCTTGGTTTTCTTAGGACAGTTCCATTAGCCTCAGGAAAAGATGAATTGTATTATACCAGTCATATCTCTAGAATGAGCTTCATTTTTTTCTTCCTTTAATGCTTGTTGAAAAATGAAAATCTCGATGTTATTTTGCCATATTTTCATGCTTGATAAACTTACCTAAAAATGTCAATTACTTTATGTTCTTTCCTACTTGTTAGTCACGATGAATGTTGACAAGAAATACCTTTTCTATTCTCAACCTCATTAAACCATGAGAAGGAAATGAGTGTACCCTTACCTCTTATTTTGCCTCACTATAAAACTCATGAAAAAGGACACCATTCCAAGCATTCTTTTACATCTTCTTTCAGGCTCATTAAAATAGAATGAAAAAGACTCATATCGAGATCACTTGTATTTTTTTTTATGCTAAGTAAAATATGAAGGGGATCTAATATATAAGAAGGGAATGGGGAAAATGGAATTTTCTTTTTATGTTGTATCATGACAGTTGTATGTTGCAAATGAACATGGTGCTTGTTTGAGTCATACTCTTACAATTGGTATTTGATGGGATTTAGAGCCACACAATTAGCTTGAGTTGAGTCACTCTACTATTGAGTAATTATATCACATTATTCATCACCCTTCCATTCTATAGGATGTGGTGATGCCTCTAATTTTTCCACTATCTCAATTTGGTATTCTTTAGTCTATGTTGCCAAGTTCACATTTGTGTCGTTCCACTGTATGTTTAAGGGAAATCATAGTTAGCATCAACCATCTACATGTATCATTACAACTTTTGTGTCATACATCCCTATGTTAGTTTTGCATTAGTTCCTTAGTTTCTATCATTATATACCTCATCTTAGTGTTAGTTTTGTGTCGAATGAAGAGGTATACATTGAGTCCCTCCTTTGACATATCTCTGTCTATTGACATCAACACCTTATATGGGATGTAGATATAGAAATAGTCTAGTGCCTTGGAGCTTTCAGTCCTTAGTTGCAATATTCCTCGCGGTTGATAGAGGGTATTCCTTATTTGTTCATGTTGATCAATTTTGTGAAGTGCTTGACCTCATCTCATTCATTTGCACTCTACAAATTGTGATAGGTACCTTGGGAACCATTTTCATTATTGGCAGTCTACCTCATGTTTGTTAATAGGATCCCTCAATGCCTAGTAATTGTTGAAAATAACAAGAAAAAATATTAAAATTAGCATCTAGAAACTCCAATTTAATTTGTCCTTGAATTAAATTGTGAATTAAATCAAAATTCTATTCCCATAGCAACTTGTAATAGTTATTTAAGTTAAATTGACTTAATTAAATTAGGAAATTTGAGCTGGAAGTCTATCTAGAGTCATGTAGAGTGATCTCTAAATTTTAGGGGCCCAGATTGAGTTCTTTTGAGTTGTAACTAGATAACTTAGTTTATATGAGTTATAGTCAGTTAAACTAGTTCTAACTATTGGGGAACTAGTAGAGGTCTAGTAGTGGAGTAGTGTACGAGTGCATCACCAGTACCACACTATTTAACTAAAGATTCAATCATAAATAATTCATGCATGTCAGTTTAGAGGAAGACCTAGTTGAGATTAGAGTTCAAGGACAATGTACTATCAATTGTATAACTTTCCGAGTTGTACAGATGGTGCATGCAATCAGTTGAGGGCATATGTTTGGATTGCGTAGTTATGGGGAGGGAATTTACACATTAAATAGAGGCTAATTCCCTTAGGGATGGTGCAAGGAAGTAGAGGCTTGTAAGGCCAGTAAATTGGCTAAATGTTGGCCAGATTCAGCCTAGGAAGCAGAGAGTTAGATTTTTCTAGTGCAAGAATTGTTCGGGTTGAACAAGCATTGCATTTTCTTCTCAGATCTTCTGTCTAAAGTAATATATATAGTTGGGATTTTTAGCAGTTGCTTTACCTAGAGAAATATTGTGTTATGTGTGATTGATATTCTTCCTTTTATGCATATTGTTTTCATCAGTCAATTTTGGTTTCCGTTGAAGAGTAGAGTAGATTATTGTCTTGTGTTTTAGCATATCACATAAGATGTTGAATCTACAATACAAATCTGCATGCTATTGGAGTTAAAGACAATGTAGAAGAGGAGAAATCGATTTTATTGTGCAGGTGAAAACAAAATTTGCAAGTTCATACTTGCGAGTCAACAATATGTCATTCTACGGCCTGAGACTTAAGTATGCCTTGGAGGGCAACTTGAATTACATAGCTTGGAAGGACAAGATGGAGGAAGTGCTGGAAGACAATGGCCTCAAGGAATTCATAGATCATGACATTCCTAAGCCTCTAACATTAGATTCTAAAGATCTCGCTGAAGAAAGTGTGTGGCCAAAGCGAGAAGAATTATCCTAGAAGGAGTTTGAGACCACATTTTCTCGAGTCTCCATGGTAAGGATACTCCATACTCAATGTGGAAGGCATTGACAAACCTATTTCAAAAGAGCAGTGACCATAGGAAGTTGGAATTCAAGGACAAACTCAAAAAGATCAAGATGGAGAAGGGCGACTCAATTCTGAATTACTTGACCAAGTTCACCCATTGTTGGGATAAGCTTGGAAGTGTTGGGATTACTGTTTCCAAAGATGATATGGTGAGCCCAACTCTTCTAGGACTTCCTAAGATCTTCCATAGTTACTAGGAATCTATTAATGGGAAGGAGAAGCTACCAAATTGGGAGTGGCTGTGGTTGGGTTTGGTACAGGAAGAGATTCGACAGAACACTAGAGATGGGACCTATTCCACAGAAGTGGAAGAGAACTTTGCATTAGTGAGAAAATAAAATAAATCCAAGGGAAAGAAGTCCTGAGGCGAGGTAGGTGGAAAGAAGAAGGACTTGTCGAAAGTAAAGTGTTTTCATCGTCATGAGTACGAGAAGTATGCCACAAATTTACCACAGAAGAAAGCAAGCAAGAAGGAGCCAACAATAGAGGTAGCAGGTGAAGCCCTAGCTTCACAATTTGAACTTGATTTGACTCTTATTACATGCATGACCATCACTATAATGGGAATCATTTGGTATCTTGACAGTGGTGCCTCGTTCCATATGATAGGGAATGGAGATTTGTTCAGTGACTTTGAGGAGAAAGACCTTAACCAGAACATAGAGTTTGGAGATGACGAGAGGTATAACTCTATCGGGATCAGTACAGTTAGCTTTCCGATGGAGTCTGTCTCCCTCTTAGAATCACAGATGTGATGTATGCTCCAGGACTAAATAAGTATCTTGTTTTAGTCGCGATATTGGAAGACCGTGGCTATGATGAGATTTTTAGTAAGGGAAAGGCTTTCCTTAGGCACATCGCCATGGGACAGGTGAAATAGATCGATGTGCAAGTCTAGAACCTATATACTTTCAAGGTGTAAGATGCATGCAAATCCTTGAGGAGCAAGGAAAATATTAGAGACTTGGTGGTTGAGAGGGAGCATGAATTACCTCTCAACATGCAGCCCCAGACGTAGCCTTAGAAGTAATCTCAAAAATTTATGGAGCAACCATAATTAGAGAAGAATAGGTGAGATTGAGTGGAGAGATCCACTCAAGCAGAGAAGAAGAAGCCTCATAAAGCTTTGGAGTAGCCATAATTGGAGAAGCGGAGAGGAGACTAAGTGGAGGCACGCACTCAAGCAAAGACCTCTAGTAGGGGGGAATTTCGATCCAAGTGGGTAGAGGGAGCACATGCAACCATAATTCTAGGTGAGAGGTGGGGTGATGTGAAGTATCAGTCTGAAGAGTGCAGAAATTTGGGTAGGGTCCTTTGACAGGTTTTGTCTTATGGATCATTATCTTGCAACGGGAGCCAACAATACACAGTAGGAGGATGGATCAGTGGTGGTTGATGCAGTCAGATATTAGAGTGACATAGGTAGAGGCTAGCAGTAGTCAAATACTGTGGAGCGTCGAGAAAAGTTGACAACGATGTAGATGATACTAAGGTTGAGTCAGTAGAAGCATAAAATTTTTCAGTTGACAGAGGAAGAACTAGTAGTAGTAAGAGACTCTGGTGACAGATGCATCATATTAATTTAGTTTGGATACTTTTTGGTTGCAGATGTTACAGTATAAACAACAAATGTGACAAGTGTTGCATGCAAAAAATCGAAAGGTACCAGATTAAGATAGAGTTGAATTCCTTTCTTGTTGAGATGGAGTGTTGAAAATAACAAGAAGAAATGTTAAAAGTAGCATCTAGAAATTCCAATGTAATTTCTCCTTGAATTAAATTGTGAATTAAATTGAAATTCTATTCTCATAGCCACTTGTAGTAGTTAATTAAGTTAAATGGACTTAATTAATTTAGGAAATTTGAGTTGGAAGTCTATCTAGGGCCCAGGTTGAGTTTTTTTGAGTTGTAACTAGATAACTCAGTCGAACTGAGTTATAGTCAGTTAAATTAGTTCTAACTGTTGGAGGAACTAGTAGAGGTCTAGTAGTGGAGTAGTGCATGAGTGCATCACTACTACTACACTAGTTAACTAAAGATTCACTCATAAATAACTCATGCATGTCACTTTAGAGGAAGACCCAGTTGAGATTAGAGTTTAGGGACAATGTACTATCAGTTGTATAATTTTCTGAGTTGTACAGATGGTGCAGGAAATCAATTGAGGGCCTATGTTTGGATTTCTTAGTTATGGAGAGGAAATTTCCACATTAAATAGAGGATAATTCCCTTAGGGACTGTGCAAGTAAGTAGGGGCTTCGAAGGCTAACAAATTGGCTAAGTGTTGGCTAGAGTCATCCTAGGAAGTAGAGAGTTAGATTGTACTAGTGTAGGAATTGTTCAGGTTGAACAAGAATTTTATTTTCTTCTCAGATCTTCTGGTTAATGGAATATAGATATTCGGGGTTTCTAGTAGTTTCTTTCCCCAGAGAAATATTGTGTTATGTGTGATTGATATTCTTCCTTTTCTTCTTATTGCTTTCATCGATAAATTTTGATTTCCACTGAAGAGTAGAGTAGATCCTTGTCTTGTGTTTTAGAATATCACATAAGTTGTTTAATATACAGTTAAAATCTGCAATAATAATATGGTCTACATGCATGATTGACATCATCTCATACATTCGCATGTAATAGAGTCGTACGAATGAAATGAGTTGAAGACCTTGGGGCATGGGCTGCTTGACTTATAGCCATTTCTCCCTTAAGTTGCATTGGAGAATGTATTACGTACTTTGAGGGACATCATTGGTGGAACTCACATCAATTTCCAACCCTATCAATAACTATTATTTAGAGATCTACATTGTATCATGATAAGTCCTTCATGACATGAATTCATAGTATGTGGTGTGGGTGGAAATGCTCTATTCCCTCAGTACCGAGTATGGTTATTCCTAGCTCGAGGATGTACTTTATATGTATCCTATGATTTTTTTTCCTTTGCAAGTCTTTTATCGATGGTCTCTCCCTCCACCTCACTCACTAGTTTTATCATAATGTATTTTCATCATCATCATCACTCTTGACCTTATACATTAGGGGACATCTATTATGGCTAAAAATCGATCCTTTAGGTATATTAGAAGGGAAACCCATCTTGCATGTGAAGATGCCACAATTGATTTGTGGAAAGCTCTAGTAACCCTTAATTGGTTCGTCTATAATTATAGCCAAGAAAAACTAGGCCAAACAATGCTTTGTGTACATTTTATTCAAGCAGCAGAGAGTTTATTTTTTGTAAGTAGGTAGCCGGATATATTATTGTTTGATATCAAGATGAGGGTACATGATATTTACTATAGGTTGACCAATTTGAAATCTTGACCACCTGCAATAATGTTTAGCCTTTGAAACTTTGTGCTGATAAATCCCCATGAGCCTATTGAACTTATTTATTGAAATAATTTAATTGATGTGGGAAAAAAAAAACTTTAACTGAGCTACTGCTATTCCTTCTGCCATATATAAGACCTCAATGGATTTCTACCAAATCCTTCTTGAATCTACTAGTAAAGTATAAGAACAATAAAATCGGAAGACTAAGAAGAAGCATGTTAGATCCTACAAAAGTGAGACCAAAAAATATGGCATGAAACTTATCTATTAATATTCATAGATAGGAATTGGGTTAGTTGAAAGCCTACTTCCCTCACCTCATTCCTCCTCCAATTGGGTCAGAGTGTAGTAGGGAATGCCTTCACCGTCGATCTTGTCCTAAAGTCTAGTGTCCATTGAGTAAGTAGCTTTTTCAGTTGTGGACCACTCAGCCTAAGGAGAGACCCAAGTTTCAGAAGGAACTTCCCCCTTAGTGTGAGTGAAGAACATTTGGTGGTGCGTTGCAACCACATACACTATGAAATTTTCATCGAAAAAATCTATTCCCCCTCCAACGCTGATCTTATCATTTTTTCTCTCTTGCATGGCTATTCCCGGTAAGGTTTTCATGTTCCACGAAAGGTTGATAGTTCAACTCTATAGGTTTTCTTGTGATATGTAAGCATGGGGTTAGGATCTAGTCAATTTGAGTTTCCACTTCTTTGTTGTTGGTTCACCATCTGAATTCCCTAACTTCTTCTTTGAGCTTATCAATTTCTTCCCTGGACTTAGGTGGAATTGTGCGATGGTAGTTGATAGAAGCTTGTCAAGCTTCTCTTTTCTCTCTGGTTATAGGTTGTATATAGCCCTGCCTCCATCTATCTCAACCACAATCCCTTCCCCTTTGGCTAGAGGTAGAATATTTGCTCGTGTTAATGAGGTGATCTATCTTGAAGACTTAAGGTGAATGAGAATAACAGGTGATGGGATGGAATGAAAGGGTAACTCCTAAGAGAGGGAGCAAGGAAGGGATACTTTGGTCTCATAAGCTAATATTGTGACTCTTGTTGGGATCCCTTTCCTTTAATTAGCCACAATTTCTTATGGAATCATAATTTTTCCTCCCCATTACTTGTACAATGAAGATTTATGAAGTGAATGTAAAAAAAAAAAAAATGGTGATATTGTAGAAAAAATTGCAATATTTTGAAAATATTTATTAAACTTACAACAAATGTCTACACAAGAAGTTGTATATATAGTGTTGTAAATGCTGTTGAATACTACAAGAAAATATATATTTATTAATACTTCAACAATATATGATGAATTTTTTTTACTGAAGAAACCAAAATACCTCAAGTGTGAACCATATGATTTAGAAAACATAGCATGTTTATAAATTATTGAGTGCTATGTGCATGGACCAGAAAAAAATTAACATATATCCTTAGAGGAATTTGCATCATGATATACACTATAAGGAAGCAAGAGAGGAGGCACTGAGATACCATACATTATAATAGACATAAAGTTTACTAACATATTGATCTTAATAACTATTACAGGGAACGATTAATTGTGTATGTCCCATATATTACTAACGAGAACAATTTTAAGGAACAATTTTTGGCTTGGGAGAATGCATCTTTATTATTTGAAAGAATCATAAAATGTAATGAACGTAAATCATGAAAGAAACAATGATAGTATGGGCTATATTGATAACATAGAAACTGAGCTTGAAAAAAAGAGAGTGAATTGTTTGAAAGAGATGCACCTACATATTAAGAAATAGACAACAAAAAACGTTATCAAGAATACGATATTGAATCAGATTTTTAATATTGGTAAAAGGCTATAAATGAAAAATCGATTGTTGAGAGACATTATCAACTTTTAAAATAACCACAAGTACTAGAAGAAACAAAATTATGTGGAATCATGATAATTCTCAACCGAGAACATGCAAAAATAGTGAAAGAAATAGTGGCTGAAAAAACAAATCCAGATCAACCATTGTATGTACTTGTAATAGATGGTGCAAGCATTGGAAAAAAATTATTGTTATAGAAATATTCCAATCTTTAATTCTCTTGTACAACAACATGTTCGGATATGATCCAACTTAGCTAAAAGGAATATTAATTACATTTACCAGAAAGGTTGTGTTCAACGCAGGTGGTATAACGTTGCATTCTATATTCCATTTACCATTTAACAAATCAAAATATATTTCACTTAAAGGTGAAGACACATTGAAAAAATATTGTGAACAACTTCGTGTTATGTTGATTGATGAGGCGCCTTTGATAGGTTCAGCATTATTATATCAAGTTGACAAATGTTTATGGGGAATAAATCATACTTCGTTGGATTATTTTGGAAATATTGATGTAATATTTTCAAGTGACTTGTTCCAAGCACAACTGATCAAAGATTCTCTAATTTTTGAACAACCAAATTTTATAGGGGAAAAATAGTATACAATTTTAGGAAGGAAACAGTGAAATTCTATGAATTTTCTACCACAATGCATAAAAAAAATAACAAATTCGTTGAAATCCTTAACAAAATGCGAGTGGATCAACAATAAAATGAAGACATAAAATATATAAACGATAAGTGCTATAGAACCGCTCCACTAGATCCATTGTTTCCATACCTATTTACAGCAATATGGATGTACATATTCATAATGAAAAAATGTTCGCGTATGTAAATGAAGAGCAAATATTTATTGATGCGATTGACGAATCTGACAGTAAGGAAATAGGTTATGTAGCATATGAGAAAACAATGAGATTAACATAGAAATTCCTCATCAAATGAAATTTTATTATTGAGATATAGTAGGGAACTATAATACAAAATATGGCCTTGTTAATGGCATGGATGGAATATGAAAAATACATACAAAAAATAGCAAGAATGTTGATGTGTTATGGATAGATTTTGTAAATCTAGAATTTGGTAAACTACAAAGAAACAAGTATCGTGAAATATATAATGAAAAAATTTCACCTAACGAGACTCCAATATTATGTATTCCAAAACCATTAACATGTCATAGAAAAATATTTAGAACTATAGCACAGAAACAATTTTCAATACAACTTGCTTATGCTAGAACAATTCATCGATCATAGGGTTTAATGTTGAATGGACTTGCATTTGATCCAAGTGGAATATTGACACATGGACTAGTTTGCACAACATTGTCATGTATTATAACCATGGAATCATTGAATTTTCTTCAAAAACTAACACAAAAGAACTTTTGTGTGAATAAGAAAGTACTAGAAGAAACAAAATTCTTAACAAGCACAACCCAAGCATCATGAAAATTAGGATACATAGAGAAGCTAATAGCAAGTGAAAGTACTTTAATTATTACAATTTTCAATACGCAAAGTCTATGTGCTCATGTGAATGACATTGTCCATGATGAAGGATTAATGAATGTTATGATTCTCTGTATCTAGAAAACACATCTAAAACTTCCACCGCCAAACACTGAATTTCACAAATTCAATTTCAGCATATCAAATTGTCTTCATGGAATACTTACTTGCATACAAGAAAACATAGAGATTGTATCAATGAAAAAAAATTGCAATAACAAAATCGAAATCATTTTGTTAGAAGTATATTTCTAATGTCGAATATGGATAATAAATGTTTTTGTTGTGCCACTTGTATCTGTTTCAACAATCATTGAAGTGATAAGAATAACAAGGGTAAAATTCATGCTTGGTGATTACATTTTTATGCTTGTTGGAGATTTCAATATTGACATCAATTCAAATAGCAAATGAAGTAAATAATTATTAGAGTACATGCGGTGCAAACAATTACAAGAAGTAACGAGGAATTTTATTTCGGGTAATAAGACAATTGTTGATCACATTTCGAAAAACATTTCTCATTAACAATGTCATGTTCATATTTCACATTCATGGTGGAGTGATCATGATGCAGTTCATGCTTCACTATACTTTGTGTGATTCTAACCTTGCATAACCTATACACTTTTTTTGTTTTGAAGTAGTAAAGTTCACCAACCATTATAAATGCAATACAATTTTTTTTTGTAAATGTTTGCTATTTCGTATAAGTTGTAATGGTACATTTGTTTATTTGTTATCATCAAGAGTCCAAAATGGATAAGTGATTATTTTAACTATTCCAAGGCGGTAACAATCGTAGATTGCATAAATCATATATACTTTTGAGTTATGATTATTCTTAGATCTTCAAGTATTTTTTTTGTCATGTACTTCTTTCAATATTTGATAATTCAAATTTATTAATTGTATTATCATAATCTAATTACTACTTACACAATTTCGTAAGATACAACAGATGCACAAGTGTTGTGCGGAATGTGGGAATGTGTGAAATTGTTGTTGTATTTTTTGCATGTTCCTTTCCCCATACATACTCGCCACTTCACATATTTTCTTCGCATATATCCATCTCGTGTGACACTTTTTCCATACATTCATGAAATTTCTAAAAATGAGATTAATTTTTGAACTAAACTTTATTGATGGAATAGATGATGTGTTTGTGAGAAAAAATAAGATATGTTTGATAGATAAGTGAGCAGACCAATTTGCAATGATTTTTCAAACTTCATGTGTCTTTGAGATTTTTCAAATCCGTGTGTTAGGTTATTATTAAATCAAAGTCGACAATGACATAGTAGTGGAGACCAACCATGTGACCAAATCGCTTTGTAATATGGATAATTGATCATGTATTTTTGAGAAAGAATTATTATGATCATCCTATAAGCGTATTTTCATTATGACAAATAATTCATAGAAATGCAGAAGAAACATGCATAATAAATGGACAAGACGATTTTGGAATTCGATATTTATTTGCACTAGTTTCTGTAAAAGTTATCTTTGGAATCTTAAATTTGTATTTGTTGAAAAATGTCTTGTATAAAAAATTTCACACCTGCAATAGTAAGAATTGATTTCATGCTTACAATAGTAATAGATGTTGATTATATACAGAACCAAAATATTGTGTAGCTAAGTGGCGTTGACAACATTATTGATTGAGAAAGTGTTTTTAGCTACAAAATGAACATGGCTAGTAAAGCAAGTTGAGAAGCTATTTTAACTAATACAATTAACTTTCTTTTATTAATAAGAATTTTGACTAGTTGATTGCATATGAGTGTTATGCGAATATAGCGATCGAAGAGAAGAACATCAAAAATATCTAGACTAGTGAATTGGTGAATGTTGCATGTGTGCCAAAAGTTTTGATTTCAGGGAAATTGTTCATTTTTTCACAAAAAAAAAATGATTCAAGAAAAATAACAATTGTTCTACCAACAAAAAGGATTCCTATGAATGCGAAGACATTGATATGGATATTTAAGTTACTATAACCTAATATGTGATTGAAATTGTTTGAAGCAAATAGTTTCCTGTCATCAGAAATAGGTGAGGCTATTGTCATTGGGGATTTCTTTTCCACAAGTTGGCAAGTTCCTTGCGATATTTTTTTCCTAGATATTTCTTTGTTTAAACAATCATTTAGGGACTTTTTTTGGCTTTGTGGCCATGTCATGGGCTAAGTAACTAAAAATATGTTCCAAAATGCATTCTCTTTATGTTTTATGACACATACAAAAAACATTATATATTTGACTAGGCTTATATCATTTCTAATGAATTAGATTCTTAGTTAGACAATTTATCCAAGACCAATAGGTTCTTCATGATGGCGTATTGCATGGTAGCTTTGGTTTCTATCCATTTCTTTCATGGTTTGTTGTATAATCCTAAATTCAATGTGAATAAAGAAACAATGCAGTTCTGGTATTCTATACTGTGGAAGCATAATTATTTTTAAACTTTTGTTTAATTCAAAATGTATTTGTAGAATAAGTCAATTGCATGATAACTGGGCTAGAGCCTCATCAAATATCTACACGAGAATAGTTTTTCCTATGGGGAAAGGGTATGCATGAAGAAAGAGAAAGTAATATTCTAATTCGAAATGATGGATTTCAAGATAAGTCATTGTTTTTGCCAAAATTTGTTATGGATAAGTATTTTTTTACTGAAATATGTAGGAAATACCATGATTAGCTGATTATATTTGAAAACAAAAAGACAAGACAATTCATTTCTTTGGTGTTTACTATTGGAGAAATCACAGTGAAGAATGTCACTCATGTTATAGAGCTCATAGAGACTTTACATCCTTTTAACTTAAATAAAGTTG
Organism: Pinus tabuliformis; assembly: GCA_031772625.1. Taxonomy (NCBI): domain Eukaryota; kingdom Viridiplantae; phylum Streptophyta; class Pinopsida; order Pinales; family Pinaceae; genus Pinus; species Pinus tabuliformis. Next base: position 704,895,999 of record CM062819.1, read on the forward strand.
AAGCCATTAAAGCCTTTGATAAGGAGTGTCTATTTAGCGCACACTTAGAAAGTATTGGGTACTGGAACTTGTTTCCAGAGGTTAGAGAGAAGAACAAGGAAAGTCAAAATGCATTAACAAAAAATCAAGGGCTAGTCATAGAGGCTAAATAAATCACCAAAGAATCAATTATTAGTATTTTTGCGGAGAAATTCGCACATTGCATGAATGATACTAATGGAAGTTCACCCTCATGTGAAGAAAAGACAAAATATATTGTAAATACGAAATTGATTTACAATAAGCTATCAGATAGAAGAAATGACAAAGAGATTGATCGAAGGTTCATTTCAGAAAGAAGGTATATTGGTGAATCAGTCAATTCTATAATTCCTATGAAAACAAGGAGTGTTGAAGTAGCTATAAATGTATAATTTCATAATGTTGTGCTACCCATTGGGTTATTTCTTGTTTGTAGAAGATGAGAAAACAATGTTGGAAATTGCCAAAGAATTTATTAGTTATGATGACCGTTCTGTCACATTGCAAAATGAAAAGTATGATAGGGGCAGTAAAAAATTGAACATTGAGAAAGTAAATATTCGTAACAAAAAGGTTTTTGATTAAACATAAATGCATGTTAATTTGTCTGAAGTTGCAACCACATCTGTCATGAAACTCCATCAAGCTACCAATGATGTGCTTGCATAGTTAGTTAACCAACAGGAAGCAGAAAAATTGAGAGTAAAAACAAGAATAAAGCACCTATAAATGGTATAAATATTATTCCTTTGTTGATGACTCCATTCAAAATACAGACAACAGCGTTGCCAGTTTATACTCTCGACACATTAGATAGATTTTCTAAACCTATCAATCTCCCTAATGCAGTGAAAACATATATTATTAGTAATATATGTGAAATATTGAAAATCATTGAACATGCATGGGAAGAAACTTTCGATTTGGGGCATTCAGTACAAATAACTAAGCCATTTCATGATTACATTCATCGTGATCTTGAAGGATACAGGTATTTCATGAATAATGACTTATTTTCGTTTACCTACAGACTTGATTTTCTTTTTGACCTAGGGTGAAAAGGAGAAGAACTGTCGAATGCTAATCAGATGAAACAAATCAAAGTTTCATGGTCTCAAAGAAGCAAAAGACTACAGAAGATTATTTCTGAATGTGAAAACATAAAGAATCAAAAAGAATATGTGTACGTCAAGGTTTTATAGATTGTGTAGGATCTAAACGGTTCATGTATCACATGTGAATCTGGATTTATTTTGAGAGAAATGTTGATGGTTGAATTGGATAAGCTAAAATAGTTAAATGAAATAGAATTCAATAATATAACTTATGTTAGTACACAGGAAATTGGAGAATGGCTAATTACTTTAGTTAATTCTAATAAAAAATCTCCCCTTTAGCTTCGCAATTGCAAGGAGAATCCAAGGAAATTGACAAAGAGATATTGAGTCAATGTGTCAAACTAGAAATTTTAGTTGCTCCTATGAAAGATTGCATGTATGAAAAGCTAAAAAAGTTTTTTCAACAAGACGAAAATTTGAAAAATAGTTGATAGTTAAGCAATGTATATCTATGCTTTTACATATTGTGACTCTTATTATATCTTGGAATACTCATTTTGTTGTTTACAAGTGATTAAACTTTAGTTTTGTTAGATATGTTATCATGAAATAAGCCAACTTCTGGATGTAGTTTATTTCTTTTCTTTTTTGATGAATTTTTCATATTGTGGTTCACTGGAGTCCTATTCATTTACTTATGTGACTAGGTATAAAGATTTTGATAATTGATTTAGGAATCAAGTGTTATTATCTGTACCAAAAAAATTCAAAGTGGTTTACATAAGGGATTTCATTTGTACATGCCTTCATTTTTCTAGATAGATTTGTTTCAAATTTAGATTATCATTTATTACGTGTAATTAATTGATTATGGAACAATTGTTGCTATTTTTCTGAAATGCAGATGCGGAATGTTAAAGAAATAGAAAATGTGAAATGGTCATCTTTGAATATGCTAGTGAACTGGGATACTAGAAAAGTGTCATTATGGATATAATAGCTATGATGAATAGCCATGTAGTATTATTGTTACTACAATTGTATTCATTAATGTTTAAAACTGATTACTTTGTGCGAATTTTGACACTTTACCAATTTTGTGGGAAATTCCGAGATGATGGTTCTTTGTTGACCATAATGAAAATGAATATTCAATAAAAGGTTTTGGTTGTCAGATTTCTATTTCATCATTGATGTTTATTTCAATCATAACTATGGCAATTGACATTTGAATCTAGATACAATTCTTGTTACTATAATTTTTTTCGTTATTGTTAATGGCAATAACAATAACATTAAAAAATTTATTTCACAACCAATGTGCCTACATATAATGTGTCAAAGACGATAAGGAATCTAAGTCATGATTTTATATCTAGTATCTGAAAGGGAGGTTAACTACTATCGATTTTAATGGTATTCCTTAACCAATGATCATCATCAATTTGGCTAGTAATAATTTTCATGATTTTTAATTAGAAAATACTATTGTGAAATTGGTTACTTTAAATCATATATGTTTTAATTAAATTCCAATTCAAGGGAGTCCAATTTATATGATTATGTTTTGTGATTGATTCGTTTTGCACACTTTATAAGTCGGTATAAAGATACTATTTTACTATCTCCTAAATTAAATTGCAAATTTTATTAACTAAAACACTCGTGCTAATAAATATAAGTATTTCTTTCATTCATTGTGTGAGCCACCACATATTGAAGACATTTACTATGTAGACTTTTTTTGCTATCAACTACTTATTCATTAGTGATTTCACATTTGTTAATTGAACTTGTATTACCTAATATTAAATGAACTATGTTTACTCAATTAGTTCAATTAAGTAACAATTTATGACTTGTTATGGTTTCTACCATTTTACGTTAAGCTAAAATCTAACATTCTAATACTATTATAAACTCCTTCTGCACAATGAAATATTTCATTGTAAACTCTACACTATGAAAGGTATACACAAGGAACTTATGCTATCGAAAAGCATAAGTTTGAAAATTGAATTGTGAAAGGTTACTATTCTATATGGTTTAGACATTAGCAATTCTGAAATTGAACATTACAATTATAATTAGCATTTCAACTGACACATGTTTATCGTAGTTTCCAAACATGGAATATGTAGAGATCTTTATGTTTATCCATTTGTTTGTGCATTTCAACATCACTTGTAATTGACCAAAAGAATCAGATAACATGGAAAAGGGAAATATTGAACAATTGATAATGTTGGAAGTGCTTGTAAATGAAACAAATTATTAACATATGCAAAAAAGGGGGAAATATTACAATATCGATAACAAATTAACAAAAAATTCAGAATATAGAAAACTTTCAGCATCATCACATTTCTAGAAACCATTGTGCTCTAAATCACCAAAAAACTAACACTAAATAGTGCTCCGTAATGTAAAAATCAAGAAAACTAACCATCCATGTCTGTGTTGCACCTTAATATAGGGAGAGCATAATAGAAATCGGTCTCAATATATTTACTTGAGAAATAGCACTGGAAATAGATTCAACCTAACATGGAAGAAACATAAGAAGGTCCATTAGCATAAGCACAATTATTCCTCCAACCTAATATCTCACTCACAAATTGTACTTCCTCCACATATCCTACATATATGACTAACCACTCTCACTGATCACATGTATATACAAGATACTCATTACCAGCACCAATGCCAGCTACAGTAGCACCATCTACACTAGCACCAACACCAACAAAGTCTCCAACCGAAACTGATTCTTTCTTCTCAAATCTAAGTGGACTATCAAATGCTAATTGTCGCTCTTTTAAAAGAATATTGTATACTTGAATTCACTGAATAAATGTTGAAAGAGATATTTTATAGTATCGATAGATAAAATTTTATTGATATGTTTGCAACCGACAATTATTACACAATGCATCAGAGTAAATGTTATTAAGAATTTGAGTGATAGCGTGACCAAGTATCGATTTTATGAATAGATATTAATAGAATTTCTAAGCATTAATTAATTCTTGAATGCTATGCGAAAATTCCAAGTTTTTTCATGTTTGTAAACATTACTGTCTCCACACAGTTTTTGCATATAACACACTTGTATTTTCTCACATGCCATACTACTAAATTATTTCAAAAGATTGTACGTTACCTATTATCGTTACAATTATTACATAATATAATATGTTATAAACACTAATACTAAGTTGTGCTAAAAAATGAGTACAATACAACACATTAAATTTGATAAATGAGATTCGGTATTATATGTTGGATTTAAATTGTGGAAAAGTTGATTGTGTGGCATTGTATATTGGCTTTGATTTTTTTTCACTCACTCTCTGAGCCTGAATAAAGATTCACACTCTTGCACATGTTTCGACAAAAACAAATATAGTACGAAATCTTTAGTGTGAAAGAAGTTAATTATGCGTGAGTGCAAAGAAGTCACTATTTCACACTTTCACACATTTGCACATTCCTAATCATAACATTAAACCAAATCCCAATTATTCACTAAACCAATAGAGCTATTAGAAAAGAGTCAAATTATTCAACCAAGTATAAGGTAATGTTAAGATTTCTTGACAATGCAAGAAATGAGAGTTATATTGTTACTAGATTGCTTGACAATGTAAATAAAGAAAATTGTAAACACCATTAATTGGTAACAATATCACTCAAATATGATTCGTCAACTATCCCATGTAACCAAGTTGTAATATTGTCTGACTAGTTATAGAATTTGCAAATTTGATAAATTAATAAAACAATGTAAGAAATGAGACTACCAAGAAGCAGCCATAGTACTCATAATGAAAATACAACAATACTTCTACACATTGTCATATTATTCATATCACTCGTTCATATTTAATATATTTTTCACTTGTGCAACTAGAAATTAGCTTATGTTATGATAATACAAATATCTATTGTTAGAGAGCTCTCTCAGTTTGCGTCATGCGCACTTCCATCCTTTTGCATATCCGTGCTTCCAATCTTAATATCATATTTGCAAGAGAGCTTTAGTTAACTGAAATAAAATGATTTTTAGGATATTAATAAAATAATATGATGATATTAATTTGTTAAGCGTGTGTAATCGAGCAATCATTTTCGGTAGGAAATTGATATAGTTGCTAGTATTGACATTTTTATTTTGTGGATTTCTGATGTGGAGTCAAAGGTTTTATTGAGTAGTAGCACTAGATATAATAGAGAAAATGTCAATGTTAATGTTAATTTCATCATTACCTATTTTACACATCTTAGGACATGTAGAAGTCCAACAATATGTCTTATCATTTCATTATATGGAATCAGAAAACAACTATTAAGAAAATATTGATCAATATTATATATCAGTTAATTTGTGCGGATTATCCCTTTGTACAGGTATGAAGAAAGATTTCATTATGAGAAGTACAAAAATAGGAGAGGAGCATAATGCAATAGTAGCAAAAAGATTTAGCGAAAAGTGGGGAGTGTGGAGTGCAATATTTTCTAGTTGTGTGAACTTCTAAATCTCCTCATTGATGGCAAAAAGTTTTGCAACTTCATATAAATTTCCATCATTGTAGACTTTTTCGATACATCTATTTTCCGAAAAGTAATTATCGCAAATACAAATGTATTTTTCATTTTTCATAGACATTAATTTGTTCGCATTAATCATTGGAGATTCTTTCATTAGTCAATAAAAAATATCAATGAACCTAAAATTCAGGTAATATTGAGTATTTAATTACTTTACTTTTAATTTAGTTAATTTTGTTGTCTTAAGTGCGAAAATATGGAGGAAGAGTTCATCATGCTTGCTTAATATTCGATACAATGAAAACATAACACTAATTATTGTTATATACATTGAATTCTGATATAAGCTTATTGCTATAAACATTGAACTCCAATGTAGGTTGAACCAGTATGTTACACGAATTATCATTTTAATGTGAAAGGTAAAGCGATTTAAATGTTAAAAGTAATGATTGTGTGGAAAAGGATTATGTGCAAAATAACTTTTACATCATGCATTTCACAACTTGCCACATATTTCCTGATGGTAAAAATAGATGCCATGTTTCGTGATACGGTTTAATGTTTATTAGACAATTAATTAAGGGCTTTCATTACAAGATTAAATGTAGACCATTTTAGCATTTTTCCCATTAGTCAATGTGTAATCATCTTGTTGTCTACACTGCGTTGAGTAACTATCAAAAAAATTGAAAAAATGATAACTAATGCCACGTATAGAACATTAACAAAACCATTAAATCATTTTGTGTTAGAGCTAAGTGATCACGACCACAGACAATATTTTTGTACTATTGTATTGACAACTTGCACAACAATGATCATGATGACAATGAATTTGTATTTATTTTAATTCATAAATTTATGCTACTTAGGACATGTATAGTAATGATATTAAATCATTAGCAGTTAGAAAAAGAAAAAAAAAGGAAATAATTTTCGACTTTCGAGATTTATTTGACCACTTCCCATTGGAATTCACTTTGGTATTTTCAATTGCTATTTATTGAAAGTGTTAAGAACATCTAGAAATGTATATATCAGATCTGAACCAAGTAACAGATAAGAAATATAACATTGATATTTGAATAAGACAAGCAACAAAATCACATTCCAAAATAATTTGATTACGGAAAAATAGATGAAAACATTGAACATAGAACTATTGGAATATACTAATGATATTGAAAATTGTGTGTCAAACTATTCGTAAATAAAATTTTGTTCAATGTTTTTCGTACTTTGGTATTAAAAAAAAATGAATCAACATCGATTTATTGGTGGGGCTAACTCAACAACCAAATCAATTTCTAGTAGAGGTAGTTGAGCATGTCTACACAAAATATTTATTTGTGATTGTTTATAGTTATTGTTGACAGTTTCTAAGATAATTATCATAATCACAAATACTTCATACTTATATCCTATCACAAATTATTGTTCCTAATGAAACAAATTTCAATGATTTTAAAACAAGAGAAAAATGCAGAGTAAATGGACAAGATCGTTTTGGAATATCAATATTTATTTCCATCACTTCCCATAAACGTTGGTTTTGATATTTCCAATTACTATTTATTGGGAGTGTCATATATAATGGTTTCCACATGAGAAATAGTAATATATGGTAATTGGGATTGGAGTGAAAATCACGAAGTTAACTGAGATTAAAAGAGAAAATAAGTAACATACAAATGAAGTAATCTATTTTCACTCATACAATCAACTAAGTGGTATATGAACTACCAATAGAAAAGAAAAGAAGCAATGACATTTGAAAGAGTGAATTAACGGATGTTGTAGAAAACAAGTGCCTAAAATTGTGAAAACCAAATACTTTCTTGGGCTCACAATTGGATGGAGTCAACAATATTTAGAAATTAATTTTCTCAATTCCTCTGGTTCTCTCATTGTTTTCTCTGTGAGGTTTTTATTTCTTTACACAATTATCTAGGGATTTCTATTTTCTCTTTTCACATCTTATGAGCACATGAACTCTAGCAAATGTTTCAACACATGAAATACTCATTTCATCTTATCAACTTTATCACATGCAATACTCACTCCATCTTATCAACTTATCATATATTTCTCTTTTCCCGTGGTATTTCCATTTTCTTTATTAGTGATACAGGATGCATTGTATTTGACCACTTACTCTAATAACCTAAATTGCATCTGAACAAAGAACCAATGCAATTTTCACATCTCATAATGTGTAAGAAAATATATTGTTTAAGTCTTTTTCTAATTCAAAATATGTTTACATGGTAGATCATTTATAATACTTACAGAGAATGAAATATCAAATATTTCTAATCGATGCTAGAAAAAATTCTCAAGAAACCATCATTAACAGGGAATCAAAACATAGGAAAAATGGCCTAAATCCTACACAACAATATGTAGTTTCCATATACAATAATGGTGCAACGTTATCCTCCAGCCTAGGAAAGAGAAAAACCCCTGGCACTAGAAAACTAGTTTATTATGAGCTATCGATCGTCCAGATGAAGAAGAGTGTCTTCGCAATTTCTTTCTAGATAAAGCGCATATGGTTCAAACAACCAAATCCAAAACTTCTGTAAATAGAGAAGTCATTCAAGAATATATAAACATGGAAAATAATAACAGTGTTCCACCTGATTGGGTTACTTCTTGTTTAGCAGAGAATCAAAAGATAATGGAGAAAATTGTAGAAGAGGTCATTATTTTCGATGAACATCATGTCACATTGCAAAATGAAAAATATGACAAGGGCACCAAAAATTTGAGAATTGAAAAGGAAAACATTCATAATAAAAGGATTATTAATGAAGAACAAATGGGAGGGCTCACGGTATTCCATCAATCTACTGGTGATGCACTTGCACACTCTGTTCAATAATAGACTGCAGAAAATTGGAGCATGAAAAAGAGATTAAAAGAACTAGAAGACATTGTAAGTCTTGTTCCTATGTTAATGACTCTGCTTGCAATACGGTCACCATAATTTTCAATAGTTGCTATTGCAACACCACAAGGATGTAATAAAGCTAACAATTTTCTTGATGTAGTTAAATCATATATCATCAATAACATATGCCAAAGGTTAGAAACTATTGATTATGCATGCCAAGCAATTTTTTATTTAATGTGCTTGGAACAAGAAATTAGCACAATTGTGAATTTGGTTGATAGTAATATTGAGGAACATAGGTTATTCGTTCATAATGATTTAGTCACTCTTATCCTTAGAGTTGGATTGCTCTATAAGATAGAGAAGCAAAACCAAGGGCTTCAAAATTTTAATCGAATAAATCAATTGGAAGTTGGTTGGCCAGAGATAATCATTACACTCAAGGACATCATTTTTGAATGTGATAAGATAGGAAGGAGAATAAGTGATGCCTATCCGATGGCAAAGAAAAAATATACAATTCTTAGATGATCCATGCATCCTATGCAATTTTAAATTAATGTCAATTAAAAGCTGAATTGGATTGGATACAATAGTCAATGGCAGCGAAGTTTGATGACATAATTGATTTTACTACATAATAAATTAGCAAATGGCTAATGAATTCTGTTAATGTCAATAACGACAAATTTGTCTTGGCTTCCTAGATGCAAGAAGAAGTTAAAAAAAATTGAAAAAGAGATATTTAATAAAACCCTCAAAATGGAAATTATAGTCACTCCTGACAGAGATTACATTATAGCTACAGGAAACATATTTGTTGAACAAATCATGAACTCATAAGACATATAAGAGAAGCACAATCATGGTGTATGCTTTTGTATACTTTAAATGTTCTAAAATCCTTGAACATTCAATTTTTTGTTAGCTAATATTATATAATTTATCTTTTTTAATATTTTTATGATGATATTTGCAAATTATTGTACACAAATTCTTGTTTTTTGTGTCACATGCCCTTTTTCATATTACAGTTCACAGGAGCACAATCCTAGTTCCCATTAAAACAAACACATTTAATTTTATAATTATTTGTATCAATAATTTCAATTCTCGGTTCTACAACTCCAACTTTGTTCAAGACTTTTTTATATGACTATATTGTTAATATGATTTCAAATATATCTATGGTCATTGAAATTTGAATCTAGTGATTGATAAGTCTTGCAATTGTTTCTATGATATCAGAACCGTTTTCTGACAACCATGGATGCACTGTGTTCATATGTTCCACACCAATGGTTAACTATATATCTTTGTTTCCAGTTGGCACTCTGGCCATCTATAACATTCTTCTTAATGAAACTTGTTTCCAAATCACTCAGTTTAATTATTAGGTTTGCAAAAATTCCAGAGAATATCGAGTTTGAATTCTAATGCTCAAATATTCTCTGCTATAATTGAGGAGAGATTAGATCAAAATGACCACAAGAATAGTTGTGCCTATGAATTTTATGGTCGATGCAAGATTTGTGATTGAAGGAATCCCAATAACATATCACATTCTTGATGAAATATTCACATTTCCATCTAAAGTTTCCAAGTTGTGTTATGATGAAATTATGTTATCAAGCTAAGTGATTTTCTACTACAACCATTGTCGCAGTCAGAGATACATCATCCCAATGTGGTACTAAGTTAGGCTTGTTGTCCCATGGACAAGAAGGATGCATATGCATTAACCTCTCCCAGTCATGGTCTCGGTTGCCAAAACTAGTTGCCTGCAGATAAAGCTTTACAACACACAATGAATGAGGCAATGAAGGGCAAGTTATGCACTCAAGACGAGAAATATGGAGATATAGGAATATTTATGATGGGATAATTCACCTCTTATGCCATGGGACTCTCATACAACTGAAGAGACCCTACGTGAGGGGTAGTTCCATTCAAAGATTGACCTTCGATTAGAAAAGTAAGATAGAAACATAGAGTCATGAAGAAAATAGAAAGAGGATTAAGGGTAGTGGCATGGTCTACTATAGAGTCCAATGGATATGATAATATGAGAAGTTCTTTAATGTTGATTGAGCATGCTAGGAAGTTTCCTTCTTTGCAGTACAAGGGTGTGGTTCTTTAGTCCAACTGTCGATGGGGACCACAAATTTACGAGAAACACCAACAAGTCTAGTTAGGAACTTTCAATAGAGAAGAAGACGTTTCTAGGGCATATAGCTGAGAAACACTAAATGTCTGGGGTCAGGAGGCCATAATCAACTTATGTCCAGTGAGAGACGATGATTTGGAAGACTAGTTCATGAGAGAGTACAGAAAGGAAGCAAGCGTCGACGTGCTTTGAAATCACACTTATGATGAAGAACTTGAATATCATAGAAAGAGGATCGCGATGAAAACAGA